>JAZDUH010000157.1:28540000-28980000 GCA_036419115.1 Scarus forsteni | reverse complement strand
CATATTTATTTAGGATGGCTTTTAATACCCAGTAGTGTGGTTACACTTTTACTTTTACTCTGTTTTACTTTATTTTATTGTTCTTATTGCTTTAAAGCTTGGCGCTCTAAATCAAATTGAATTACATTTTATTACCAACTAAAGTTTTACTCTATTTTTTATTTTCGCCTTAACCTTTTGTTTATTACTTGATCAGAAATTGACTAATAATATCTTATATCTGTTTTTGTTATAGGCGAACATTAGGCTCGTCCTCACCAGCATTCCTGTGGAAACCTCCCAGTCGCTGCTCCAGTGTCAACAGCCTCTTAAGTAGCTACTCACACACACAGGTACACATTCATATATACATTCTCTAAGTAGACTCTATCTTAATCAAGTGTTTATTTACACTTTATTGAACCTTCTGAGGTTGCTGATGAGATCTCTTCTGTCACTCACTGCCTAGGCCCAGGAGTTTGTTCCATTCCCAGACCAGAATCACAGTCTTCTTGGTGAACTGGGTGAACTGGGGGAACCCTCTCCATGTAGCATCGCTGAGAACCTTCGCATAG
Source organism: Scarus forsteni (assembly GCA_036419115.1). Classification (NCBI taxonomy): domain Eukaryota; kingdom Metazoa; phylum Chordata; class Actinopteri; order Labriformes; family Labridae; genus Scarus; species Scarus forsteni. The sequence continues at coordinate 28,979,446 of JAZDUH010000157.1, read as the reverse complement.
AGCTTGACCAGTCCGAACTCAGACAGCAAGAGCTCCTCGTGCAGGTGCAGGACTTAGGCAAAGAGGCTGACGAGCTGAAAGGAGTCGTCAAAGACCTTCAAGGTCAGCTCTTAGCTCAGAAGTCCTCCAAGTCCAAGGAGCCTCACGTAAATCAGGAGACGAATCCGCTGGAGAAAGCAAACGATGCTCAGGCCTGCAGGGAAACAGTAAACAGAGAACTTCAAGACAGACTCACTGCAGCTGAGAACAAAAACATGGAGCTCATCTCCAAGCTGGATGACGCTCTGAAAGAAAAGGGACAACAAACAGCCAGCTACTGCGACTCGGCGTGGAAAATCCAAGAGCTCCTTGATAAACTCAAGATAGCAGAGCAGGAGAGGCTGGAGGCTAAGAGAGAGGCAGAGGACAGGGCCAGGCACTCCGAGCATCTGTCTCAGGAGCTTAGACTCAGGGAGGAGGAGCTGAGGGAGAGCGAGGAGAAGCTGGCTGAAGTAAAAGCCGGAGCTAACGATGAGCGGGAGAGGGCGCTTAAACGTTTGGAGGAGCTCCAAGGTGCAGTCGGCAGAATACAGGGGGCACTGACGCTGAAAGAGAAGGAGACGGGGAACTTGAGGGCCCAGCTTCAGGATCTGCAAGCGTCCCTGGAGTGCAGAGAGCAGCAGGCTGAGGAGCTGAGGAAAAGACTGCATGAGGAGAGGGAGGAGGTAGAGCAGAGATGTAGCATGAACAGTTTCCAGGCTGAGGAACTCGAGAGCCAAATACTTGATGTGAGAATAGCGCTGAAAAGCAGAGAGAGAGAACTAGCGGTCAGCTCAGAGAGGATCAAGCATTTAGAGGAGCAGTTGGAGAAGGTAAACGTCGAAAAGGAAAGCCTATGCTCACGAATGTCTGATAATGATGAGTCCTCCTTTGAGCAAACCGAGAACATCATTGACTGTAAGACTCAATGTCGAATCCTCAAGGAAATAAATGGCACACTTTTACAAACAGTTAGGAAGAATGAGGAAAGCATGAAAGAGATTACTGAAAGCAAAACTGCTTTGTTAGAGCAGCTAGCGTCTTTGAAAGCATCTGAGAAACACTTGAAAGGAAGACTCGAGGCTGCCAAACTGTGCGTGGAAGATCGGGAGATGAAGCTCCTGGATGAGAACTTGAATTTGGAGGAGATTGTCCAGAAAGTGCTCGCCCAGAAAGAAGCATCTGATGCTCAATTAAAGAAGCTGGATGTTGAGAATAAGGAGCTTCTGCAGCTCCAGTGCTCTATGAAAGCACAGTTAGCCACATCTCAGCAAGAACTTGACTCAGTCACCACCAAAGCTGCTCAGCTGGATAAGAACCTCATGCTCTCCCAACGAAACCAAGCAGAGCTCCTGGAAAAGCTCACAGACACTGAGGGTAAGCTGAGAGAAGAGACTATTAGATGTGGACTTTTGCAGGCTAGAGCAGAGGAGCTGGAGAGCAAGTCAGGGGAGCTGCACAGTGAAAAAGGAGCTGCAGAGAGCAACGAAAAAACACAGAAGCACTACAGCGAGCACCAGACGTCTTCAGCGGAGACCAAAGATGCTCCTTTTAGGCTGGTTGTAGCCGAGGCTCAGCTGGAGCTCAACCTGAGGGAGATTCACCGGCTCCAGGAGGAGGTGGTGGAGCTCAGGGCTCAGCTTCTAGCAGGAACTGAGGAGAGGCTGAAAGTTCAGGCCCTGCAGGAAGTGACCGAGTCCTCCAGGGAAGACCTCCGCGTTTTATCAGAACAACTCAAGGTCCAGGTAGAAGAGCTGAACCGCCGACACGTAGAGGAGATTCTACGATCACGAGAACGAGAGGAGGCTCTCACCCGGGAACGTGATGGCGAGGCTCAGGCAAGAGCACATCTGGCAGCGGAGGTGACCACCTCCAGAGATGAGTACAATAAACTGAAGATGCGGTATGAGGCTCTGTGTTTGGAAAGCAGTGATTCCAGGGAGGCACTGCATAGGGCAAACACAGAGACAGCTGAGCTTGGCGTTCATGTGTGCATGCTGACTGCCGAGAACGAAGAGGCTCGTCTGCGCTGGGAGGGCCTGTCAGCAAGGCTCCAGGAGCTGGAGGAGGAGGCAGCTAAGGAGGCAGACAGACTGAACACCTGCATAGAGCGGCTGCGTGAGGAGAACCAACAGCTTCTAGATCAGCTCCAGAAAGAGAGGGGTTTGTCAGCGACCAAGAAAGATCTGCAGGAAGAGCTCAGTAAGACCCAGCAGGAGGCTGAAGTGGTGCAGGCGACAAGCCAGGAGGAGATTCAGGAGCTCCGCGTGCAGCTCAGCAGCCAAGCCTTGAACCACGGCACTCAGCTACAGGTTAGCCAGAGACTGTTAATGACATATTTTATATTTCATGTCACAAATGTAGAATTATTACAGCTGATTCTTGAATATGAGAAAAAGTAACTTTTTGACTCTTTCCTTCATTACTAAAGTTGTTAACATGTCAGTTACAGTAAGAAGAAGGTTAAAAAAAATGGGTGTTGTTTTCATCACTTGCTATATTTTACTGTTTAGAAATAATTTAGTGAAGCTGCAGCAGCTGGATTCTTTTTACCTAAAGAGCTAAATTATGCTTTTGAGTTTTATATGCCATTAAGACTGGTTTATAGATTCTCCATGTTGTAGAGTAGTTCAGGAATAAAAGTCTGCAGCATGGGACTTCTCCCTCTCATGTGCTTTACAGTGCCAGTAGCTGCCTCAGTGTCTGTGCAAAAAAATCAGATACAAATTCAGGTTTTAATGTGGGCCAACTTCAGAGATAGTCATACAATTCTATGATAGGTTACAAATGCAGCATGTTTGCTCAGCAAAATGTCATTAACCCAAAAATCTATTGGTGTCTGTTTATTGTTATTGCTTAATGCAAGTAGGTTTTCATACAAACAGAAAGCTTAGTGTTCTCAACTGAAGACAATATGAATTTTATAGTACGCTCATAATAAAAACAGTGTTTTTAGAAAAACCTGTAGCTAAATTGCTTGTCACACATAAAATCAAGCCAAAATCTCAAAATACACCATGACGGTTTCTGTCTAAAACATCCTTACAGTATCTTATCACTCTAGTTATATAGTTACATATTTCTACTAATACCACATTGTTTTTAGCGAACAGCTGTAGTACAAATGAGACACTGTTGAACAAATTATTCAAGAGTTCATTTAAAATCTTATTGAACATCTCTTTATTCAACAACATTTTACATTAAAATAAAAACAAAAATAATCACCTGTATAAAGCAAAAAAAAAAGTGGTAATGACCTCCACACACTAATCCTGTTCACTGTAAAAGGAGGTCTCCCCTGGGAGCTTTTATAAGATTTCGATAGAACTCACAGCTCCATATGGTAATAAACTCATTGTGGGACATGTTTTGTGTTGCTTTAATTATAAATTGTTATTTTAAAGATTCCCATGGCACCTAGACATGTCTCAAGGCACCGTACTGTGAACCACTGCCTTAACAGGGTTTGGCAGAGAAAACTTAAAGTGAAGCTCCGGAAGGGTGTTGATGCTGGACTCCTGAACAGCAATAAAAGGACTTGAGCTCATATAGGGCTGTTTTAGTCAATTTGACTGCTCAGAGCAGCTTTGGGGTAAAGTAAGAAACTTTGCAATGAATATCACAAGATATACACGTATCCCAGAGGAGTGCGATACGATATTTTGCCATATCGATATTTTGAGCACAGGCCTATCAGCCATATTGTCATTTTGATCATAAATATTAGTCCTACCTTCATTTCATGTAAATATTTAGATTCCTTGACCATGAAAACATACCATTAGCAACTGGATTCATGATGATATCTATTTTAGTTCAGTAGTTACTCACAGAAATCACATTTTTCGCCATGGCGGCCAGACGCTGATCCGGATCAACACCAAAATTGAATCACTGCTTCCTTTTCCCATGCTGAACATTTTCTAAAAATTTCATCAAAATCCATCCATAACTCTTTGAGTTATTTTGTTCACAGACAGAAAAACTCATTCGAAAACATAACCTCCTTGGCGGAGGTAAATATTGCATGAAATTAAACAGCACATTAAAAAAATTACTATCATAAAATGCATCTTTCCATTGATTTAATTCTCAAATCAGATGTCCTGCCTGAATAGTTCTGCATTTTCAGTATGGACCAAAACATTTTGTGTTAAAAATGCAAAGAAGCAATAAAAATGTTCAACATATGTTAAAATCTTATTTATCAATTTAAACTCACTCATTTGTAGTACTATGAGACAGCAGTTTCAAAAAGATATCTTAAAGGATGCCAGTTAGTCTGACCAATAAATTTTGAACTAACTGAAAAGGAAAGATGGTTGTTGATTCACTCAACACACTCGGTCACACTTTCTAGAGTAAGCCATCCAACCATTTTGATATTGAAAGTAACATTAAGTAGCCTTTAGAAATCTTAATGACCTTTTTTTTTAGTTTAGGATTGACATATTGTGCACAATCAGTTAGCGGAAGGCTTTCTGCTGACTTAAAGATAAAGAAATAAGAAAAAGCTTAAATGTAACTACGCACTTCTCCATTTTCCCGGGTTATACCCTCTTTAATGAACTGCTTTTGCTTGTTTTCCTTTCAGAATTGTCGACAGACTTTCTGCAATATCTTGTATTTTTGTCATATCTGATTTGTCATCATTTGATGTATTATGTTGTTTCTTTTCTCATCTAGGCTGTGAACCAAGAGTTTGAGGAAGTAAAATCACAGCTGACTATCCAGCAGGGGAGAGTGCTTGACCTGGAGAACAACGTCAAAATGCTGGAGGTGAGAAGATTTGCTGAATTTAGATCAGCTAAAATATTTTCCACCATGTTAAAAGCAGTCATTTATGACCCCAGTCCCACACATAAGAAGTTAGATGATACATTAATTTGTGCTTTCTGTTTTCCTGCAGTGATACTAAGTACGAAACAAAAGAATCAAAGAGACACGGATTACATCTTTCATAAATATCTGTTGGGTAATCAGATACTGAGTCATAAACCTGATTATAAACAGACCATATCTTATAGCAGTCGTTTGCAAAGTAAGGGCTGGGTCACCTTGGAGTATCGAGAGATACGAAGTGATGAATGTGTGAAGTTGTGCACAAGATGTAATGCTTTACCCCCTCCAGAGGCTGTGGGGGTACTCTTCTCCTCTTAGGGTTCAGGGGCTAAAAGTTTTCAACCCACTGTCCTATAGCACTGACTACATAAAGAGGTGTTCTGGGATAACTTTATCTAGATTTGTTTGGTTGGGACAGACTCTTTGCATACTGATACACATTAAGCCCCGTTTCCATCAGAGGGTTCAGTTCAGTTTGTCTCAGTACGGCTCACCTTTTTTGGCGTTTCTGTAGCCTAAAACTGGGTCAGGACCCCTCATAAGCGAAGCAGTACCGTCCTACTTCTTGGGACCCTTCTGTTGGGCTGCCAAGCATACCGATCCAACCCCTGAAGGTGGAGCTAGAAACACTGCAGTCTGTTGACCGGTCGAAGGAAACGTCACTTCCCGTGCGACAGTGGAACAACACATAACCTCGCCATGGTTAAATCTCCACTCGTCTTCGTGAAGATAACTCACGTGGCACACAGCCTTCTCTGAAACAAAGCTTGGTTGCACTTCGTAACAAAAAGCTACATGCTGATCACAAAAAAGAAGAACTGCTGGATGTCTTCCATAGTTGCTCTTTGTTTACTGTGTTGCGTTTTCTTCTTTGTTGTATTTAATAGCCTGGTACACTGTGTTGCGCTGCCATGACGTCATGCTATCAGCATCCGGCTTATACCCCGGCTATCAAGTAGGGTTCGGTTGGCTGTGGAAGCGCAAACAGGATCAGGCTTTACCGATCCGGCCTGAGCCAAACCGTGCAAATCCATACCAGACCACTTAGTGGAAACAGGGCTTTTGAGACCTGTTCAAGCAGCACCACTAGCCTCTTAGCTTGTGTTTAAGTACCCCAATCAGGACTTTACAGTGAAGCTACTGGCAATACTAATGAACGGTGGTAAACTGGCCACTCGCTAAGTGGGTATCCAAGTCTCATTTTACCTTTTAGTTAGTTGGCAAATCATTTAAACTAGCACTCTATGAGATATGTTTGCTCTGTAAAATGTTACTGTTTAAAGTATGTTCATGAGAAATTGAGGGCAATAGCTGTTAAGAAGGCACCACCAACCTCCAATTTCATTGCTTATTTGTCCAATTCATTGTTATAGAGGTGATATCTTGTATTTTTGTAAGTTTGGGTCCTGGGGAGAGAGCAAACTTCTCATCTGGGTCCCAGGACAAAACAGTTTGGGAGCCCCTCTTATAGAGGATACATAATGTCACAGTCAGCGCAAGTGTGTGGAATGCCAGCCACTGAGTAGCAAAGGGCACAGATTGATTTTTTATTGTTATTTGATCATTTTTCTTGCATAGAGTGACAAAATAGTGACAAAACAGTGATGTTGATCACTGCTCTCATTTCAGTGAACATAAACATCAAGATATTGATGAATATGAACCCCACTTTTTCTTTTATTTTATCTAATGTTTACAATAAAAAAAATCAAGACAGGAGGCAGTTAGGACATTAGATTGAATTTTCATTGTTGTTGCCCACAGAAAACTCAGAGTAGCTCGATCACAATGGCTTGTGTGACTAACACTTAAATAATGGTTAAGTCCATAGATTCAACTGCAATTCGATGAATGGAAATGACTATGACTGATGTTGTTTTTGCATATTTTTCATGAATTGAAGATTTCTGACCGGTTCAGGTGTCACATTAAAAATAAACAGGAGGCAACAACAGCTGAACGGATGCTTAAGCCATATGCTCAGAGAAAGCCTGGGTAATCATGAATCAGACTAACTTCTACATTTTCCATGATGAACATCATCAATAAATAGTTGGACCCTCTGAGATTTAATAAAAATATCACACTTTCTAGGTGAATTAAAGGGTTTCATTGTTTCTATCCAACAAATACTCTGCTACCACTTGGAGAGTGGAACTGCCAATCTGGTGCACAAATTGTGACATCAGTGCATACACTCTGTAGTAGGGCTGGAACAATACCCTTTTTTCCCAATTTGATTTTTTGCGATTTTTAGGTGATTTAAATTACGATTCTACAATATTGCCAATTTTTGCAATCTTTAGTTAGCTTTTTTTTACACCAGCGAAAAAGATGAACAATGATGATGCCTACGGACTATATCAGGAAAAATACACATTACATGGGAGTCAGTTTTTAGGATTTATTCAGAAATATATTTTAACAATCTGTTTATACTCTCTCTTCAAAAGCCTGGATTGCAATTAAAACGTGGCTTATTAACACAGACTAAAATGGAGCATTTTAATTTGGAAACAAAACGAATTTTGAACAAAAAAATTGATTTAAAAAATTGTCAAACAAAAAATCTCGATACTTAGGTGAATCGATTTTTTCTCCCACTTTTCAAACTTTTTTGACGGAGTCACACCAGTGATCAAGGCAGACTTTCATGGCAAACCATATTCATACCCATGCAAAATACCCTCTTCAACAGGAGCCACAGTATCTAAGTTTTACATACAAGTTAAATAAACATTTTTTGTCAATATGAATTGACAGACATATTAAAGATTAAAAATTTGATCTATTTAGGATTCTTACAGTGAACTGATTTTTGAATCTTTTGCTGTTACGTTTAAAAACATCATGACCACCTATCTCAATTCATAGAGTACTCATTTTTCAGAGCTGACTTTAACATATTATATTGTAACCATGTGTCAAAATGTTAAAATCAACTTTCACTTGAGCTGTTTCATCACAGATTTAAACGTCATCTTTGTTGTTTTAACAAGCAGCACTCAGAGCTATCAAAGTTTTTTCAAGCTGCCAGTCAAAATGTATGCTATTTTGCTTATTAGACACTCAGTGCATTAGATTTATAATAATTCAGTTATGATACGAATATTTTTTTTATTATTGCAAAAATGCTCTGTTTCAGTCCCTACTCTCACCTGTATATACAGTAATTAAAGCATATAAAAGACTCATGGATTTAAATCCAACAACAAATCATCTGCTGTATAGTTGTAGTGTTGACATGTGAATATACAAATTCAATCCACTCTTGTACTTATCTCAAGGCCTAACAGTGTGCCCTGTCACACCATTTGAAAACCACAGCTATAGAGCATGCAGCTTCACTGCACACAGTGTGGCATAAAAAGCCACAAACTAAAAGGTAGTGCGTGCATCTTATAATAATTTTTGCCCCTGATTTTGACATAGACATGCAACTAAAGGAGGCAGTTTTAGGATTTAACACAAAGAAACTTGAACTTAGAGGAGAGATGCCTAATCCCAAAAAACTCGTGTACCACTAATAGGTTGCATCACCTTCCATGTAGCCCATGTCTCCCTCTGCACTCATACTTTTGACATACAGAGGCTCTGTGCATGCATGCCCCAGGTAATGCGACCTACTTATATACATTGGCCCTAAGATCTGGGCTCTGTTTGGTACCCCAGTAAACAAACCTTGCGGGTTTCTAATGTAAAGTGTGAATGCATGTTCTGAAGTGCAGCCAACTTGGTGACTGATTACCCTACGCAGATATTAAATAAAAGAAATGCAAAATGTAAACAAAATCAAATGATGTTGAACAGAACCTACAGTTTTTGGCTCTGAAAAAAATTTCACACCTTCTTGTTTCCCTTTGGTGGTCTTGAAGTGAGAAATGGAGGCTCTGTCGCTCTGTGTATCTCAGCAGTTGAAGTTACCATCATATTGTGGTCGCGGGTGTAATTCTCAAAGCTGCAGAAATAATGTGTTGCTTTGCTGTGCTGATTGCAGGCTGAGAATCAGAGATATTGCCAACAGATTGAGGAGAAAAACATCCAGATGGCTGAGTCTGAAAATCTCATCCAGCAGAAAGACGAGGAGATAATCCATCTGAAAGGGACTTTATCAAGGTGAGATGCTTTATTCATAATCACACATTCTGGACCAAATTAGAGCTTCGTGAAAAACGATTTCATCTTGTTTGTTTAGAACAGAATGTAGATTTTTTTTTGTTTATTATATCTTTTCTAGGATTTTATATACTCTGGTCTGTATTGTTGTACAATTGTAAATCTATAGCTGCATCAACATGAAAAAAGCCCCCTAGAAGCATTTCTAATCACTGTGTTCTTCTCATTTATGCAGGTCTGAGGACAGCCTTGCAGCAGCTCAGAAAGTCTGTCAGGAGCTGCATGAAAATCTAAGGAGAGTCACGCAGGACAAACAGAGCTATGATCTGAAAACAGCTGCTGAACTGGATGATCTTTACCGCACCAAAATCAATCTGGAGGAGAGGCTTGTTGAGCTCATCAGGTACAAACACCTCAGATCTTCTCAGTTTTACTTTTGAGAACAATTTACTCCCTTTTTCCATCAGTAAACTAGATCTGATTTTGTTAGAGAAGAATATGACAAACAAAGTTAGCAGCCTATTTTCACTAAGAAGACACAGTGTCAGATAAGTTTAAATACTTCTTTGTCAAGAAAAAATGCAAGTTTGGGAACTTGGTTGTCAAAAATCAAAGGCGCTTCTTTCAAAATTGAAATGCCCAAATTTCTACAACATGCTCATGTAGCCTTAAAAGTCACATTTTGCGATCAAACCTTTTGATAGAAAATCAAAGTTACTGAACATAACACAGAAATGGAAGTTGTTCCTTTTTTAAGTTAACCCAGTCTGGGACATTTCAGTGATTATTGGAGAAAAAAAAGTTGCATTTTAAAGTTTTGGTTATGTGTCAGCTAAAGTAAAAAGTCAGGCTTAGCCCATGAAGTCCTACATTTGGGCACATCAAAAACTGACATGATGCTATCAATATGTATATTATTTTCTTTGTCCACTGCATCAAATATGTTCCATAACATTTTTCTTATGTATACATAGAAATTCTTTATCTAATACAGGACTTGACCCCTTTTAATGCCAGTTTGTGCATTTATTATTAACATATTTTATTAATTTTTTTTTTATCTAACACTGTCTGGGACATGTCAATGATTATAACATTTTTTCTCTTTTGTTAGCTTGAAAAAAGGCACACATGGTCTATTAATTTCCAACAGTGGACATTGAATAAAAAAAGCCAAATTTGTCTTATTTTAGTTTTTCTTTGCATTATTTTAGTATATCTTTACTTGGTCAGTGCACATAATTTTTTTTTATCAAATATAAGGTCTTATTTATGAATTTGAAATTATACGAAACCTTAAATTGAAGCCTGGCTGGTAATTTAAAAGCACATTTTTAGATATTATTTTTTTTTATGCAGCAGGGGTCATGTGATTAAAAAAAACACTTAAATGTGGCCATTTTGGCCTTAGTAGTCTAAGTGTGATTATTTTCTTACATAGTAGAATAGACTTATTTTACTGTTTGTATTTTTTTGCCAAATGATGTGTAATATGGACAATCTTTGAACAGTTAGTCATCTTAAACCTTAAAATGCTTGCATCCAAAATTTGGAAAAACATTTAACCTAAATGACTAACTTATTAATGATTTTAAACTTTGTATGTTTTGTGACCAAACGGACAGACATGACCTTTTAATTGCCAACAGTGGACATGGCAGAAAAAAAGCCAAATTTGTCTTATTTTTCTGTTTCTATGTATTTTTTTAGTTTGCATTTCTTTAGTCACTGCACAGAATTTTTACCAGATTAAAGGTCTTATTCATGAATTGGAAAATATTTGAAAGCACATTTTCAGATATTACATGTTTTTAAGCTGTAGGGGTTGTATGATAAAAAAACAGATTAATAAACACTTGAATGTGGCCATTTTTGGCCTTAGTGATCTAAGTGTGATTATTTTCTTGGCAAGCAGAATAGGCTTATTTTACTGTATGTATTTTTTTGGAAATTGATGTTAAGATTAAAACTAAATGACTAAAATATGTCAATTTTGTCAGCTGAGACGAGATTAAACTATTGCTATATCTTTTACATATTGGGGCAAATGACTTTTTTCAGATAAGAATAAAAGAGGGTTCAGATATATGACGATTTGTTAAAATATAGAGTCTTAGGTTCTGTCTTTGCAAATTCTTACATACAAGCCATCGGACTACAAATGTTTTATAAAGAATGTGATCCCACTGCATGTCTGAATATGCCTGATGGCGCTCTCTGCAGGGAGAAGGACGCTCTGTGGCAGAGGACGGACGCCCTGGAGTTTGAGCAGAAACTACGGGACGAGGAAACGGAGAGGGACGTGAACTACTGCGTGGGCTGCCACACTCAGTTCAGCTGGTGGCTCCGCAAGTACAGCTGCAGGTCAGATGGTCCTCTTACAAAACAAACCAATTTACATATCACCATGGCAACAAAGAAAACTACAGTTTGTGTTTTCTTGATTGCTGAAGCACAAGTTAACAGATGGATTAGTACACCATTCTAGATTTATTCTCCATAAAGCCATTATTCCCTGAAGTACTGCATAACAAAACACTCTCAAAAGTTAGCAGTAGTAGCATTTGTGCCACAAAATGATATTTTTTTATTTATGGGTGTTTGGCCACAGAGAGTCAGATGTCAGAGGAACTGAGTCACTGCAGCCCGGTGACATTTAGAGTCTGTTTCACTTCACATTTAGACTGTAACCAAAAAGTGAAGTCACATCAATTCTACTGAAAGAATTGTTAAATCTCTGAAGAACTCTTGAGTATTTTTAGTCTGATTTCAAGTATAAAGAAGAAGAAGTGCCCTCCTGTCATGAGAGCATGGTAATGAAAAGAACAACCTGTAGGAAGTTTTGTCTTGGGATGAAGTATAAGTATTTTAAATGCCATTTAGCTCATTAAAATTTTTGAGTTTCTGTGTTAACTGTGGAGATGTAATTTAGATACATTAATGCAGTTGTCAAGAGATGTTTGGTTTTTAGTTTGAAAGGGTGTAGAGTTGTACTTAAGATTTGTTAGTTTCAGTTGTTTAGTTATCTTCTCTTATTTTATATTAGGTTTAAGTTAAAAAAAAATAGAATCAAATTTTGTTATTTCCTCAGTTTTATATAATAATGCCTTTCTTTAACTATATACCAAGCATTGTAATAAATACGCCTTAAGTTTTACTAACAAGTATATTTACAGTAAACAGTGCATTGACTTCCTCTTACTTGGTGCATGTCTGAGTAGGCGTATAGCTTTTGATTAGCACAAATTATTTGATGAACCTGTTATTTCAGATTTTGAGCATTATTATATGAGCCTGAATCTGTTTTGAAATAGATTTTGGATCTGACAGTATTGCCCAGGTTCTCTTACTGCAGACAGTTGAGTGTTTTGGAATTATTATTTATCCAGTCATAAAAAAATACAATAATCATCCACAGTCAGCAGTCATGTGTAAAGAGCAGGCGGAAGACAAACTTGTTTCAAAGTCTGTGTTGCAGTTTTATCAAATGAAGCTACCATGACCAAGTCAAGAAAATTAAAAAGTAGATAAATCACTCTCCCTATTATTGTCGAAAAATTGCTCAATAATTTACTGAAAGACACATCAGGTATATTATGGGTTGAAGTTTATATCAGCATCATTATGTATGATACCAGCAATAATTACACATCTTCTTTTGATATATTTTTGTTTTTAAGAAACCTTGAAAGCCATTATTGGCTTCTCCAAATGGAAATTATTGTCTGCACAGTTTGTCAGTCTCTCAACATTCTTTGCATTACTCTGAAATCAAGAGATCTCATAAGATTATACGAAATGGAAATATTTTATGTTTATTTGTGTGACCATAATAGTTGTTTTTCTTTAGTGTTGAGATTTATTTCATGGCACAATTATTGAAACAGGCTATATTCAACAGGTAAATCCTCACTGTCCTGTAGAAATAACATGTAAGAAAGTTCAAGAGATAAAATGTGATGCAAACCCCCCCATACATTTCTTGATATAAACAGTATCGTATAAATGCACATTTCCACCACTTAAAAATGGACTCAGTATTGATGAGAAAATTCTGAATTCCTTAGTTATGATTATAAGATCATTTTTCATTATGAAGGTACAACTCCAAATTCTTGGATTTTATTCATGATTGTGAGTTAAAAATAATTAACAATGAGAGTGATAATGAGAAGATTTTAAAAATCATCTTTGAGCTAAATCAATCAATCAATCAAACTTTGTTTGTATAGCACTTTTCATGCAGGACTTTGTAATACAAAGTGCTTTACATGAGAAAAAGAAAAAATAAAATAACAATAAGTGGAATAAAAAGCAGAAATTGCATAAAATGAAAACATAATACCCCCACAACCCCCCCTCCCCCAAACCAGATTCAATATACATACTCACTGACTCAAACACACAAAGACACAAAAAGGAAATTCTGACAGAAAACAAAATTAGAAGACTGAGGAAATGCTATCTTGAATTAAAAATGAGGAAACACAGGAGCTAAGACAAAAATAATACTTAAAAATACTTGAAAATACTAGAGGGTAAGATAAATAAATGTGTAAATACATAAGTAAATAAAAAATCAGCTAAAATAGGATAATAAAAGGAAAAGCATTTAACAAAGAATAAAATTCCAAATAAAAAAAAAAATGGCCAAAGTTATCAGATTAAAATCAAAATTATACGATAGTCAGTTTAAGTTAAGAAACATAATAATGAGATTAAGAAATGTGTATGAGAATAGTAGTCATATTAAAGTCTAAACATTTACTTTAAAAGTCAAAGTTATGAGGTCTTTTAAGAATTCTTTTTATCTTACAGATTCATTTTTTATCTAATGAGTGTCTGTATGATTTTATAACATTGTCTTTTTATCTTAGTAGTCAACTTTTTCTAATAATGATGTTAATTGCTTTCAATTATTACTCAAAGCTTAGAGTTTTTAATCTTATTATGACCTTTTTTTCTGAAAATGTTAACTCTTATCACACATTCATGGCTTATAGTCTTTTGGTCAGAACTTGGTTCTAGTTTTGTTTTTTTATTCTTATCATTTTGTTTTCATTTCATCATGTTGACTTTTTATCTCTAGTTTGGAATTTTTATCTCATAACTGCCTTTTTTCCTAAAAGAGGCCGTTTGTCAAATTCACTTCATATCTCAAATCTTGATTTTTTGTCTTTAATTGTAACTTTTTATTTAACTTAATTGAGATGTTTAGTAACGTTATTACTTTATGCCTTTTAATTGTGAATTTTGTCTTGTTGTCATTACATGAACTACTTCTTTTTCCAAAATGATTATATTATGTCATTGACATTTTATAGCAGTTTTTAATTTAAGTCCAAAAAAATGTCTTTTCTTCAGTATCAGGAGCTCAGACCAGAACATAACTTTTAGTTTTTATGTCACAATTAAGACATTCATAATATTATTTTTTAAGTAAAATAAATGAGCAGATAGCAGAATGTTAAAATTTAAACTCTTAGTTGTGACTCCCAGTCTCATAGTTATTGCTTTTAACACAGAGTGTTGTTTAGACTCTTTGTATTTAGTTGTAAAGTTTTGATTGTCATATCTCATAATTACAGTGTTGTTTCTCATTACTCTTATTGTCTATCTCCTTTTTAATATTATATAAGGTAAAAATAATATCTTTTCCATTACTGCCTCTCTTTTATAATTTAATGGTTTTGTGAATGTCAGTCATGGGAAAGATTTTAAAAGAATGGAAAAATGTGCCGTAATGTCCTGTACTGTTTCATGTTTGGATTTGGTCTTCAGAAACTTTTGTTTTCTTTTTCAGACTCAACTTTGATTTTCTTTGATTTGTTTGATATTTCTGAGCGTGTTTATTATCCTATGCATTTGTCTTTATCTCCTCCTTTAAAACTAAAACATTTAGATCCGTCTGGAATTAAAAGCTTTATTAGTTTCCTAAATGTTTTCTCTCCTCTTCAGTGATCTTCATTTTGTAATCAGTTTCATAAGCCCTCATTACTCACCTTGTCTTCTCCATCATTACTTCTATTTCCAGGCTGTGTGGGCGTCCCTTCTGCTACTACTGCTGCAGCAACACGGTCAGCACCCAGCAGGGCGGCGGCAGAGAGCGCTGCTGCAGAGACTGCTACAACCAGCACAGCGCAGTGGTGGAGCGACACCCACAGGAGGAACTGAGTACCAGCACGCCGGGGACACCTTTCCACCGTTTGCTGCAGGCAGGGAGAGCTGTGACCGGAGTGTCTGGTAAAAGCACAAAGACTCTGCTCCACGCATGCAACACAGTTATTTACACTTTTCTTCAGATGATGGTGACTTTTAAATATTCTTTTACTGATGCTGAAAGACAAAAAAGTAACAGCTCAGGACATTGAGACAAATCATTTGCACAGCTACTAAAGGAATAAGATTTGGCATAAATCAGTGCCGTACAAATATGATTATTAGTTGTTCTATACACTGAACAATCCTTCATCTTTTTCATTTATCTTGATGTCAATCTGCCCTTCTCTGAAAAAGTGTCATAAACTGAAACATAAAAAAGGTTCATGCTTTAAAAAACTTGGTTTACAGCTGGCCAGCATTTTGTTTTCACAAAAATTACTTAACTATTTAAACCCTTTAATTACCAGCTCAGCTGTTTGGCAGAAGTCAAAAAATGAAGGGATATTTAATGTTATTTAAAACAGAACAAATCAAATCACTGTTTGATTCCCTTAACTTTTCAGGAAACAGAGAAAAAAACAAACAAACCAAAAAAACAGACATTTTCCTGGTGTGGGATTCAAAGGTTTAAAAACTTAAAAGTCGATTACCTGATGACTTAAAATGCATAAATATTTGGGACAGAATCAAATAGAAAAGACAGGAATGTTTGCAAATAAAATAGCAATAAAAATACTTAAAATAAATGATACAGAGTTTGACAAACACACTAATCATTTTCTTTTTGATGAATAACTATTATCTCATTAAAGTTAAGTGTTTAAAATGATAATGAGGTGGATGATAATAAAAGCTTTTATCTTTTTAAACCTTTAAATCCCGCACAAAGAAAATATCATTTCTTTTGGTTTGTTTTCAGTTTTTATCTGTATCCTAAAATATTGACTAAAACAAACAATAATGTTTTATTTTTTGACACATTAAATATTTCTGAATTTATTGACCTCTGCCAAACAGTTGAGCTGGAAGTTAAAGAGTTAAAATGAAGAAAGTTATTTGTTTTAGTCATTGAGTTACATTATGAAGCTTGTTTGCATAAGTTGCAGCTTATTTCTGCTCGTAAGTTCCACAAGCCTGCCTTCTTTTAGATTCTCTAGAGAGTTTGCTTGATATCTTTCTCGATTACTTAAAATGCCTTAGAGCTTTTTACTCACACTCAGACTGTAGACAAATGATGTCACCTCACACAAATATGTAAAACAAAAAACAAAAGCAACATCCTGTTTTTTTTTTTCATCGTGGTGATGACAAAAAAAAAAACACATTTACACAAAGCTGCTTCGTAGCTGCTGAGCTAATGACATAATACGACTGTCAGCACAAACGTGACAATTCGTCAAGTTTGGGCAGAACAACAATTTTTTGAAGGAGCAGAAGGGCACCTGGAGAAATGACTCATAAAGATGAGGCATAAACTTTGTGAGTATGTAACATGTTTTTACCATTTCCCCCAACCCTTTTCATTTAATCTCTATCATGAAAAAGGTCATATTTGCCCAAAAACAATTCAGTAGTTTTCATATCTGAAGAGTACCCCTGATTGTGCTGTATTCTCTCTTAGCATGAGATACCCTGTTAGAGCGCCCCCCTCTCCATACAGGCCCAGTCTGCTCTGATTGGTTTACAGGTGAACTTTGTAATTGGTCAGTTCAGCACTGCCCGGTGCTGTTGTCAACAACACTACATTCATTTCATGTCTATGATCTGCAATGGAAATGCTACTGCGAGCCAAAAACAAATCAGAAAAATGATTTGACCTCTTTAAAACTAAAGATGTTAGGCCATTTGTTTCCTTCCTGGGCCTCTCTAACAAGAGTGATTTTAATTTTCTAATTCAATTGATTGAGACTTCAAAAAGAGGTGTTTTAGGATGAAGAGTTTATTTAAATATCAAATCTAAATAATAAAAATAAAAGCTGGTAGTACTTAAATTAGCAGCCCTAAAAAAATTGTCTGATGTTTCATCTTCTGTGGTCTTCCCTGGACAAGTGGGCCATTTCCATATTGCACATCAGTAAAACTAAACAACAAGCATTTTGACTAAAAAACAAACAAACTGATAAAACAGTGTTAAAACTGATTTCAACAAAATTTAAGTTAAAATAAAAAAGTGAAAATGAAACCTTGTGAAAAATGTACAATAGCTTGACCCTGCTGCCCTTAAAATAATTGTAATCTTTTACTCAGTCTGAAAGATGATGTATATTTGCTCTAATACTCAAATTACATTGAGGGCAGATTGGAGAGTGCCCCTTTAGGACTTACTATAAATAAATGGACGTGTCCTCCCTCTTTAACCAGACAAATCTCATTTAGACGTGCATGGGTTCTGGCCAAGAAAGGCAGCAGCACAGCTTGCAAAGTTTCTCACAACAAGAAACCAAATACACCAAACAAACTAAAAAACAGATGTGCACATATTGTGTAAAAGAACTTTTGAATGGTCCAACACATTTGCGTTTGGGAGTCTCTGGAGAAAACATCATAGCCTTTTCCCTTGTGTCTTTATGTGCTGTCATGTTCTCAAGCGTTCACCTCAGTGTTCTAAAGGACTCTGGTTTGTACAAATTCAAATCCAGACACACCTGATGTTTCTTTTCCAGGAGCAAATGAAGGGGAGAAGCAGGATGATGGCGTGTTTGACATCATCACAGATGAAGAAGTGAGCGGCGTCTATGACAGTGAACTCTCTTTCTCCACCGCCTGCTCTCCTGGACACGGACAGCAGGGGGCAGCACAGCTGTAAGTATCCTTGATTCTCTTCGAGGAGAAGAGGCTGCGGCTCGGCTAACAAACTTCAACTTGATGGATGATGAGGATGAAACCTCAGAAACAGAAGTTATTTTTATAGTTTTTATTTTAAACTGTACAAACATCAGATTAGTTTTCTCTGTTTATTTCAGGTTAAGTGTCACTCACTGGATGTTAGGGCTGGGTATCGATTCAGATTTTCTGGGTCTTTTCGATTCGATATTACAAGGTCTCAAATTGATTCGATTCACGATTCAATTCGATATTTATTCAGTCTGGGATATCTTAGTTAAAATAGTGCTGTAAATTTAAAAAGTGACCTTTTGACCTAGTACATCATTAAAAATTGTTTTAACATGAAGAACTAAACCCAAAGCAGTTACATTAATCATATTTTAATGATATGCATGAATGCATATTCTGCATATTACTTGTTTTTTTGTCCAACTCGTATCTTCCTTTGTACTTGTTAAATCTAAGATAATGTACATCTAAACATCAGCTTTTAAACTTGCCAGTGGTGCCCATGTAGTGCTTCCGCCATGTTTGTTTGCAGTAACATCTCATGAGATCTTGTTCAGTAGAAAGCAACGCTAAACGCTGACCACACGAGACTAGCAGGGTTGATACCACAGGCTGCTTCTCTGCACATCCAAAGAAGAAAAAACTACCCAAGTTAAAAGACCGATCTTTGGATTTCATGGATCGATTATAAACCAGTCAAAGGAAAATTGATTTAAATCAATTTAAATCGATTAAATCGATTTTTTTAACCCAGACATTCGTGACAAAATGGAAATGACTGATACAAAGAAGAGAGATGCTCTGTCTGGACTTAAAAGCAAATCAGATTTTGTAGCTTAGTTACATTCCTCTGAGTTTATACTTCTATATGGTGCAGATTGTGGAACGGTGAAAGGCCAGAGAGCTCCTTCACGTGTATGATTAATAATTAAGCTTTAGCATTTCACATACAGTCAATACACAATGGTAGAAATAACAAATTACGTTTAATAATATTTTTTTTACCATAAATCACTGCCCCCCTGCTTCCACTTTGTAGCTGTCAGTAAAGTTTAAATGTCAAATGTATATGCTTGATGATAAAAGATCATCCCTGCCATGAAAATAAAATGTTTCAAAGACAGTGAAGCTAAAACTGACCAAATAAAACAGGATTCACTCAAATATAGCTACTCTAGAAAAATTTCAATAACCAGCAACTTAAACTTAGAAAATAGTTGACAAATTGCTTTAACTCTGTATTTAGCTTGTTGTTTAAGTTCTGTTATTGACATTTGAGTGAGATATGTACATGCTGACACAATAGCTGCAGTGAAAGCTTTATGTTTGTTCCTTTTTCTGTTTTTTGCTCACTTTAATGGAAAAAAAAATAAAGTTAAAATGATTTTCTCCAGATGAATCCATGCTGTTTGTCATTTTAAAATATCTGTCAATGTTTTTTTTTAGAACCAGCAGTGCCAGTGCAGGAGAACTGACGTCAGAGGAAACTGAAGATCACAGTGCAGTTCAGGACGCAGAGATCTGCCTGCTGAAGTCTGGAGAGCTGACGTGAGTTCCACATCCTCTGAGAGTTACACTGACAAACCTGAGGTCATTAGAGTGTTTATTTGTGTGGTGAAATGGTTTTGAGCGTTGATAAGCTTTTAGAGGAAGTGCGTGCACTCCGTACAACACTTCCAAAGTGAAATATGACATCTTTGTGGTTTTGGTGTGGAGGGCATTGTTTAGTGTCACATATGGTATTTGATCTTTGTTTGCCTCTATTATAGTTTTGTGCATGCTTGTGTTGTGCCAGTGGGTTTAAATGTTCCTGTCAGCAGATTCCTGCAGAAGGAAAACACATCAGAAAAAAACCCAAAAAAGTCCAGTTTGTAAAAGTGCATTAAACTGTTAACTCTAAATCAAATCATCTTTAACTTTTCAAATCAAGGGTCCTATATTTGACTGATTTCCTAGACAGCACTCCAAAAGACTTCCCGTGTTGTATCCGGGCCATGAGCGCAAACTTAATTATTAAAAAGTGTATTTTGCATGGTGTGTGACCTTTAATTTCATATTCAATGCACATGGAAGGCATGATTTGTAAACTTTTGTAAAATGTTACATTAACTCTGCCAATGAGGTTAGGTTTTGCTAGGGTTTGTGAGTTTCTTTGTTTGTTTCTGAACAGGATCACTCAAAAAAAAAAAATACAATGAACAGATTTAGATGGATTTTTGAATGTTGGTCATGGCACAACAAGTGGTGATTTAAATCAGGCTGTGGATAAAGACATTTTTTTATAGGATTTCTTAACTTTGCGAGATGGAGCAGTTTCCCACACTTTCCCAAATAATTCAGTAAGTTCTTAATGGATTATAACACAATTTCCTGGGAATGTTATTCATAGTACAACGGAGAAGTGATTTGATTTTGGTGGTGATGTGATCTAGAAAATTTTCAATTATTTTATCAGAACTAGTTAAGGCAGTTTCCCACACTTTTGACAATAACTCACTCGACATTGTTGGGTATTCCTTGGCAACGGTTTGTCCTCGCTAGGTACTTCTAGTTTACACTCGAATGATTGAAAGTGTTAATGCCGGTAAAAGCACATGTGACAAACAAACTATCCGAAGTGTTATTCATGAAAATATGAAGGCAAAGTAAAATAATTACATTCCTACATTAACAGCGTCAATCGAACTTGAAATGTTTCCCTCTAAAATAGCAGGTGGATCACTTCTCTTACCCCACAGTGTTTGAAATGCCTTGGTGGAACTTTTAGCTCTTGGAGCACTTTTTGTGTTTGTGATGTAACATTATTGTGTTACATTTTAAAATGAATGCACTAAACTTTTTAAAAATACAGAACTTTTGATCATGGCAGAAGATAAAGCTGATGGAGTATATACAATCTATGGATTTATATCTTTGCCAACAAGTTTGAGATAGACTTAAATACCAAATTGGAAGGGTAATTCTATAATAAAACTTTAAGGAGAAATGCATTTTTAAATTCTCAACTGTAATTTCATTATCTTTTACTTAGCCCTTTTTGCTCTGGGTTTGCGTCACAGGAATGGTTTGAGGAGCACTGTTTTAAGATCGCTGACGTTGATAGCATTTGAGCATCTGCAGCCGTCTGACATTTTATGTCACTGCTTCAAAAAAATCTCCAAACTCTTCCTTTAATCTTATTTTCATTAACTTATCGGTTGATAACCAGTCTGACGATACAGTAATCTGTCTTTTGTCTGACTCTGTTTTGTTTTCTTTTGCTGTGCTGCAGACTCTCTGCCCACTTCACAGTGGATGACATCTCAGGGTTTGGAGACACCTCTCGAGAGCTCTTCATCAAGTCCAGCTGCTACAGCACCATCCCCATCACCATGAGTGCTCCAGGTCCCACCGTCAGCTGGACATTCACCTCTGAGCCCAAGAGTATCTCCTTCAGTGTGGTCTACAGGGAGAGTGCAGAAACCCCACTGGAGCAGGCCAAGGTAAGAAACTGTACAAGTCAGTGAAAGGAAAAGAAGGCTCGGTATTTTGCCCATGAGTGCTTTCCATAGCTTACAACATATAACCTTAGAAATTATCTTTAAAAAAAAAAACATAACTGTTATGAGTAACCCTTTTTTTTTGCAAAGAGAGAACAGCAGGGACAGAGTGGAGGAGTAGGAATGACAGGAGCGTTTGTTAGAGAGCCAAACAACCTTGGACAAATGTTGTAAATCTCTGTTTTCTTCGCTAGTTTCATTAGGATTAAGTTTCAGAGGGCAGGTTTTGTAACTTGCAAAAAGCCTTATTATGCTATATCTCAGCCCTACGATGTAGAATTCTCTGATTGACTTGTAAATATGGAGCACGATTTTTGTCCTATTCCTTCCTCAGGTTTTGATCCCGCTGACTCGCTGTAACTCTCATAAGGAGACGATCCAAGGGGAGCTAAAAGTTCGAAACGCCGGAGAATACACACTCATCTTTGACAACTCTTTCTCCAGGTCAGTCACCCTGACTTTGTGTAAAGTTTGAGTGTTTTGTTTAAATCCCTGGTTTAAAAGGTACGGTATATTACCAAACATTTCTGCCCTGAAATGTCAAATTAACAAAAATGACCCGCAGTGTGTTATTTATTTCTAAATTTGGAAACACTGTTCTGGACTGACCCAATATCTATCAATCTTTGTGTAGCACCAGTTCATAGAAAGTGTTATTTCAAGGCATTTAACAATAGAGCAGGCTAAGGCCATACTCTTCATTACCACAGTTGCATTCATCAACCAATCAGTAGGGATGGGACGATACACTGAAACTCACGATACGCTGCACCTCGATATGCCTGGGTCACGATACGATACATCACGGTACAATCTCAAAAAAGTAAAAAAGAAAAAATATTACCGTGTAATTATAACTTATGTGTTTTTTTTTTGAGTTTCACACAGGAAAACCCAAGGCCTAACAGGCCAAACACAAACAATTACACTCTCTCTAACCCGAGAGAGGTTAGAGAGAGTGTATGCTAACTAGCGGTAGGCTTGTTTTCACAGTCTTCGTCTTTTTTAATGAGAAAGCCAAAATACTGCCAGACAGATGACTTGTATCCAGGCGAAGCGTCCTCTATTTCGACGTCATTCAACTCCATCATTCAGCTTTTTGGAGGCAAGGTAGTTGGTGCTAATGTTTGTTGTCGACACTTCTGGTCACATGCGTTATTATGGGACGTGACGTCTTTATTTCGCGATGCATTTTTTTCAAACTCGATGCATTTCATCACGTACTGTATCGCGATATATTGCCAAACGATATTTCATCCCATCCCTACCAATCAGAGTGAACTAGTGGTGGGCCTTAAAGTGACAGAAGCTCGAACAAAACCTCTCAGACAGATACTGCTTTCTAGGCCTGTGCTCAGAATGTCAATTGGGCAAAATATTGTCATGCACTTCTTGTGGATACGCGTATCGATACGGATTCTACAGAATCGATACAGCCTCAATGTTTGGACAGTTGTTGTCAATACACTTAAAATACATGATTAAACACATGCTCCAAATTTAAACTTAGGTCTGCCATCTTTGGGGACCTGAAGTTAAGTTCTTAAGTTGAAGAATTATTTAAAACTCATACTCATGCAAGTTCTTTTTCTTCTTGTAATAAAAACAAAAGTTGCTGGGAATTCTGTTTAAAGAGCAGTCAGTGTTCACAATTTATGTGTATCGGGATACATATCATGTTGTGGCCTCAGTATCAGGATACGTATCATATCTTGGGGTTGCTGGAAATACCCAGCCCTACCGCTTTCACATTGAAACTAGTGGGTCAACGCAGGTTTTTTCAACACAGGGTAACCTGCTAACAATTGACAAGTGACTATTTTCCCAATGCCAGCAGACCCGGGTCTAATCAGCAGCGGACGAGCTGCATAGCTGTTTTTTTCCTCTTGTACGTCAAGCTGTTGTGATCACGTTGATGACATCATCAGCGTGAGGAAACATGACCACGCAAACAATGGAAAGGAGCATAGAAGACACTGACGTGGTTTTCTGTACTTTGTACTTTTGTCCCTCTTTAAAAATGTACAAACTCAGCGTTGATGATACAAAGGCGGATAGAATTTGTTGCTGAGATGGCACAGAATCACATGTTACAGATGGAGGTGACAGGTGTTATTATGCCTTTGGCACGTTACTTTGACGTCATCTGTAAATTAGCGGGTCAACTCTGGTGTGATGTTCCCACTGAAGCCAATCGAAGGGGAGCCAATTAAAACTTGTGTCGCTGGCAGGGTCAGATGACCCGGCTCAAAATGCCAATTAAACCCTTTCAAACTGCCAACAGGAGCCGATTGTTACCGGGTTTAAACTGTTTTTTGGCCAATCTGAAAGGGGTAAGAGTGAGAGTATCAGTAGTACTTGGTATGCAAAAACTAAAAGGGATTTGAAACATACTCTAGCAGTCATCCAAATCAAATATATGAACCCGAGATATGTCAAAAATGAACACTTTCAACTCGCATCTCTGTTTTTGTTTGTCAGGTTCATCTCAAA
The DNA here is from genome assembly GCA_036419115.1 of Scarus forsteni. NCBI lineage: Eukaryota > Metazoa > Chordata > Actinopteri > Labriformes > Labridae > Scarus > Scarus forsteni. The sequence goes on along the minus strand of JAZDUH010000157.1, from coordinate 28,955,438 downwards.
AAAAGTGCAGTATCATTTGAGCCTGGGCAAGCCTGTGGTCTACGATGGAACCGACCTCCCCTGATCAAAAACAGAGGATGCAGCAGGTGGAAAAGTGGCTCTTAAATCAGTCAGGGCATTTCAAGCTCATTCTTGACTTGAAGGTAACAGGTCGGAGTCAGCTGACAGAGCTACGGAAACAGAGTGGCATTTTTAAGACGCCTGTTACAGCTTTCTGTTTGATCTCGAGATTTTATTCAGCAGATCAACACTCAGCAGGTTGGAAAAATGAAGGATAACTATGATACTGAATGTGAGCAGGCACTACCCTTTCATCAGTACTGGAGGGTTTAGTTTACATTCACATCAAGGGAATCAAACTCCACTCCTGCTTCTGAGACTGGAGGTTTGTAGCACGTAAGTGTGTGCACATTATGTGTACGTTTGTAGGTAGTTGTTTTTACTACATCCAGCAGTTGGGAGAAGGTTTTTTTTTTCCTTTAGATTGAGTGCAATTGTTTGATGAATCTACTGTTTGATTCTATATATTTTTTGTCTGCTAAAGTACCACTACAGTCTTTTTTATGGGTTTTAATTTCACTATATATGGATGAATCATTCTTTAGTCTCGGTTTGCAACATCAAAACTAACATTATTTTTTTAGAGCACTACTCGTTAGTATGAGAATCACACAGATTTATCTTTTTTTGGGGCAAAGAAAAAAATAAACCCAGATTCATCGTAGCTTTATTGAAAAAATGCAACACTTAGGGCTGCAAAATCAGTTTAAACTTTAAATGAAATTGCAGGTTTATTCATAGAGCACCATTCATACTGAAGGCATTTAAAGATAGATCACAGAGTTGAAACGAAGATATTAAAAGATTGAAAGCATTAAAGGATTGTAAAAAGAAATTTCATTTACAAATAAGGAAATATAAACTTTCATTCAAAAGAAAAAGAAAATAACTGTTAACAGAACATCCCAATAGATAGTTTCTAAAATACTTCATGACCATTTTTACTACATTGGGTTAAGTTAAATACTAAACAGATGATCAGTTAGTGTTCTGGATTAATCTAGTTTATTTCTACACTTCTTTTCTCAAAAAATCATATTGTAGTTCTTGCGATCAGTTGATAACTTCATCACCTTTTTGGTCAAGTTGCATTTTCAATACGACTCTCCCCTTCACTGAAAGTCTTTTTATCCTATTAACATTCAAATGAATGAGCAATAGTTCAGTGTTCAAAACTGAAAATTTGATCCTGTGAAATTTCTTTCAGTACAATTACATGAGAGCTTATCTCCAAAAACTATGCTTTGTTTGTGCTCTAATGCCTTATAATGTGAGAATTTGTGCTCATTGTAAGACAAAAAGTTTATTTTGCTAATTCTGCAGCCCTAACGTAACTGCCTTTATTATTCTTTGTGTATTTTGGGTATTAAATTACATAAAATGAAGTAAACACATACGAGCTTGGTATGAATCATGTAGAAAATCATTTATTTCAGTGGATATTTCTTATCACCAGGGATAGTTTTAACAAAATCATAAGTAACACTCTTGATTAGTTGTTAGGTCTTTGGACAAAAGTGATGTTGAAATAATCGTGAAAACACTCAGTTGCTTTAGTTGTCTGAACTACCTTTAACTTTGACTACTGTAAACCTCATTTACTGTGACCTTAACTGAAAGTGTTTCTACTTACTTAAAGTTGTTTTAGAAAAACATTTTATGTGCTAACTCTTTAAAATGGTGTGTTGGTATGCTCTAATAGAATTATCGTTCATTGGTGAATATGACTGTCATTGTCCAAAGCATGTGCTGAAATCTGATTCAAGTTCATGCAAAAACACAGTACAGTAAGTTGATCATATGCCTTTCAGCTGTGAGAAATAAAAAACAAAAATACTGTAGTTGTAAAGAAATTACAAAGAAGAGTTCAGGGTTGAATTATAACATTTGTATAAGCTGCTACACCATGACATCAGCGGGTCTGTCTTTGAGGGAAAAGGCTTTAAGTCTTAGACTGATGATGATTGCAGCTAAAAGAACGAGGTTTACATTTCTATGCATGCTAACATTAAAAATGTGCACATTTCTCATACACAAATCCTCATGGGTTAAACGAGGGAGCACCTATTTAAATGCAAATATCAGTGCTTTAATTTTCAACATTTTCATTAAATTTGCATTAAATCAAGGGAAGAAATGAGCTACATTTTGTCTTAAGAGTCATTAAGCCTTTAGATGGACACGCTTGTTTTTGTAAACAAACACTTGTTATAGTGCTTTTTTATTTATAGTTGTTTTTTCTTGGTAGACGTGTTCTTCACTATTCTGTTGTTTTATTTCTGTGTGATCGGATTTAAACAAGTGCAGGAGTGTTCCTACAGGAAGTTTTCTTAGATTCAAATATTCAGCCTTCAAATACTCCAAAGTGATTTTATACTTGAATTAGTCTTATATATGATGTTTATTTGAAGGTGTTTATGTGTGGTGTTCCTTTATTTCTCAGTCAGCAGATGTATTTTTTGTCATTTGGATGATTTGACACAAAAATATTGCAAGACTGCTTTGCTATTTGGGAATTTACAACTCCATGATGTCTTCCGCTACGTTAAATCCATTTTGTACCTTATATTTCAACATAAAGAAAAACTTTTTATACATATCTGATCAAGAAGGGTGAAAATTTGCCAAATGTATAGGGAAGACATATTTGTCTTTTTTATTGTAAAAAAAAAAGGAGCTTCTATTTAAAGGCACTGCAACATGACTGCTGTTAAATGCACTTTTTAAGAGGGATTTTTGTCGGTATCCCATGAGCCTTTGTGCCAGTTGATGAATGTTTGTTTTCTTTTCCTTTGTATGTAGTGAGTGTGGGATAGTAGACTCCATTTTACTGCTGGACCTGTTAGAGGAAAGAGTTCAAGTTTTGACTTAAGTGATTGTTGACATTTGTTTTATTGAAATGTCATTTGCATACTAAAGATTTATTATAGAAATGATTTAAGATTCTGGATAAATAAATAAGGGTTGTGTGAAAACCGTTGTTTATTGTGCACTCAGTTACTTCAAAACACATTTCCAAACCTAAGATTTATTATGCAAATGATTTAAGATTCTGGATAAATAAATAAGGGTTGTGTGAAATCTGTTGTTTATTGTGCACTCAGTTACTTCAAAACACATTTTCAAACCTACGAATTATAGCATTGTGGATGTACTGGTAACACTACAAGTTCTGCTATAAACAGTTTTATTGTCACTACAACAGTTCCAAATATAATGCTAATAATTTTTTTAAAAACATGTTACTTTTAATTTTTAGAGCACTTTTCAGAAACTGGATGACACTTTACAATAGATGAAAGATCAAAAGCAAGGCATAATGAGTTACAAGAATGGGGACATATAAAAACACACACAAAATATGCACACACTGACACACTCTGGCACAGGCACAGCACAAGCACACATTAAAAAACTGTTTAAAAAGGTGAGTCTTTATTGGGGATTTGAAAGTGGTTGTTTTAATGCAATTTTGTATCCAAGGGGGAAGAGAGTTCCAGACGGAGAGGGCAGCAGTGGAGTAGGATCTGTCTCCCTCCTCCTAACCCACAAAGCCCTCAACCATCAGGCCCTGGTTGAGGGCTTTGTGGGTGAGGAGGAGGAATTTGAATTTAATGTGGTATGGGACAGAGAGCCAGTAAAGATTTTGGCCCTGTTTACATGACAACGTTGCCACGAGAAACCGAAAGGTTTTTCTTTAGCGTTTTCAGAAGCACTCCACATTCACACAGAGTTGCAAGAATGACTGGAAATGCTGTAGCGTGCATGCCAGGCCAGTAGGTGGAGATGCCAGTTTGTAGTGAAACACTACTCGTACACTTTTCAGGGAAGACAAAGTTTTCCTAAACAACAATGGCGAGTGAAAGCATAAAGACGCAGTACTTCCTTGTCTGGACAACAATTTGTCTAACTCTGTCTGGATAACAAACAGAGTGCAGTAAACGGTGCACATATTGCTCAGTAGACGGCCGAAGCTGTTGCTGTTGTTGTTGTTCCTGGTATGCGCCGCACATCACCGTTTTTTTGTGGAAATGCTTAATGTCGTCTAGACGGACACGGAAACGAAAACATTTCAAAACTTTTCACTCTGGACCCAGATTTCAAAGTCTGCAGATTCAGGCACTCCTGGCACCATTCTCGTGTAGACAGGATGCAAAAACACAAAAGAAACTCACTGTTTAAAGCCATTTTCACTGTTTTGTAAACAGGGCCTTTGGAGGACTGGAGTGGTAAGGTCATGGGATAAGGTGTGGGTGAGGAGATGGGCAGCAGTTTTGAGTTTTGCATATAGTGAAGTTTATTTAGGACTTATGTAGGATGATATTGCATAGGTGAAAAAGACATGGATAGGGTTCCAGCAGCAAAGAAAGGTAATAGTGTACAGATCCGGGCTATGTTTTTAACGTGACAGAAGGCAATGGGGTGACATGCAGATTGAAAGTGAGGGTATGGATACGGGGGGGGGGGGGGGGGGGGGGGGATTGATAGTTAGGGTGAAATTATAAGTGGACTGAGTGAGGGATATGGGACCAGTAATAATTATGTCCGGTGCACTGTTGTCCTATTTCGTGGGAAATTGTCCTATCTTCACTCTGTTAACGAATTATTGAAAAAATTACAGGATCCACATCCAGGTTCGGATCACCAACAAAATCCAATTGATTGGTCATTGGTCCATCTCTGATATGATGAACTTCAATAAATTCCATCCATCACTTTTTCAATGAAACAAATTAACAAATGCCTGCAAAAACAAACAGATAATAAACAATGGCAGCCCAAATAAATCAAGCAAACTCTTGACTGATACCCACCGCAGGAGGTGCGGAGCCAGCGCTCTCAAACCATCAGTTACAGGGGTAGGGGAACTAGCACTGTCAGTAGGGCCACGTGTTCTGTACATACATCTATCCGTCCATAATCTATGCTGTTTATGTCATTTGGGGTTTCAGAGGCCTGGAGCTTTCGTTGGGCGGAGGTGGGTACACACTGAATTGGTCACCAGGTAATCACAGGTCCACATAGAGAGACAGTCAACCAGTCACACACTCACACTAAGGGTGATTTGAAAACACCAGTTAAACTAAAAAGCATGTTTTTATTTGGTATGTGGGAGGAAGCCAGAGTGCCCGAAGAAAACACTTGCATGCACAGGGAGAATATGCAAACTCCGCATAGAAAAGCCCTGACTCACATAGGGTTTGAACCAACAACCTTCTTGCTGTGAGTCACGGCACTACAAGCTGTGCCACCAGGATTGCACATTGTCATTTTTAATAAATACCTTTCTAAAAACATTTTTCAGTCATTGCTATTTAATTAATTTTATTCTACTTCAAACAGCAGCTTTTTTCAATTGGTTCTGCATTTTGGGACAAAAAATGTAGTTTATTTACTAATAATTCATTACCTCCTTCAAGGAGGTTATGTTTTCGGGAGAGTTTGTTTGTTCGTCCGTCCGTCCGTGAACAGAATAACTCAAAAAGTTATGGATGGATTTAGATGAAATTTTCAGGAAATGTTCAGCATGGGAAAAGGAAGAACTGATTCGATTTTGGTGTTGATCCGGATCAGCGTCTGGCCGCCATGGCGAAAAATGTGATTTCTGTGAATAACTACTGAAATAAAATAGACATTATGAATCCAGTTGCTAATGGTATGTTTTCATGTTCAAGGAATCTAAATATTTAGATGAAATAAAGGTAGTACTAATATTTATGGTCAAAATGACAATATGGCTGAGGACTGTGGTGCTGGCGGAGGTCTGCACTCTCCGAGTGCTTTCTAGTTCATTTATGCATTCAGTGAGAAATGACAGTGAATGAAGATGGGATGGGGCAGAAAGTAGGAAAGGACATGCAGGGAAGGAGCCACAGAAGGGACGACAGCCTGTGTACATGGACAAGCAGACATCCACAAGGTTCACAGCCTCCCAGCCTTTTTCTAAATGTTCATGTTTAAAGCAATCCAGAGTCTTACCCTGCTTTGATAAATTACAAATGTAGTATTTGGGAGAACCCAAACGTTTTCTTCATGAGGATTAATTGCGCTGTGAATGTTGTGAGTGCGTATGATGGCTTGAATACATGAACACCTCTGTGTTTTTCTGAGCAGTCATTGTGCTCGTGCTTAAGGTATTGTTCTGAGAAGGTATCTGTCTGAGAGATAGTGTTTATGTCGGGAGGCCTTTCTGTTTCTCAAGGTTAATGATCTCATTGTAAATCATGTCACATCCACCTCTACCCCCCTCCACCTCCTCCCTGACTCCTCTCTTGTTTCTTATTTCTCCTGTCTGCTGTCATCATTGAATCTGCATTTTCCACAGTGGCTTTGCACATGCATGAAATTCAGTGTGCCGAGGGTTATTGTTTATTAGAGTGTGTCCGTGTGGGCTGAATCCTAATGTTCACATATGTAATCAATTCACACATGGTGAGATTCATGCGCATATATATGCAGAGTAAATGCATTCTTGCATACCCTTGTATAAAATGCACATCATTGTTCTGCTCTTTCAACAGGGGGTGTTGTCTAAAAGGGGGGCCAGTCCCCTTTTTCCTCAATGAAGAAATGCTTTCCAGATCTGATAAAGAGGCCATAAAGGAATAAATACAAAGGTTTTTTTTTTACAGCCTGACAATGGGACGTAGTGTACATCTATAGTATGTCTGTGGTTTCAATAAGTCAAATTTCTGTTGAATTTCTTGAGGTCATAATGGGATTTTATGTCTTAACTGGTGCAAACTGGACTCTGTGTTCAGCAGTGATCTAATCTAGTGGTGACTAACCTTTGTTTAATTTTAAGATCCCAACACTGTTAACACTAATATGTTAGATCCATTGACCCAAATTTACAATAACAAAAAGTTAATGTTCATGTTATTATATACATAATTTGCGTTTGGGTAAGTGTATAGATTTCAATCCATTAAGTCATATGTGTCAAACTCAAGGCCCGGGGGCCACATCTGGCCCGACGGACAATTATATATGTTTTATGTAGTTTTTGTTTTTGTTATTAATGGCCTGGCGGTATGAAGTGCTGATAAAACACAAACTACAGATCCCATAATGCAGTGCAACAGCTGCCTTGCTGAACAATAGACAACTAGGAACAAAAGCACAATTTTTATATTATATTTTCTGTTTTTTTTGTTGCATGTTCATATTTCCAACTTTTTATATTGACAGGAGATATTTTTATGGAGAGCAAAAGCTTTTTAAGTTATTTATAGTTTCAGTTTCTTTTTTCTGTAATAATAGTATTTGTGTCCATTTATTCATATTTATTAAAAACAAAAAAAAAAGTTTAGTTTTAATGTGTTCAATAAATATTTTTCCTTTTTGGCCCTTGACCTAAAGTGTGTTTTGAGTTTTGGCCCCATGTGCAATTGAGTTTGACACCCCTGCATTCAGAAAATAAAGGAAAAGCATACAATTACTATATACAATTTATTTACCCCCCTTTTTGGTTGATTGTTGGCATTTAATGTAAATAAACCCTCAAAATACCTTTTTAAATACGATAAAAGTAGTATTTTAATCTAACATCTTTTGTAACCCAGGACAAGTACCTAAGTTTTTAATGTAAGACCAGCAAAGACAAAACAATTTAGAAACATTCTCAGTTACGTTATATTCTTGTTTGCACTGAAAACCAAAGGAGTGAAGGAAAACTAGTAAGAGCTACTTCCAATGCACATCTTCTGGTAAAGACCTGCCTGAAATGTATCAAAAATCTACTAATAGATCCAGATCAACAGATTGATGACCCCTGCTCCTCAGTCAATCACAAAAGGTTTTGATCTAGGAAATACTCAGCATTTGCTCAAGAAATGTGTCAGTTATGTCACATTTTACTGTTACCTGAGATGTGTAATGAATAATTTGCCTAAAGTGCTCTTGTGTGAAGTGATGCTCTTCACAGTTTGACCCCTTTGGCAGATAAAAGCTCTGACAGCACTCGAAGAGGACATAATGAAATTATTACACCCACCAAATGACAGATGATTAAGGAAGGCGACAAAGACCAGAAAGTCTCTGGCTCAAGGCTCCTAACTTTTGGGGAAAAAAAATGTAATTCTCTTTTTTCAGATTTCTTCTTAGAGGAATAAATAGCATAAAAGGCCATTATTGTATGTGTTTTCATATTGTGTTATAGAAATGTATTGTCCTTATTTGATCTGCAGTACCTTACACAAATCCTGAAACCACTAACTGTTGCTGCATTTGCACAGATATTGGTTTTCCTTGCAATTATAACCCAATTACTGATTTTTATAAAAATGTGACATAGTAGACTAGACTAACAGTGATACTTTATTTAGTTTTCTTGTGCAAAATTAAGGCAACTTTAAGGATATCTGTTAGTTTTAATTTGTTATTTTCCTTTCAGAAAATTGTTGAAAAAAGTTTAATGTAAACTCATGTTTTTCTGTAATGTTACTCACAAGTCCAATTAGTACCTTTTGTTAATGCAGCTTTTTGTTTTTGTGCATTTGTTCCTATCAATAATATCACTACCAAATGATAGAAACGTAATTTTAAAAAAAGCCACTTTTGAGCTCCAGTACAATGTGTAAATAATAATCCAACATTGCCCTTTGAGGACTATAACAGTCATTTTTTTTACTCTATAATGACTGCCATTCATGATCAAGTGTCCCCTGCTAGATAAAATGTGTTATGTCTGATAATGTGCTGTTGATTAACAAGTTAGGCTTCACATTTTTGATTTCTCCATTTTTCCAGCAGATGGCCCCATTCTTCCATTACAGTACCTCAGGGTAAAAACATGCAGCTCCCACAGTCATCCAGGGATTTATGCAGTTTTCTTTCTTTTTTTAAGGATAATTATAACAAATAATTAAGAACCAAAATCTAATATGTTGATGATGTCTGACAAGCCCACGACTGTCCAAAATAAAAAATATGTTTGTGGGTGTCTTTTTTATTTATTTATTTATTTATTTTTTACAATTATTCAAAGTTGCATACAAAGGGGAAGATGATTTTTGTATTTTGTGTGTGTATGTTGGGGGGGGGGGTTAGTCAACTAGAAGAATGCATACATCGTCTTGGACAGAACAACATTGAACTTATTAACATAAGAAATCAGGAGGTTTGTAAATGCAACCAATTATAACATTTTTTTATCAAGCACATATCTAAACATGGTATTTCTATTTAAATTTTATTTTACTTTCATTTGACCTGAATCACAAGTTCCTCCCTGTGGATAAAATGTAAAATGCTTTCAACAAAGGTGAAACTCTTTTGCCCTGTCTGTTTTTCTGAGTGGACAGCATGAGAATACTATACACCCTCTGCAGCTTTTGCAAAATTCTGCTGCACATCTCCTGACAGGAAAAAGAAAATGACTATATGACTCCAGTTTAAACTCCCTCCATTGCCCTCTGTAGCCTACTTTTTGGGATTGATTTTTAGATTGTATTGGTTGTTTCTAATGTCTTAAATGGATGAGCACCTTCCTATCCTATGTAGCCTACTCCACACTTCAGCCAGACCTCTTAGGTCAGCTTAAATGCTGCTTTTTTGAGTCCCTAGATCTAAATATAAAACTAAAGGGGATCCTGGATGGCCTTCACTTCTAAATCTGACCAATAGTTTCATATTTTTGGTAGCCTATCTTTTAACAATGGTGTCCTTTTATTTGACCCCTCTTTCTTATTTATTTCTTCTCTGTTTTCATTGCATACATTTTTAAATTTTTGATTTAATCCAATTTTAACGCCATTAATGCCCTTTGATGAATAGCGCTTTGGTAAAAAATATAATCCTAAATCAAACCAAGTCGTCTAGGAAAGTGTATGAGGACCTGAGGATATGGAGTGAAACCTGAAAATATACACACACTTTCACCAGAAAAAGTATTTTGCTTCTTTCATTCCTTCTTTTACACCATGTTTTTTTTCATGAACAATTTTATTCCTCCTTTTTCAATCTTTTATTGTGTTTTCCTTATCAAAGTTTTATTAATTGAACAATAAAGCTTTCTGAAGTTAGCTTTATTCCCCCCGGGAAAAAAACCCTCCGCCATACCATTTTATTGGTTGGCTCATGAGTCAAAGTTTAGGTAACATGAGGAGAAAGAATAAATGCGAGTTATCCCGTTAGGTTTCCTCTGTTCGTCAGGAAAATTAACAACTCACATCATATCAGAAAAGTAAGATGATCTTGTGTGTGTTTTAGTATGCCAGCGCTCATCAGTGGCGGTGTTACTTTCATGGGAACAAGGATCGCAGTTTGGCTAACCCCATAAGTTTGCTAACATGCTGCAGGATGTCGCTTTGTATGGGAAATGATGGATATTATGAAGAGGTGAACGAAGAAGGAGGGAGAAGTCAGAATGAGCTGGGCTACTGTGGTGAGTTCACTTCGTTTGCTGAGACATTTTCCCCTCTTTTCTGCTTTTACACCTGGGATAACAGACGGTTAGCATTGGTCTGTTAGCAACCTAAACTCCTGCTTTGTTTCCTTAATGACGTTCTTCCGCTCTGTCCAGTAAGAAGAGCACTCAGAAGTCTACATTAAATACAGCTAACAACACACCTATATGTCTGTTTACTTTAAAAAAATGTAAATGTAAATGTCACACCGGGTTTCTCACATAAGTCATTACCCGGGAAGACGCCTGCTTTCTGCCACACAATGAAATTTGCCTACGGGTGCCTCTTTTTAGATAGTGTGACACCAGCCTAGACCTGCACCAGAACTGCATCTACAAGTTTTTCCCTACAGTTGAAGGTGCAGTGTCTCATGCCAAAATTGAAGCCTGGTACTACAGGTGTGTATCGACAAGAAATATTGCAATACATTATCTATGGTGAACCATGGGTTTTGATATGATATGCTAAACAAGGCACGTTTTCATTATTTAAAACCATTTTTAAAGCATCAGCAATATTATGCAGAACTGGAAGTGCCAAGCACAAACCACTAAGGCATTTCCAACATGCTGGGGAAAGTGTCATCAAGGTGGAAAACAGTCCTATCTGGCACTGTTAAAAAATCCACAAAAAATTCTACATGCAGATTTGCATCACCACAAAAATGTAAACAATAGGTACTCTGCCCACATCTGACCCATTTACATATGCCAGGGAGGCTATGTATTTTGCCTGGGTCTGTCAGTTTGTTTATTTGCCTGTTAGCAAGATTATGCAAAAACTAATGGGTAGATTTACATTAAACATTTTGGCGCTTATCCTATCCAGATTGATGTCACAAAAAACATTGAAGTTATAATGGCAAATCCCATTCATGTACAGCATTATGGGAATTGCAGTTTATTTGCAAACTGATGTCTAGTTTTTAAAGCCTATTGCTGTGTTCCAGTTTTACTGGAAAGTCGAGATTTCTGAGTTCAGAGTGGGAAATTTCAACTGGAACACCAGGAATTCAGGATCCTCACCACCCCTGAGTTGACAATCAAAGATAGCTGCCCCCAGTGTAAACAGTTATTAAGCTCCTGTAATATTCTATTTATTTGCACTTCTGACCAGTGTTTATGGCACTGTATCTCCCATATACACAGTATTGTTCAACTTGATACTGCCAAAGTGTTATTTACATTCTTCATGTGGTATTTGTGAACTACAAGTCAGGGTGTGCTAACAACAGCTAACACAACAGCTAACTAGCCTGGTAGATGACCCTGCAGGTTGCTGCAGGGCCATCAGCTGCAGTGTTTTGTGATTGGTATGTCAGTGAAAAAGATACAGTTTGAATAATGTCAGCTGATACATCCTATGATATAAAATGATTGGGTGAAACTCGGGCGTGACGTCACTGAGCGACGGCGATAAAGTGGACTAAGTACAGGATCTTGGTCTTAAATTCGCGTTCAGTGTGAACGTTCACTGCATGACCAAAACTGAACAAAGATGGCTTAAGCTGTGATGGCAGCCACACTGTGTTCAGGAGGTGCAGCAGCTCTGACATCAACTTACCACCCTGTCCCTGCAGTCTATGCATGTCTCTGTCTGCAGCATGTACGGCAGTAAAGGAATGCTGGTGTGTGAGTTTGCAAGTGTGCCGACTCACTCTTTGTGCAGTTGTGTGACTGCTCCTTTTCCTTCCATTTTTTCTCACTGAGCTTTATGTCCCCCCGGTGGTGTTGATGGCCAGTTGTGTTGGCCCCTATCAGACAGTTTGCTCCCGTCAAACATAGTTTCATCCTGATGCTTTCAGCTCCTGCTGCACTGGGGTCCTCCATCACACACTGCAGGCCTGTCAGACACTTTACCCACACAGCAGCTTATCTTCTTTCCTGTACTGGAAACCACACACCCTTCTTTCAACTTTCACTTTTAAGTTTGTCCCTGTTCAGTTTTTTTTTTTTTTTTTTGCGTCAAGACCTTTTTTTATGAGGCATTACTTCAGTTTATAGAAGGGGCCCTATTGAAAAAAGTGTTTCGACATGCACAGCAGTCATTGAGAAACAGTTCATTGTAATCTCTTTTTTAACTAAACTAAAGTCCTCAATAAAAGTTTGGACTTGTTCTTTCAGTTGATTATTTCTCCCCTTTAATAATACCAATTGGTATTGTATTTGCTATTGATGGAAAGCTAGATTAGTCACCTTTACAACAAGGTACAACTTGTGAGGATTGTGCATTCTTGAAGGAACAGTTAAGCTTATCGTGTGGGTGGTGCCCTCTCAAAAAATGCCATCTGATTATGGCGTGTGGATACTTGCATCAAACATTTAATTTAATAAAAGCTCTTGAGCATGCACAGTGCTGTCCCTGTGGTCCAGACATAGAGACAGTAGAAAAAGCAGCTGCTCCTTTTTATTGAAATAAATAAAAACTGTGCTTTAATGTGTAAAAAACTGTATTTGTGTTGTGAAAGTATACAGTGGTGGCAGCCCACAAGATAAAGTAGTAAAGTATGATGAGACATGTAGCTGATTCTGTTTATAAGCTTGTGGTAACTTAGATTTTGTCCATCGAGAGGGCCAAATAAATCAGGAATGAATGAGCTTGATACTCTGTTAGTTTTTCAGCATAGCTAAACATAACAATGCTACAGTCAGACTCTCTTCTTTCATAAAAAAAATACTGTTTATCACAGAGGGACAGAGATTTTATCCCCCTCCTTTCTCCAAGTCTGCTGTAGATGACTTTTGATGTCTTTATATTTTTCTGCTGGCACTTTTTCCACTGCTCTAACTCAAGCACATAATATATTTCACTAGTCCATGAGGGAAAGAGCCCATTGGAAGTATTTGGGAATGAGAAGAACCTTTTTGAAGCATATCCGGCAGATGATTGGATAATTTGTCAGTCACATTCATTACAGGCCAACTAGATAATTAAGTAGGTAGATACTACTGCACTACAAAATATTCTGCACTTTGCAAAACAAACTCATCAAAATGTGCAAAGTGAAAAGAAAATATCCTTACTGTTGAAGACTTTTTGAAGTTGGTAGATTGGCTATCATTGGCACTGTAGACCTGAAAAAATATATCACAACTTGCATGTAGGGGTGGGGAATATGGCAAAAATATCATCCTGATTTAAAAAAAAAAAAATCACGGTCCCAATTTTATCATGATTCTTTTTTACGTTGATTTTTCTAGACTAATTTGCATGTTTGACCATTTTTTCCCTATGTTTAACATGCAAGATATGTAAAACCCTAAAAGACAAAAAAAATAATTTAAGACAAAGAAACTTTCTGAACAGGTTTCAATTTCAACGATGCAAACATAAAAGGTAATGAAAATCAATAAAGTGCAGTTTTGTAACATAAAAACTAAACATGCCAAACAAACAGCCTATTGAAAAGGGTCAAAAATGAATGCAAACTTAAAGGTGTAGTCAGCGATCTTCTAATCTTCTAATCTAATGCACTATTTGTCAAAATCCCCGTATTTATCCTCTCTATCCACTGACAGCCTGTTGGAAAAAAAAGTCAGGTTTTAATACACAGCCCTGGCTCTGAATTTCAGCAGGTAAATACTGTGGCTCGGGCCGAGTTACCAAAATAGGGTACACCCCCTCACATCCAGGGGGTGATCATACCCATGCGCAGATCAGACAGAGGGGGGAGGGGGAGTCGTAGGTTGCGTAGCGTGCGCAGTTAGCGTAAGAGAGAGATACAATAGGTGCAGTAGCAATGACTGAAAAACAGCCCAAATGAAAAAGGTTAGAGGAGTGCAAAGTGAAAAAGAAGGGCTATGACCATGAAAGAGCGAAGACCCGGGTCAACATTGGTGTTACTTACAGGCAGTGGAGGGAACTCTGCCAATTGAGAGACCTGAAAACGGACGCTGATGTCGCCGTCTTTCTGCTGGATAGGTAAGCAACATTAGCTTTGTGGTGCTTCACATAACAGTAACAGCTGTCAGGCATTCATCTTATTGTCTAATCTGCCAAAATGTACTGTTGTTGTGATGTTATCAATAATGGCAGTCGAGTTGTCCGACGAGTCGGGGTTACCTTAGCTACGTTGGTCAGCTACGCAGTTTCTACAGCCGTTTCCATGACGATGCACGTCCATCAGCTTTCGGGGGTGGAGCCAGGGGTGAGGTATGAAGGGAGAGGCGGGTCTAAATTTGTTTATTAACAACCTCTCCACTCGTTTTCTCCCACATTGCTGACTACACCTTTAAGTAACTGATTATCTCTTAAAGTGAAACAATTTAAAACAAATGTTATCTAACTGCAATGTCTATAATCTGAGTGAATAATGCAGCTGCTTTAGAACAGATTTTTGTTCAGACATCTTCAAGCCTTAATCTCCTTTTCTCTTTCCACCATGGCTCCACACTACATAACCAAACTGGAGATCCCACCATGCACTGCGTGTAATGTGCTACGATTGGTTAGTCAGGTGCGTGTCAAAATCTCTGTGCCCACACAGACGATTTGACGATCTTTCTGCTTTATGAGATCATCCCCACGTTATAATCCTTAACGATTTAATATCATCCTATCACACACCACTACTTGCATTGATCACTTTCCTGGTTATAATTCCTTGAATAGTTGTATATAACTATTTTCCACTGCCAATTAAAAATCCCCAAAACAAATCTCTGCATATTTCCACACAATGTAGATTCCCTTCTCTGACGTCTTTCAGAGCCATGCAGCTACTATTCTCATATCTACACCTACATATTTCAGCCACATGGTCAGATAAAGCAGCAGTCCTTTATGATGCGTCATATCTGGGGTTTCGTTTTGACCTTGCCGTGTGTCAGGCAGCCTTGTCCTGGCTGTTAGGATGATTGCTTCAGAGTTAGAGACGGCTGAAGGTACAGATCCAGCTGAGTGATCATTAACTGAGACAGATTCATAAAGACTGAGAAAAAAGCCATACCTTATGTAAGTGTATTTATGTACACTATTTATATGCTGACGTATGAGCTGAGCCATACTTACTTCCTTTTTTTCTAGTCCCGTATTGATCCACCCCCAGACCTCCGCCATCTTAAATCACGTATAAATGGAAAAGAGCAGACGGGAGGAGGGACGAGGGGGCATAGTTGTTCATTACAGCCTTTCTTCTTTCTAGAGGTAGGACAGCAGCTTGGTAGCTTGATGTCCACTGTTTCCATGGCAACCATGTGAGAGCAACCTCTGCCCACAACATCTCAAAAGATCAGAGATGTTATTTTTAAAGGAACACAAGATGAGCTGCTGTCTGAGGCTTTGGGGGGGAAAATAAAAATTCCTGAATTCTCACACAAAACAGAAACCAAAGACTCGCACAGTCAGTGAACATGTTAAGTGCACATGGCTTTGGACAAAGGTTTTGGCAGTTGTGTTGCCGTGACTGTTGCACAAAAGGCAGTAGAGACGATGAAAAACATTGTTCATCATCTGCTATGACGTCACTCAGAGAACAAGAGTACAAGCCAAGTTTTGCCTTCCTGGATAAAGCTTTTTTTCTCAAATAAGCTTTGACAGCTTTGGCGGTCACTTCAGGTTAAAGGCCTTTCAAAAACAACAAGTAAACCTCTCACTGGTTTGAATATCCTCTCCTGTGTGTTTTTAATCACTGTGGTAAAAATCAAATCCATGACTAAACACCAGGCAGCCTGATTTGGCCCAAAGTGATAACTCTGTCTTTAACTTGTCAGAGCTGACTTTGTTCCTCTCCACTGACAGTCAAAGTGACAAAGTGGAGGTGGGAGTAATGAAGCTTGAGATTTCACATAGAGAACTAAACCCACCTCATGCCTCTTTTTAAAATAATAGTAATAATAATAATAATAATACATTTTATTTATAGAGCGCTTTTCATAAAACTCAAAAGACACTTTACACACAAAAATAAGTAAATGAAAGAAGGTTAATAATTACGTTAAAAGAGAATGAAAACAGGGGCAAGAATCATTTACAAGTTAAAAGCAAGTCTGTACAAGTGTGTTTAAGGAGGGTTTTGAAGTTAGCGGGGTCAGTGCAGATCCGGATGTGCGTGGGGAGGGAGTTCCAAAGGGTGGGGGCGGCAGTGGAAAAAGCGCGGTCTCCCCAGGTCCGGTACTTGGTGCAGGGGGGTGGGGACAGGAGGTTGGTGTCAATAGAACGGAGGGTGCAAGGGGGGTTGTGGGGGTGAAGCAGACTTGTGAGATAGGGGGGGGCATGTTATGGAGGGCTTTATGGGTGAGGAGGAGAAATTTTGAATTTGCTGAAGGACGGAGAGCCAGTGGAGGTGTTGGATGACGGGGGTGATGTGGTCACGATACAGAGGTGTGGCATTCAGCCTTGACCTTTTTTCTTCCCAAATTGAATTAGTTTATTGTCAAGTTAGAGAGGACAGTTGTGCAAAATTTGATAGATTTCCCTAAAATAACTCTTGTCCTATTAAGTTCACATGCAAGACATGATCGTGAGGATAAGGACATTTGACTTTGTCCCTTGACAAACTTGCAAGTTTGTCCATTTACAGAAAACCTTGCAATTCTGAGGTGTCACATTCGTTAGCAGGTGGTGAACATGAAATCTGAAAACCTGTTGCCTTTTTTGGTTCTTCTTCTTTTTGTTTTCTGGCAGGTGGCAAAGTTCGCAGACGGCTCTTCACTGCCAGCTACTGAGCTAAGGTGTGGGTCACAGTCACTCTTTCTAAGCATCTAACGCAGACTGGGGGGTTTTCATTTTCTGTTTACCCACAATAATTGTCTGTGTTAGATGCTAACTATAAAAGTGAGATCTTCTTCTTTGTTGGTCAACTTATGTCTGTGTACTTGGAAGTGATAAAAAAGCAAATGTTCACCTGTATATAAAGCAGAGCAGTCTCCCCTGGTGTCCAGCTCTTAACTATTGTCACACAGCCTGGAGAGGACTACACTCTGCGTCCTCTCTAAATTAGAATCGGCCCAAGCGTAGCCTGTTTGAACTCATAGACTGAGTGGACACTGTCACATCAGCATACAGGGTCTGTATGATTTTGTATCGATCTGATTGGATATTAGATCTATCAGTTAATATACTGATATACATAAATGTTTTTTAACAACCATGCACATTAAAAACACACACTAAAGCACTGACAACCGTAGTTAGGCATTTGAAAATTAGAAAAGCACTCGGAGAGCCAGCCTCGCAGTCCTCACCCATATTGTGATTTTCACCATTAATATTAGTCCTACCTTTATTTCATCTAAATAATTAGATTCCTTGACCATGAAAACATACCATTAGCTCTTGGATTCATAATGATGTCTATTTTAGTTCGGTAGTTATTCACAAAAATAGCATCTTTTGTCATGGTGGATCCAGACAGTGATCCGGATCACTCCCAAAATCGAATAATTTGTTCCTTGTCCCAGTCCGGACATTTCCAGAAAATGTCATCAAAATCCGTCCATAACTTTGTGAGTTATGTTGCTAACAGAGAAACAAACTAACAAAAAAAAAAAAAATAGACACCGGCAATAACATAACCTCCTGGCAGAGGTAACTGCAGACATATAAATGTCATTTGAGGTTGTCAAAAAGTTAAATTAATGCATACAAGACTGGTTGCAGGGCCTTTCTTTGGGGAGTTTGCATGTTCTCCCCATGCATGCCAGGTTCACTCCAGGCATCCTCCCATGAACCACAAACTTTAGGTTAATTGGTGACTCCAATCTGCTCTCATTTATAAGAGTGAGCATGAATTTTTGTCTGTCTCTCTATGTGGCCATGCAAGCGTTTTTACGATCGTGTCAGGGTGTACCCCGCCCCTCGCCAAATGTCAGCTGGGATAAGCTCCAGCCTCCTGCGACCCCGAAAGGGAGAAGCAGTATAGACGATGGTTGGATGGATGTATCACAGCTATGATGCTCTCATGATTTATGATCATGTCTGAGGTGTCTGGGCTCAAGTTCCGATACCTACATGCACCCCAAGTTCAAAAACTGTTATTTGATCTTTTATTCTCCTATAATATTTGCTTCATTGAATTTCGAGGGCTGTCAACCATCAGAATTTTGTTTTATTTGATATAAGGTCAAGAATATCCTAAAGATGTTACAGAGTGAGCCACTCTGACATTTTTACTCTTCTCTCTTCAGAATGGCTCAATCACATGCTTGAACATTTTGACATCTCTGACCACAAACACTGAGTCATAGCAGGACGTGTCCAATCCCTCTTGGTGCAAAGCTTCAGATCCCATAGTAGCGCTGCAGGCTCCTCAATGGATACACACTTACCAGCACATGTTTCCATGGAGACACGGTCTGCACATGTGCCCCTGCAGTCCATGTCATTGACTTCAATTAATGCAGAAGGCCATCTTGCCTGAGCAAATACTTGGGCAGAGAGCTGTCTTTAAAAGGGTCACGGAAAATTAGTTGAAGAGATCTGAGAGGGTGGGACATATCAAGGCGAGCTTCAGAGACACTCTCGTGTGGGGTAGCATTCATGTTATACTGCAGAACTCATCGAAACAATACATGTGTTTCTTAATTTAACCTGGGACACCGTCATAACAACATGTTGGTTAATTAGTACAGAAACAAAGTCTATTTGACATTCAGAATGTTTATACCCTGAGCAGAGAAAGTTGAATCAATGTTGTATACATATTGGGCAGTTCTGTAGTCATGTATTTGTTGATTGTCAAGCCTCAAGTAAACTAATATCAACAAGACAGACCAATAACCCGCTCATACTACTGTACATCATACATCTCGAGATCAGTGTTGAATAAAATACCATGGCGTTCAGTTACAGAACACCCATTTTTACTTACTGGCAGAGTGTCTTTTTTTTTTTTTTTTGGGGCATTTTGTGCCTTTATTGATAGGAGAGAGACAGTGGATAGGCTTGTGAAAGGGGGAGAGAGAGCAGGGAAAGACACTCTGCAAACTGCTCACAGGCGGGATTCGAACCTGGACCGGCAGAAGCAAGTACATGGGGTGCTAACCACTACGCCAAACCAGCACCCCACTGGCAGAGTGTCTGTCGTCAAAATAAAGAAGGAAGCACGAAACAAAACATGAAACTGAAGCAAAAGGGATAACTTAACTAAAAGATGCAGGATCATAAAAGGTTTATACCTCACCTGTACATGTGACTTAAAGCTAGGGTCTACGATTTGGAAGCTTTGTACATCTTAATAACACCGTTTATAAGGCTGTTATGGTCCTATGGTCCTATCTACACAGTATAAAGACCAAAAAGAACGAAAAAAATCCATTCAGTATATCCGCTGAAAAGCTGCATACTAGCTGACCAATCAAACCTAAGAACCTGCGACTATTAATTGGTCCGTGAGTTGGTCTGTGAGTCCATCCAATCCTCGTCTCCCTCACTACGCAGCGTCATGCCCATGGTCCCGCCTCCTCCCCTCTACCTCTGGTGAGCAGCTAGCAGCGTTAGCTACTGAACTATCATGGAGCCGGAAAAGCCTAGCGCTCTGCCCGGGCTCTGCCCGGGTTGAGGCCTGTTAGCGTCAGCCGGCCGTCAGACCTTCAGCATCGACTGTTTCGCCCCTGGTTGATCAGGTAATGGCTTTGTTTACTACAGTGGGAGATGTCTGCTGAATAACTCTGGTTAGTTTGTGCCTGCACGGGCTAATAACTTGTAGGGGAGTGGGTTAGCCTGTTAGCCGCTAATCGTTTGCACTGTAAGCTGAGCTGGGGAGGACAGGCTGAGAAAGATAAATCCTCCCCCACACTCGGCTCCGCTCTGGCGGCGCCAGACCCGCATTGCCACCGGTCCAATTGAAATGGCTACTGTTGTGTGTTACAAGGGGGATGTCTGTCGTGTTTGATACTTTCAGTTGAGCTGAGTTGTTTTTGATTGAGTTTGCTGCTGATATATTGTGCTAGTCGCTCGTAGCTCTGTCCGAGGGGGCTTTATGAGGCGACACAAGCTGGGGGCGGGATCTTGGAACCACCACGCCAAACCAGCACCCCACTGGCAGAGGTGAGGGCCAAAATAAAGGGGAAGCAGGAAACTGCGGTTTCAAATCGTAGATCCTAGCTTTAATCTTAGTCACTGTTTTCTTTGACTTCTCTTTTAAATATGTACAAGATATAAAACTAAAACTCTTTCCAACTAAAACTGAACTTTTGAAATGCTTCAGTATTCAAACTAAAGCTGAAAGCCCAGCCACATAAATATTGAGCTATACCTTAGCTTACATCTCACAGTCACCAGAGAATTGGAGGGAAAAAAGAGGTGACATCAACCCCACTGTGTCGTGGCAGTACAAGCATGTTTCTAAGTAATTACAAAAAAGTCTCATTTTTAGATATATGCCTGATCGAAATACACACTTTAAGATGAGTTTTATAGCATCAAAATGCAAGTAGAATGTAACATGAGTGTGAGGCAAATTAAAGCTATCAGTACAAAAGGCAGCTAGGTTCAACCTCAATGGAGAAAGAGCATCTTGACCAAAATGTTTTGAAAATCTATCAAATTTATTTTGAGAGACTTTAGGGCACAAGCAAATCTGAGCCAGAGCGTGTGGTGGGTATTTCTTTCCTCTGCAGTAGTTTAATCACAGTCATGATTTTAGCTTTCAAAACATCCATTTGGTCTATTCCCAGCTTCATTTCCCAGTAGCTGACCTAGATTTCCTTGAAGACAGACAAAACATTACAGTCAAAGTGGTGGGATATGCCTTTAAAGTGATTCAACCTTGACTTTCCCAACTCATTACGCGCACACTCCCAGCTGCATGTGTAATTACCATGAACAGGTGCATCACTCAGCCGCATCGCCATAGAGTTAGAGATTTAATTTAGAGATGCTGCCCGGGATATTAACCCCGCTAATTACAACAGCCAGCACCACGATTAACCACAGGGATGAAACAATGTGGACCTCGGGGCGTGGAAAAGCACACAATTACTTTCACTTTTATTCTGAGGGGCGCACAGGTGGGGAGACAGAGGTGTTTACACAGAGGAGGTCTCCAAATTTAGCATCCCTGTGCAGACTGTCCATCAACAAGCATCATCATCTTTTTTTTTAGAAAGGACAGACTGAAGAGTTCAACCTACGTGGAAAAGACTTTAAAGCTAACTTTTGAAATCCACTCTTTTAGACTTGATACTTAATTCACCCATCCATGCATCTATAAATAGATAACATGCTCGAATAATTCCACTGTGGAGGCTAAAGATTTTCACCTACTGCTTCTTCTTCTGCTCTGCAGTCCTCTTAAAGAGTCTGTGGTAGAATCCCTGAAACTTTGCTTTCAGTCCTCTTTAAGTGAAAAGTATTATTTCAGCATTGAAGGCTGTGTACATTCATGCTGAAACTAGGGCTGTCACTTTAGTGCATTAATTAGACTAATTAATTACACCGCAAATTAATGCGTTCTAAAAATTAATCGCAAGATTAATCATAGCACACAAACATTTTGATATTGGCCAGCTGGAGGACCCGTACATGGCAGTGGCGCGTCACTTCACACTAGGGATGGAAATCTCCATCCCCAGGACGATACGATATGCATCTCGATATGTAGGCTACGGTACGATACACTAACCATTCACATGAAGCATCTACCAATTCAGGATGATACGATTTATCTTCCTATCACGATGCAATCAGGATGCAATCACGATGCAATAACGATGCAAATCTGTGCAAATTCAACTCAACTTTATTGTTCCTTCAAGACCACTTCAGACCACTTACAGTAGGCTACTTAAGCAGTCAGGAGGTGTGTTTGTCAACATAAAAAAGTAGGCCTATTTAACAAACAGGGACATAGGCCTAACAGTAGTGGAGCTCAGCCTTCAAAGCTGTCATTAACAATTTAGACTAAACATATAAACAGCACTTTTAAAAAAACAGCACTTTCAGCACACTGAAAATAATAATTTTTAATTAAAAAAAATATATATATACAGTCATGGAAATAATTATTAGACCACCCTTGTTTTCTTCAATTTCTTGTTAATTTTAATGCCTGGCTCAACTAAAGGTACATTTGTTTGGACAATTATAATGATAACAACAAAAATAGCTCATGAGAGTTTAATTTAAGAACTAAGAACTATTCATTTTCCATGGTTTTCTTGATAATAACCAAAATTACTTAAATTCTTACATCAATAGCTATGGCATTGTACTGCCAAAAACACTACTTTTAAGCATTCCATGTTTTCTTTTCTGTTTGCTTTAAACACATGATACACACAAGAGTTAATACTTGATTGCATAACCATTGTTTTTGATGACTGCAGCCATGCGTCTTGGCATGCTCTCCGCCAGCTTCTGACATTGTTCTGCTGTCACAGCAGCCCATTCCTGTTGGACAAATTCAAACAAATTTTCTTTGTTTTTGGGCTTGTGGTTCTCCATTTTGAGTTTGATGATTTTCCACAGGTTTTCAATTGGATTAAGATCTGGTGATTGAGCAGGCCAAGGCATGGTGCGAATGTTGTGGTTCTCCATCCAGGCTTTAACTGACCTTGCTGTGTGGCAAGGAGCATTGTCTTGTTGGAAAATCCAGTCATTCGAGGCAGGAAAGAGTTTTCCAGCTGATGGAAGAAGACTGTTTTCAAGGGTAGTCCTGTACATGACCTGGTTCATTCGGCCTTCACACAATTGCATTTGCCCTGTTCCACTCAGACTGAAACAACCCCAGATCATGACTGATCCACCCCCATGTTTTACTGTAGGGGCAAGACAGTCTGGGTTGTAAGCTTCTCCAGGCTTCCTCCTAACCAGTAAGTTGGCTGGAGTGGGCATCAATTCAAAATTGGATTCATCACTGAAGAGAACCTTAGCCCAATCATCAACAGTCCAAGCCTTGTGGTCTCGAGCAAAGAGTAACCGGGCCTTTCTCTGCCTTTCATTGATGAAAGGCTTCTTGCGTGCTCTGTGTGACTTCAAACCAGCTTCAACAAGTCGGTTTCGAACTGTCCTTGCTGAACAAGTCACATTTCTCGACAGTGCCCACTCATTTTTAAGGTCCCTGGAGGTCTGACGATTCCTGACACAGGAACGGATGAGTGCACGGTCATCTCGTGGGGTAGAAAGACGCTTTCCTGCCACGGCCAGGTAGCAATTTGGTAGTGCCATGTTCAGCTTGTTTTTTTTTGTTGTAATGAACGGCTGTCTTGGAGATCTTCAGTTTTTTCGCTAGCTGTCTCTCACTCATGCCAATTTCCAGCAGTGCCAAGATGGCTGCCTTTGTGGCTTCACATAATTCTTTTGTTTTAGGCATTATGTGAGAGCTGACAACTTCTGAGTTGTGCTACGGCTTGAATGTAAGCAGGAAACCACTCTAGGCCTTTGCATGTGCAGTGCTGCTTGTGACATGAAATGGCCTCTTATATACCCTGGGAATCAATTAAGCTTAAGAATGTCAAATAGGACATAAAGTATTATGTGACCAGCTGCATTTTTGTTGTGTTCATTGTATTATACGTTTAGTGGTACCAGATATTAGAATGAACAAGAAATTGAAGAAAACAAGGGTGGTTTAATAATTTTTTCCATGACTGTATATATAATAACATGACATCAGATTTTACCGATGCAAAGCTTTTACAAGGCGATGCATTGTGGTTTCAGCCCAGTTTCTAATCCGATGCACACCACTCCAACCAGTGCAATCTACCATAGACCCTCGCAACAATGCACTGATTGCGTATCGGATAAAATGCCCATCCCTACTTCACACATGCGTCTCTAGTCAAACCAAACAAAGCCCAGGTGACAACAGGAATGGCATATTTAAGACTTACTCAAAAGTGCTCGTGAGATTGATTAATCAGAAATAAAAAGAATGCAACCTTGTTCTTTGACCGATGATGTTGAAATGTAATGAGTTAATCCTTGGATCAGGGCTGACACTGGAGCAACGTTTCCAGGAAAATCCTTCTAGGTATTTCTGAGGTATTTTAGCACAAGCGTAGGTCCCCACTAGGGCTGGGTATCGATTCAGATTTTCTGGATTGATTCGATTCAATATTACAAGGTCTCAAATCGATTCACGGTTCAATTCTATATTTATTCAGTCTGGGATATCTTAATAGTGCTGTAAATTTAAAAAGTGATTATTTGACCTGGTACATCAATAAAAAATTGTTTTAATATGAAGAACTAAACCCAAAGCAGTTACATTAATCATATTTTAATGATATGCATTAATACATATTCTGCATATTACTTTTTTTTTGTCCAACTTGTATTTCCCTTTGTACTTGTTAAATCTAAAATACTGAACATCTAAACATCAGCTTTTAAACTTGCCAGTGATGCCCATATAGTGCTTCCACCATGTTTGTTTGCAGTAACATCTCATGAGATCTTGTTCAGTAGAAAGCAACGCTAAACTGCTTCTCTGCACATCCAAAGAAGAAAAAACTACCCAAGTTAAAAGATCAATCTTTGGATTTTATGGATCGATTATGAACCAGTTAAAGGAAAATCGATTAAAATCAATTAAATCGATTTTTTTTTAACCCAGCCCTAGTCCACACAGAAGGACAAATGGCCAGCTTGCCCAATTGAGTAAAATAAAAAAGTGAAACATTTGCTTTAACAATATAAACAAATAATATTGATGATTTGTTGTTGCTTAGTTGATCAAAAGCATAAGAAAATTTGTAACATATGTCTTAGATAGAAGTTTCTTTCCCTCCTAACTTAGTTATGCAAACATATTATAATGTTATTAAAGGAAAAGTTCGGTTTCTGCAGCTTTTACATTGTTTATAGAATGAAGAACAACAATCTACTCACCCAGAAGGCTTTCCTGATGCAAACGGTGCTTCGGGAGATATTTAGATCCAAAATCGAGCAGCGGACACCGATATAATGGTAGCCTGTAGGGCATGTTAGCGCCGCTCCTAAAACTGCATTAATCGTCCAAAAACTCCTGTTTTTCACCAATATTCCATCATGATTTCCTTCGAATGGACCGCCATTGCAGCCTGTGTCTCTCCACACAGCGCTGTGTGGCTGAACTAACCTCTGAACTGACGGCTTTGTTTACATGCCCTTTGCGCATGTGCAGTGCGGCTCATTGCTTCAGGGGAAGACCGGCAGCTACAAATCAACTTTCTTCTTCCAGTTTTGTGCAAAATGGACGAATATCTATGGGATGAAGATGTTGTGGAGGAGGACTTTGAATATGATGGGTGTCCTTACAGTTTGGAGCCACAGTATACAGATAAGGAGCTCTTAGAAATGAAGAAGCAATCGCAACGCTCCGGAGAGTACTGCGCATGCGCAGAGGTACCCGGTCTTCTTCGTCAGTTCAGAGGTTAGTTCAGCCACACAGCGCTGTGTGGAGAGATACAGGCTGCAATGGCGGTCCATTCGGAGGAAATCATGATGGAATATTGGTGAAAAACAGGAGTTTTTGGACGATTAATGCAGTTTTAGGAGCGGTGCTAACATGCCCTACAGGCTACCATTATATCGGTGTCCGCTGCTCGATTTTGGATCTAAATATCTCCCGAAGCACTGTTTGGATCAGGAAAGCCTTCTGGGTGAGTATATTGTTGTTCTTCATTCTATAAACAATGTAAAAGCTGCAGGAACCGAACTTTTCCTTTAAGTCATCTTTTTAATTCAAAGGAAATTAACATCTTGCTAACCTGACACACCACATGCTCAGATCAATATTTGTTCATTTGGGTATGAGCCCATAGAAAGCGTTTGGGAAGGGCTAAACCATTCAAAGACATATTTGGCAGGCGATTGGATGATCGTTCTGTCAATTCATTATGGGCCAATCAGATAATGTAGTAGGCCAGGGCGACTGCCCCAGTGTAAGGAAAAGCCACTTAGTAGAACAAACTCTCTCCAAAGCCTGTCATAAGTGGAGAGAAAATACCATTTCCATGGAGGAGTTTGTAATTTTTGTCTTATTTTTCATTTATTAGAGAAGTTCAGTCCAGTT
This sequence comes from Scarus forsteni, assembly GCA_036419115.1. Lineage (NCBI taxonomy): Eukaryota > Metazoa > Chordata > Actinopteri > Labriformes > Labridae > Scarus > Scarus forsteni. Next base: position 28,929,029 of record JAZDUH010000157.1, on the reverse strand, counting down.
CAGATAAAACTGCTGCTGAAGCTGTTAGAATCTATGCTAATCTCTGCATGAGCAGTCACTTCCTGCGATCGTCATGTTTGTAGTTCGTTCCTCTACCTTCTCTAATAGACTCTGATTGGCCTTTTTGGGCCCCTCACCATGATTTAAGATTGGAGCTTGGCAAGATGGATCTGCCTGATTACAGACATTGAATTCAGATGATTCATCTGTGCTGCTAGGTTAAAATCTCACAGCATCAGCGATAGAAACACTGGATACATGACTGAGTGATGAGCGTTCAGAGCAATTTGACATGTGCAGGACCCCTTTGAGTTAAGTGCATACAGGGAAAAGCTAATGCTGTTGCAAAAGTCCAGGAAAAATTACCTCGGTCTAAAGTCTTCTGAATAATCTGAGGACCATCATCTCCTGTCAAGGATGCTTAAATTCAACATCATTGTTCCATGACAAACCTTTGAAGCTCTGATGAATTCTATACTCTTTTTTTTATTTTTTTTTATTTTTTATTTTTTTTACAAAATTTAAGCATTCATTTATTTCAATCTCATAGACTCTCTGTTCGGGTAGTATCACTTTATTTCAGTGCATCTGCGTCAGAGTTTTCTTTCATTTGAAAACAGAGTCAGGCGATAACTCCCTGTAATCTTTTATTCATTCGTTATTCGTCCTCTTCTTCTCTCTCCTTGCCTCCGCACAGGGGAGCTCGGCATCTGACAGGCCTCACTGAAATCCACCAGCTGGAGTGACAACAAGAGGAGAGGACAGAGGAGGAGGAGAGAAAGTCTGTGTGCGAATGTGTGTATGTGTGTCTCTGCATTTGTGTAAGGACAGGAGGGCAGCAGGGGGCACATTGTGCTGACAGCAGCTCAGCCCTCAGAGCAGAGCAGATGGTTAGAACAGGACTGACTGTAAAGGATCAGAACCTCACCCTCTAAAGTCACTGCATTTGAATATGAAAAACTTCCAGGTTTAAGTTCACTTTGTCCTATTTTACCTTCGACCCTACTTGTGTCGCTCTTTGTTGGAATACTGTCTTGCTTCTTACACATGTCCACTGCATGCTGCACTAGTGGCCTTCATTAGTGATCGCTTTTGTTTGGATAGAGTCATGGTAAAGAGTCGGCCTTTACAGTTCTGAGTGATGCTACATACACACAAAGTGACTGCACAGCAGTGTGTTACCAGTCATGTAGCACTGTTTGTGTCTCCAGTGAATGCAAGTTATTACACAGCACTACACTAAACATCTTCCCTCCTGTAAGCGTGATGCCTGTAAATTAAAGCAGGCATCACAAATGAGTGGTCTTGCTTATTAGATAATCTTTTGTCTGTCTATGGCTTAATGCTATGTGCTGTAATAAATTGACTCGATCAAGTGCTATAGCTTTTCAAAGCACCATTTCAGTAGCTTAAACAGTTGAAGGGTGTGTTTTAGCCCATTACTTACTCGTTATGACTCCAAAATACTAGAAAGAAGCAGGTGGATCTGGTAAAAAAAAATCCCCACAAAATCCTAAAAAACAAAATAGAAGTTAATTGTTTTTCTGAGGGAAAAAAACTATAAATGGAGAGGCATTTGCATTAAATTACTTACTACTTAACTCTCTTGAGGCCACACTGGTGGGCCACATGTCCTTGCATGTAAATCCTGCAATCTTTTCCATGATTTGTGATGGGAATTGAAACCAATTCTTGTTGTGAATTGATAATTTCACCCTCAAGGGGTCAATATTATTTTACATTTTGCTCATCAATTCTCTTTTCAGCTCCCTCCACTGACGGTGGTCAGAATTCCTGCTAAATTATTGACCAAAAGGCACTTACTGCAGAACTTTCAGCGAATGGAAAGATAAATGACTTGCAGAAGCTGTACAACACAGCATTGAAACAAGAGTGTCATGTTGTTTCCACTGAAAACCTACGGGCCAATTTTTGCCCACACAGAAATCAGCAGGAATCGACAAGTAAATTGCTATAGAATCAGATTGATAAGCAGGCACTGGTATCAATAATGTCTTATCCATACCCATCCTTATTCTGCATTGCCTTTTTCTGAGGGGCCTGCCAAGGAACAAGATGTCTGATCAGGCCTCTGGCACCACACTTGGGTGGAAAGCCCATCAAAGGGCCTGCAGATTTGTCATTGATGAGGAGTAAGCCAGCTGCTTTGCACATAATTGTAACACAGCCTCCGGTTTCAAGAGGTGTACTTCACTTGCTATTTACTGAGGTCAAGAGAGTAACATTAGTATATAGCTGGTCGGGTGCTGGGAGTGCCCTCTGTTGGATGGCGCGGCTCACTGCTACAGAAATATTTTCAATATGAACATTTTTTCACAGTTCAAATTGGATTTTTGCCCTCATTCTTGAACTGATATTCGAATATCCAGTATAAGGTGTCTGCCCTATAATCTGCAAGTCCAGAAAAATGCTGCCAAGTGACAGCAGGTTTAAAAGAAGTAGTCCCTTTGTTTTGACAGTGAGCATGACGTTCATGCCACTTTAGAAGAAACCACCTCTCAGTCTCAGACTGTCAGATATTGACTGTCTCCAGCCACTTATTCCGCCCGTCTTCGCTGGCTGTTTTCACTTATTTCTGTCTTCCTGTTTTTCAGCCCTGTACATCCCTGTCATCCTCTTCAATCCAACAGGTGCGAGCTCTGTTGGATCCTTCAGGTGTCATGCAGCATCTGTGTCACTGAAATAACGAAGGTCAGTCGCTTAAGATATTTCCACCCTTTTTTGTATTTCTCATACATATATACTCACACTCTTGCACACAAACTTAGAGCTGCTCCAAGTTGCCATGGCAATCAGAGATGAGGAGTAATGATTGAATGTCTGAGGTAGAAATATTCATGTGCAGTGATTGCCACAGTGTGCTGCAGAGACATTGATTTAGACCTCCACGTCACAAACCTGCTGCAGTTCTGACTATTTTTGTTCACAATTGGGCCAATCACACTGACAGAAGAAAGGAGTGTCATTCTGGCTGACGGGTCACTGTTTCTGGGAGTTTATAGGTGGTTTTTGAAACACAGCTCGTCATTTCCAGGACATTAAAGCGGATTTGATTATTTGTTAAAACTTTTACAGTATCTGTCATTTTAGCCTTTAAACATTTTGAATATAACTGTGAGAAAGAGTTAGAAGAGTGCTGTTGTGTTTTTCCTTTTTTGACAAGAAAACCGATTAGCAAAATTAAATTGAAACGTTTTTTGGGCTGTTTTGACTTGTTTTTTAGAATTACTTTGGAGACAACCGCGTTTTTCAGAATTATTTTAAAATCACATTAGCCCATATGCACAGTTTTATCAGCTAGCAAGTTTTAATATGATATCCCCCATTTAGGTTATCCCTAAGCCTGGGGTATTTGTATATGTGAGAGCAGAGACTGATGCTTCTGTGAGTCACTATGTTTTAGAGGACATTAGACCAGAAGAAGATGATCTCTTCATTGACTACTGACAAAGTTCTTAGCATAGGACTGTAAGACAGGACTGCTGCTGTAGAACTCCCTTCATCCTGAAGTAAGGACACAGTATGCGTTCTTCATCTAACTTGACTTTGGTCAAGCAGAGATACAACCAGTGTTTGTATTTGACATGAGGAGTGATAGCAGATGGATTAATCAACACATTTTCATTTTCTCTTTTGTTGACATGCACCAAGTATCCATTCACACTGGAAATTATGAAACAGACACACACATAATACTGACCCTTCTTAATAAAGTTGTAGTGAATTGTTAAAATGATATAGATATAAAATGGCACTATGACTCGGACTCACCAATAACCGCTGCTTTGTATTCATCATGTTTAAGTCAGAGTCATCATGTTTAAGTCAGAGTCTTATTGCCATGGCTTTGCAAAAAACCTTGGTGTTATTCTGGATAGTGAACTTAAACTCGGCAGACAGATATGTTCCACTGTTAAAACAGGTTTCTTCCAGTTACGATTACTGGCCAAAGCAAAAGCCTATCTCCCCAAGAAAGACCTTGAGAGGGCTATTCACTGCTTTGTTACGTCACGCCTGGACTACTGTAACTCTTTATTTGTAGGTCTTAGCCAGTCAGCTTCACGCCCTCTTCAGGTTGTCCAAAATGCAGCTGCCCGTCTGCTGACTGGCAAATAGTATGACCACATCACACCTATCCTTGCTTCTTTGCACTGGCTGCCCGTTGATTTTAGAGTTCATTTTAAAGTTTTATTGACTGTTTTTAAGTGCTTGAATGGTCTGGCTCCACCTTATTTATCTGACCTGTTAAAGCCTCATGTGACTACCAGGGCGCTAGGGTCATCAAACCAGTTGCTCCTGGCAGTGCCTCGGACAAGGCTCTCCACTCGGGGGGACAGAGCCTTCGCGGTAGCGGCACCAAAGCTGTGGAACAGCCTACCTATCCAGGTTAGAGCTGCACAGTCAACTGAGCTCTTTAAAACACTGCTAAAAACCTATAGAGGGGCTAGAGGGTCTTAGAAGGGCACAATATTTTGACAGCTTTGAGGTTCTCAAAATTTTGTTTTTTGTATATGATATAAAATGTGTAATGAACAAAGGATATGCTGTTTTAAAGGCCTTAGCACAGGAATTTCTATTTTTGCCAATTTTACCCTGATATTTCTATAAACACAATTAAAATTCCTGTGTATTTTACACAGCAATGTATCAAATATTTTTATGAAGGTCCCAGGGGGCCTTAACTCTTCTAGCAGGGGCACCAAGGGAGAAAGGTTGGGAACTGCTGATTTTATAGTCAACCTGCAGAAAGTTGATTATATGTTGATTAAATACACAGACACACCACTGATGCAACACAGTGATTCAAATGTATGAAATGGATTCATATTAAGTTCATAAATTAACGCGTTACATGATATATTGAGCCTGGGAAATGCATCTGTTGAGTATATCTTTACTCCGCAGAGAGAGATTTGTTACAGCTGGTTGTATTTTTTATATACATGTAGTTCTCTGTCAAAATCTCTGGCTGTTAATATTTTCACTTTTGATTTTTTTCCAGGTGTAATGCAGATCATGCATAACTTAAAGGTGTAGTCAGCGATGTGGGAGAAAACGAGTGGAGAGGTTGTTGATAAACAAATTTAGACCTGCCTCTCCCTTCATACCTCAACCCTGGCTTCATCCCCGAAAGCTGATGGACGTGCATCGTCATGGAAACGGCCGTAGAAACTGCGTAGCTGACCAACATAGCTAAGGTAACCCTGACTCGTCAGACAATAGTAGCGACAACTCGACTGCCATTATTGATAACATCACAACAACAGTACATTCTGGCAGATTAGACAATAAGATGAATGCCCGACGGCTGTTACTGTTATGTGAAGCACCACAAAGCTAATGTTGCTTACCTATCCAGCAGAAAGACGGCGACATCCGCGTCCGTTTTCAGGTCTTACAATTGGCGGAGTTCCCTCCACCGTCGGAAAGCAACACCAATGTTGACTCGGGTCTTCGCTCTTTCATGGTCATAGCCCTTTTTTTCACTTTTCACTCCTCTGACTTTTTTCTTTTGGGCTGTTTTTCAGCCATTGCTACTGCACATAGTGTATCACTCTCTTACGCTAACTGCGCACGCTACGCAACCTACTACTCCCCCATCCCCCTCTGTCTGATCTCGCATGAGTATGATCGCCCCCTGGATGTGGGGAGGTGTACCCTGTCTTGTCGACTCGACCCGAGCCACAGTATTTACCTGCTGAAATTCAGAGCTAAGGCTGTGTATTGAAACCGGACTTTTTTTCAACATGCTGTTAGTGGTGACATCTTGTGGATGGAGAGGAGAAATACGGTGATTTTGACAAATAGTGCATTAGATTAGAAGATTAAAAGATCGCTGACTACACCTTTAAGTTCTACTGAATATTTTGAGTTGAACCTTTAGCTACATTATAACATTTTGAGAGAACAAGTTGGACATGACAATATTTTTGGAGCAACCATGCAGCATGCCAAAACTCTCTGCATGCACTGGATGCACTATAAGGCCCATGATGTTATCTAAGCATATCTATCAAATTAAATGGCGATAAATACTGAATGAAGACTGTATATTACAGACGCGGAAGCACAAAACACCTACAGAATGAAGCAGGGCAGAACAGCTCCACCTCACTCCTCCCTCTATCACGCATACAATAAGGTTCATTTCTGTGGAAATCACTGCCTTTATTATTAGTAAGTACAATACATTTTAGAAATTGTTTTGCATTCTTCCTGAAAAGTCCACTAAAATATAATGTATCATAGGAAACCACATGTAATATATTTTTTCATCATGTTATACAACCATAAACATTTAGTGCAAGGCTTGACAGAGATAATGTGCCCGTAATGGCATTTTCTATGTGCTTCCTCTGTAACTAAAATAGCAGCATCACACCGTTTGCACAGCATGAGTTCATTAGGGCCACGTTTAAGATTTAATGAAGTACATGGATGCTGTGACAAATCATGTTAGGTAAACTGGGAGCCACTGAGAGTTTTAAAAGGTCACAGACACCGACGTGCACTGAGGGCACCAACACACACACATTTTGAGATGTAGTACTCGTTTCACACACACCCAAGCAGAGTAATCAGTGGTGATTGTTTTAATACTTGTAACTAAAGTAAAAGACAAGAGGGAACATGGGTATCTCATCAAACACAAGAGAAATGTAACGGTACCCATGGCCCATGGGGATGCTGTGAATAATAAATGCAGGTCTGTGTGGTTACGAGTGTTGGGCAGTGTTAAGTTTTATTTATTCTTGTTCCAGTTTAGGTTTCACTTATTGATGCTGGTTCTAAACCGTTCCTTATTCCAATTCCACATTTCTCTGAGAATACAATATTGTCACATTTTTTGAGGAAAAAAATATGCTTTCAAAAACCTTTTAGCCAATTACATTATCAATGATCTATTATCACCTGTTGCAGAGACTGGTTTTGTTTACATCTGTGATAGCTGCACGTGTAGAGCTCCCTGTGTTCTTAGTGGTCACTGTCTCTGATGTGGAGAAACAGATCGTAGGAGGCAGGACAAAAACCAAACCTGCTAGACTTTAGTCGTGGAGTTTTGGCATTTCCGACTGATTTTCGTGCCTTACTGGTTCCAGTTTAGGTCGGGCCATAATCATGCATAAATTGTGTAGTCTGACCCCAGCATAGTCACACAGATTGGACTAAGTACTTATATGTCAACACATACTCCCCCGCCTTTATCAGTCTGTTTGCCTGATGATGCCAAAGCATGCATGCAAATAAAGTTCTACAGCAGATTTTTGGGGGCAGAGGCCCTGTTTATGTTTTTCAACATGAACAGCCAATACGCCCAAAATGTCTTCATTGCCATTTTCAAGCAAGAGGAGAGCATCTGTTAGAGAGCAAAGACTTAAGCATAGTGACCTGAGGACAGTCCATTTCACCAATGTGATAATCAACTATTTCAATCAATATTGAGTTCACAGTCTCCATTGTTTTGGCAGTAGGGCAAGTAGTGATGGAAAAGACTAATGGTTATCCATCAAAGGACTGAAGGTATATTGATATCTTTAAATATTACCTCATTTAAATATATATTTAGAAATATGTTTAGACTAGGGTTCAGCAATTTGGTTTGGCTTTAAGACAGAAGTCTTTTTCAGTCAGAATATGATCATAGATCAATATAAAGAGATCATTATTTGAACATTGCACCGCTTCTGTTTTTCTTGAATAAGAGCTTTAAAGGGAGACAGTGCTGGGACGATCATGACTTAATGTTCCCATGTGCACAGAATAAGAGACAAAAACTTAATTCTAACACTCAAATCATCTGTTTTTTCACTGTTTAAGTTACGATACCTGAAAAAACTTACTTTGTTAATAAAACACCTACATCTTGAGTGGAATTCATCAACTAGATATCCCAATTCAAAAGTCACAGAATTTCATGTTGTTATTCATTTATTTGAGAACTAACAAAGTTCATTCTGTAAGCAGACTATTTACAGCTGCTCCTAAACATCAGACAACCATTTTACAGCAAAGGTTCATACAGCCCTGTCACTGAGTTCTTCATACACACTTCATACATCTCTCTCTCTCTCTCTCTCTCTCTCTCTCTCTCTCTCTCTCTCTCTCTCTCTCTCTCTCTCTCTCTCTCTCTCCATATATACAGTCATGGAAAAAATTATTAGACCACCCTTGTTTTCTTCAATTTCTTGTTCATTCTAATATCTGGTACCACTAAACGTATAATACAATGAACACAACAAAAAATGCAGCTGGTCACATAATACTTTATGTCCTATTTGACATTCTTAAGCTTAATTGATTCCCAGGGTATATAAGAGCTCATTTCATGTCACAAGCAGCACTGAACATGCAAAGGCCTAGAGTGGTTTCCTGCTTACATTCAAGCCGTAGCACAACTCAGAAGTTGTCAGCTCTCACATAATGCCTAAAACAAAAGAATTATGTGAAGCCACAAAGGCAGCCATCTTGGCACTGCTGGAAATTGGCATGAGTGAGAGACAGGTAGCGAAAAAACTGAAGATCTCCAAGACAGCCTTCATTACAACAAATAACAAGCTGAACATGGCACTACCAAATTGCTACCTGGCGGTGGCAGGAAACGTCTTTCTACCCCACGAGATGACCGTGCACTCATCCGTTCCTGTGTCAGGAATCGTCGTCAGACCTCCAGGGACCTTAAAAATGAGTGGGCACTGTCGAGAAATGTGACTTGTTCAGCAAGGACAGTTCGAACCGACTTGTTGAAGCTGGTTTGAAGTCACACAGAGCACGCAAGAAGCCCTTCATCAATGAAAGGCAGAGGAAGGCCCGGTTACTCTTTGCTCGAGACCACAAGGATTGGACTGTTGATGATTGGGCTAAGGTTCTCTTCAGTGATGAATCCAATTTTGAATTGATGCCCACTCCAGCCAACTTACTGGTTAGGAGGAAGCCTGGAGAAGCTTACAACCCAGACTGTCTTGCCCCTACAGTAAAACATGGGGTGGATCAGTCATGATCTGGGGTTGTTTCAGTCTGAGTGGAACAGGGCAAATGCAATTGTGTGAAGGCCGAATGAACCAGGTCATGTACAGGACTACCCTTGAAAACAGTCTTCTTCCATCAGCTGGAAAACTCTTTCCTGCCTCGAATGACTGGATTTTCCAACAAGATAATGCCCCTTGCCACACGGCAAGGTCAGTTAAAAGCCTGGATGGAGAACCACAACATTCGCACCATGCCTTGGCCTGCTCAATCACCAGATCTTAATCCAATTGAAAACCTGTGGAAAATCATCAAACTCAAAATGGAGAACCACAAGCCCAAAAACAAAGAAAATTTGTTTGAATTTGTCCAACAGGAATGGGCTGCTGTGACAGCAGAACAATGTCAGAAGCTGGTGGAGAGCATGCCAAGACGCATGGCTGCAGTCATCAAAAACAATGGTTATGCAATCAAGTATTAACTCTTGTGTGTATCATGTGTTTAAAGCAAACAGAAAAGAAAACATGGAATGCTTAAAAGTAGTGTTTTTATGTACAATGCCATAGCTATTGATGTAAGAATTTAAGTAATTTTGGTTATTATCAAGAAAACCATGGAAAATGAATAGTTCTTAGTTCTTAAATTAAACTCTCATGAGCTATTTTTGTTGTTATCATTATAATTGTCCAAACAAATGTACCTTTAGTTGAGCCAGGCATTAAAATTAACAAGAAATTGAAGAAAACAAGGGTGGTCTAATAATTTTTTCCATGACTGTATATATATATATATATATATACATCTATCTATCTATCTATCTATCTATATATATGTATATGTATATGTATATGTATTAGGGAAATTAATCAAAAAATAATTGAAATGGACATTCAGACCCTTTAATCGAAGTAATTTTACTCATGAGGATTATTTTCATTGTTTTCCCTGTGTAAGTCACGTGACCGCACCCCCTCCATATAGTCTACGTTTACTTTCGCCACATTTTGGATTCTGTTCAGAGGACATCAAGCAGAAAAAAGTCAAGTGGTGTAAATACTGCAGGAAGACTGTGTTGATGACCATTGGTTACCATTAATGTGTTCCAGCTTAGCATAAAATAATTGTTTGTTTATCATAATCTAGGTAAGTGCTTCGATTGGCGGGTATGTTTGTGTTCGTCTATTTCTGATCATCATAGCTTTGTTTTGTATAATTATAAATAAACACATAAAGATAAGTCTTTTTCCAACACTTTGAATGCCAGAAATGATTACTAGTGGGTCACACGGACAGCTATTTGCAAACTCCTGATTCAGACAGCATTGTTTATATCAACAAAGTAGATGATGCTCTGAAATAACATTGAGCAAGCGACCATTTTATGTAATTATCTTGACTGTGTGTTTGACTCTTCTCCAGCCTTTCCTCTTCTCTGTCAAACCTAAATAAAAAAAATAATCAACATTCCACCCTATCCCCTGCTCAGTCACAACACCAGTCCTGTCAGCAGCACCAATATAGAGGGAAAGAGACTTGAGAAATACCCAGAGGAAGATCTATATCAAGTGTTGCTTAACAGCTAGAACATTTAAAGGTATAAATCTTGGTTCAAATAATCAAGCCCTCGTCCATCATAATTAAGGCCAGCTGAACACTGGACAATATTAGGGCAGACTTTTGCTCCGTAATTCTAGTCTTGTTGCAGCTGACAGTTTTTTAATCCTCCAGTGGTAACATTATGAACATTTTACTGCTCCCAGCCACTATGACAGACCGGTTCTCTCAATGTTGTTTATATGTTTGAATTATAAAGCTTTCTCTGGTATTATTTATATTATGAAACTACTTATGGCAGATATAAAGTGAAAGAATAAGAAAAACATGGCAGTGCACAAGAGGGAATGCAGTGATTTTTATTATGAGCTAAAGAATCTAAACTACCATACCAAAACAGTATGAATATATTCTCTGTCTCCTGTGTTTGATTGTATGACTTTTATTTTTACAATCTTTATGCTCAACTATTCATGCTGTATAAAACCAGATCTCTTTTTAAAGACTTCCTTGTTCCCTGCTCTGTCTCAAATCACCACTTAGTCTCGTTGCAGACTGGCAACATTTCATGCTTGTTCGCTTCACTAAGCTTTTGAGTTGCACAGCATGTCTTCTTTTCAGCAATCCAGACTGAACATCTGTGTGTGTGTGAAAGAGAACTAACTCAATGTTTGTGTGGTGTCTTAGAGTCTGATGGCTTCTGTGGGCCATCTCTCATGAAATAAAGCCGTTGGCACATTTAATTGTCTTTTCACACACAGGCTTTTGTCAAATGTGTTGAGCTAAAATATTTTCACGCACACCACTTTGAGAAATTATGTAACTGTATTTTTTTGTTTGCCAAAGAAATATGAGAGATAAATCCTCCAGTGGCACCTCCAAAACTGAATATATTTTCTTACAAGTGGTATTTGTTCTCTTGTATGTTTTAAGTCAAATCCACATAAACTAGTCACACACTAAATGAATAAAGAATACAATGAGTGAGATAAATAAGATAGAAAGTAAAATACAAGAAGTGATACTAAATCAATAAAATAGAAGAATAAGGTTCCTTTTCTTCCTAAACAATTACATGTAACCAAAATGTAAACAGAGTTAATACAAAATAAAAATAACATTTACTTCACCTAATGGCGTCCTGTGGTCTTGGGGAAAACAGCTTGACACTGTTTGACTTTAAAAGAAAGACACTTTTAAAGTCCCAATCTTCAATGTACCGTGACATTATGCTCACGGGTTACGCTGACCACACACATGTGGTCTAAAATATCTGTGGTCAGAGTAAAGTGACTATGTCTTGTCTTGCAACTGTTATCTTGGGTTGTTTTTGGCAGCTGAATAAAGCTGTCCTGTTGATTGATTGTGTCGAGGACGATGCCTTTGCCTGTATAGTAAGCCTTGGTGATGTTGTTCCACTTTACCTTATCCTCCATAAGGCCAAGTGTGGGATAATGAAGCTCGCAGCATGCATTGTTTCACACTTTGGGTCGCAGCACTCTTGTACTGCACTATGTGGTGCTGCTGTTCATTTCTGTTCACTTGTTGCTTCTTGAACCTGCTGCTTGAACCTTTAGATGCAACATGTTTCCAGCACTTTACAAAAAACATCAAAATGCATCTTAAGTCTTACATGCAAACCGTCTCCATACAATCAACAACGTTTTTCTTTTAATAACTAAGCCCCTATGCACACAGAGAAGCACACATTTTTGTTTTTAAAACTTTGTAAAGACAGCATTGTTCCAACAAATATTTCTGTTCACATGGAAACACTGATAATGCTATAGCATGTATTTCAGGCATGTAAGTGGCGCTGTTATGTTGCTCTAGACAAAACGAGAGAAGATAAGGGCTAGCTCGAGAGGTGGGGGCTGAGACATCATAATTTCTGAAATTGTCCATATTGGTTGTACACAAAGAAACGTAACTACAACGCTTACGGATTTATCCACTCTGAGACCTGTTTACACAAATGTCCGTTTTCATCCACCCAAAATGCCATGTCCATGAGGACGAATCGCCTATCAGCAAAAATCCTGCACGCATACGCCTGATATGTCTTAAATGAACGTCCTGGCGTGTGTCAGGTTACTGCACACTCGGAATCATTTGCAAAAGGAGTTTAAGATGTTCATATTAATGCCCTTAGACAATTCCCAGTTTTAACTGCCCGGCTCATTAATCGTAGTTGTTCTTACTTTTAATATTTGTTTTGTTTTTATTTACTTTTCTGAAAATGTTGTCCTTTCTCTCTTTACATGTGATTTATGTTTTGATAAGTGTCTCTGTATCTGCGTGATCTTGCTTGAATCTCTGTTGCTTACTTCGGTACCCCTGTGAATGAGGGTTCTCAATGTGTTTTCCAAAGATTAAAATAATTTATATAAATGGATGATGCAGGATCATGTCCCATACAAAGCAGCACAAATGAATTGACTTATGTTTTTATACATTTAAGTGGTGTGAGATTCCACCACTATCTTGATTTATATGTTCCTCAATAGCCTTTTAAATCCCAAGATATTTTTGCATGTGGGAAAGATCCATGATTTGTTCTCTTTTTCAACCTATTGGAGCGCCTTGGAGCAGATAGTCATGGTCTATATTCAGACCGTGTTTGCAAATCACAGTATTTTGTCAAGTGGTCTCAGCTTTTGGAATCTTTCTCTCAGATTTGAAGGAGGGGAAAATTCACATTATCATTCTAAAATTTGCTGCCCAGTTTGATGATAGAGACATCACTTACAAACCAGAAACTGCTAGAAGTCTGTTTGTAGTTACAGAGAGTTTGTACTTAAAAAAAAAAAGCCCCGACATTTCAATTCCACTCCTTACCGACAAACACAGTGGATATATATAAAGCAGCTCAGAATCTTTTAGTCTCCATGACAACTGAGGTGGTTTTGTTCTTTAGCATCTCTGATCCTGTGGGAGCCACATTCAATATGTAAGTGACTGACAGGATATGTGCTATTTAAAACGAATATTTGTCATGATAAGCATGGATTAAATACTGAAAACAGAAATGAGATATGTGTACTATTAAACATGTTGGAATAGCTTATGTTTTTGTTTTTGGTTCTCTATTAGTTTAGTTCAAACTGAATCCAAACGTGAAGAATTGCCATGTATAATCTCTCTGTTCCAACACCTTTACTGCTCAATATGTCTGAAACAATACACTTGGCCTGTGATTTAGTATGTCTTTTGACAACCTTGGTCATTGGAGTTCTTTTTTCAATTTCTTTTATTTATTTTAAAGCAACCCCACCACCACCACCACCACTACCACCACCACCACTACCACCACACACACACAAGTATCCTTCATGTAGTATATTATATATGAAAAAGACAGAAATATAATTTCCAAGTGTTTTGTACTCCTAGCATACAGCAGTTGTATCTTTTTATGATGCTGGAAAAATAAAGGGATTTTGACCTCAATACAACTATAATTATTAAAGTTTTTAGACAGAAACTTAACATGCTCGTTGGGTTAACTATCCTCTTTTAATTGCCCCTAGGTACGAGGATAAGTGTGAATGGTTTCTGTCTCACTGTGTGGCCCTGTAATTGGCTGGTGATCAGCTGGGAGAGGATCCAGCCCCCGCAGCTCCAAAAAAAATTAGCAAAATTGCCAACAGATGGATGAATGATGTTACTTAATGTATTAATTAAATTGTCATTTTTTTAACCAGTCATCTGACACATCAGAACTAACTGTCGATATTTGCTGGTTTAGGCTCATTAAGACTCAATTTCAGTAAGGCTTTAAAAATGAACTACAATTTCCAGCCAATGGGGTGTTGAGAAAGGGTGGCTGTGCATTTTGCAGCCGTTTTAGCAGATGAGGAGCAGTTGAGGAGAACTTTTTTATCTCCTCGGTGAGAGCGTTAGATAATGCTCAACTTAATGTACAATGCTGATGTGCATTTAGTTTGTTTCCCTGCAAGACCTGGTAACCAGCGGTTAGACAAAATGTAACTACTAAACTCAATAGCCTTTATGAGCTGAAACATTATTGATTTTCAGCTTTAGCAATTGCTGATTACCTATACCACAGACTAGTAAAACAACATCACACTTATCTCTCTCAAACTTAATGTTTTGTTCTAACTGAAGCGTATTACTACTTGCTGCAGGAGTTTCCTCACTCCTGCGTGTTGGCCTAAACACATACACAGCATAGCAAATTTGGAGAGAAAAGGCTAATAATGAATGAAAGCCTTTAAAACTCAATACTAAAAAATATTACAATTCCACTTTTGTTTAATTCCTCGCTTATGATCAGGGAAACTGACCCTCTGTCAGCTCTTCTCTCCTTCACTTTTTTCCTCTTTTTTAAAAATGGAGGACTTTTTTCAGTAAAGACAAAACTCCATGAGAGTATTTTTCAGAGGTTGACCAATATTGAATTTTTCGGTTCAAAATACTGTTTCTTAAACGCATTTCATCTAATGTTCTGTATGTACAGCTTTAAAATATCTAAAAATAGATCAATGTTCTCACATATTTAAGAACATTCATTAATGAAGACATTGAGGATATCTGCAACAGTGGGTGGAAGATGAGACAGTTCATGAATAATGATGAGGAAATCTACATAACCGTCATGTCAATAATCATTAAACCATTTAATGACTCAAAAGACAAACAGTGTCAAGCATTGCTTTCAAGCTTCTGTGCCCTCTGAAGTCACTTGAGGTAAAAATGCAGAGAAAAAGTGTGGAGAGCAAGAACTCTTATTTTAACGTTGTTTTATCTGATAGAGGCCACACACATTAACAGACCATGAAGCTGATGGTTTAATGACAGCTCATGTAATCTATAGTCATTCTGTCAAACTTCTTTTTCCCATATGGTTATTTACTTCTTTCTTACTTGATATTCAAATACAGCCCTGGGTATCACATTTCTTTATGAGCCTAATGCTAATCATTTCCAGCAATGTTAACAGAAACTAAGCTCATAGTTTTCTACCATTTCTAAATAACAAACAAAGACGCTGACAGCAAAGCCTTTACGGGGGGGTGTCCAGAAAATCCGCTTTCTGATGAAGGCCACAAGCCGAAACGTGTTGGCCTGATAAATTGTTGCTGGAGCTCTCATGATCTCTTCATCGTCCGCTTTCTTGAAATGATTTTACCTCCAACCAAAGTTTTAAGACTAGATTTTTATGACTGAAGTGATTAAAGTAAGTTGAAAGTAAAAATGGGATGCCAAATAAATCTTCATCTTTCTTGAGGGAGAGCCTGAGGGGACATGTTCCCTGCTCTGTTTCTCTTCCTTCTGTTACTCTGTTGTCTCTGTTTCTTAGCTCTCTCTGGGTGATCACTCAGCAAGATAAATGCTAAAAAGTCCCTGTTGTTACATTAGTAGAGGGGATCCTGTAGTGAAGACGTCTATCTTCTTCTCACACACACACACACACACACACATTTATATATGTATATATATATATATATATATATATATATATATATATATATATATATATAGATATATGTATATATATATATATATATATATATACAGTCCTGCTCAGTATTATTGGCACCCCTTCATTATTTTCATTACTTTAACAATATCTTCAGAAATAAATTGAAATGTACCAAATTTATGTCATCAGGATCTTTTAGTTGAAGGTCCGAAATACTTTAACAAAAAAAATATATATATATTACGAGTAATATTGTAATTTCAAAGAGGGAACTGAAAAAAAGCATGTGCAGCACTAATGGCACCCCTCTTCAGTATTTTGTTGAACACCCTTTGGCACTGATGACAGCCTAATGTTTCTTGTAGCCATCTATAAGCTTCTTACACTTCTCAGCTGGTATTTTCTCCCACTCTTCCTATGCAAATTGCAGGTTTCTTTTCCCTAATGGCAGATTTCAGCCATACCAAAGATTTTCAATCGGATTGAGATCAGGACTCATCACTGGCCATTTTAAAACAGGACATTTTTTTCCTTTTCAACCATTCCTGTGTGCTTTTGGGTGTGTGCTTTGGGTCTTTGTCTTGCTGGAGGGCCCACGATCTTCAACTCAAACCAAGTGTTCTTACACTGGGTAGGACATTTGGCTCTACAATTTTTGATAATTCTCTGATTTCATGATTCCTGTGATAGGGTCAAGGCCTCCAGTACCCGATGTAGCAAAGCAGCCCCAAACCATTATGGAACCTCCACCATGCTTAATTGTTAGTAGGGTGTTCTTTTCCTTGTAGGCTTTCAAGAGGTGACAATTAAAACTGCCTATTCTAAATAGGACTGAATGATCATAGTATGGTAAATATGGTAAATGGTAAATGGACTTGAGCTTATATAGCGCTTTTCTAGTCTTTTGACTACTCAAAGCTGCTTTACACCGCAGGTCACACCTACCCATTCATACCCATTCACACCCATTCGCACTCACATTCACTCACTGATGGTTCAGAGTTTCTATGTTAGTTATCCATCAGTATCTCTAACACATTCACGCCCTTTCATGCCCATTTACACGCCACTGATGCAGCAGTGGGAGCAACTTGGGGTTAAGTGTCTTGCCCAAGGACACATCGCCATGTGTCGCCCGGAGCTGGGCTTGAACCTGCAACCTCCCGATCACTGACCAAGCGCACTATCCAACTGCGCCACCGACGCCCCAATAGTAGCTAATGAAGTATAATTTACAAACCTTAATATGTGAACATTACTTCTGCAAAGTTTGAGTCTGATAAAGTGATGCAGAGCAAAGTTAGAGAGGTTTGTAAGGAAACTGTGACATTGTGTACTTAAACTTCATGGGTGCACATAATGATGAGCAGGACTGTGTGTATATATCTATATCTATCTATCTATCAATCTATATATATATATATATATATATATATATATATATATATACATATATATATATATATATATATATATACATATATATATATATATACTTTAGGGGTGCAACGATACACATAATTCACTGTTCGGTTTGAAACATTTCTGTCACGGTTCAATACTTTTTCGATTCAAAATATGAGAAATTTTCATGCCTTTTTCACTTGTGGTTTATTAAAATAACCAACATTTGTTTCAACTCAGAGTACATTTTAAATGATTTAAATTGCTGTCTAAATGACCCAGGTAAAGTCTGTAGCATGTGTGCTGCTTGTTGTTTCTGTCTGGTCACACTTGTTTTAACACCGGGATGATGTTGGTGTAGATGTGTTGTAGTGTTTTTTTGTATTTCCACCAACGTAGTTTAGCATCGTGTTGCACTTCCAACATACTGTTGTGTTTTTGTCCACGACACGCTTGCCATCAGGGTCATACATAACACGGAAGCCAAAGTAGTCCCAAATTAAGCCTTTCATTGAAAGACGTTTACTTGTAGAGACAAGTCTTCATAACAAACTCTTTTTGTCTGAGTGGTAATTTTAGTTTAGTTCAAAGTAAATATCGATATAAATTTAGATAGCAAAATATTTTATGAACTGGGTTTAATTGTATTTGCCAAACTACAATTTTTTTTTTTAATTGTGTCCGCCAAGGTTATGTTTTTGCATCATTTGGTTGTCTGTTTGACTTTTAGCAAGACAAGTCATGAAGTTATGAATGGAGTTTAACTCATGGCACATGGAAGATGCGATTAGATTTTGGTGGTGGTATGAATCCAGATGTGGATATGGGAATTTTTTTGAGGATTTGTGAACACTGGAAGATGGGGCAAAGTAGTATCAGAAATGCCTTGGCAGAAGGTTGTGCTCTCGGAGCACCTTCTTTTTAGGTGTAATAGAGGAATCTATTCCAAAATAGTTCACTCAGAGTTTGGAAATTCATACTTGAAATGAGTTGTTTTTTAAAATTTCATTAAAGGATTAGTTTTTCATTTTTCATTCTCAACTCTGTCAAGGAGATTATGTTTTTGTAGGTGTTTGTCCATCTGTTAGCAAGAAAAATTCTGAAGATCTGAACAGATTTTGATGATATTTTTAGGAAATGTTTATGGCACAAGGAATAAATGATAAGATTCGAGAAGTGGCATGCAGCATCAGGTCCCTGTTGTAACCTCAGGTTTTATGGGCTCTCAGTAATCAGAGGAGGCTGAATGGTCATTGTAGCATACTGGAAGCTCCAGCTGCTCGAACAAAGCCTGGAGGTCAGGCAGCTGGCTTTGTCTCGCATTATAATTAGTTGACTGTGATTACCATGTTGCACATGGCAACCATTTATCAAGCAAGCAATTGCATAGTGATCATTGTGACAGGTCCATGCACATACATGAACCAGTCTGACTTATGCTTGAGGATGTGAGTAAATGCCAGAAGAGGATAATTATTCAGGACAAAAATTAGAATTAAAGAATTAAATATATTCCAACTTAAAAAAGTTCAGGAAATTGTCGCCCATACTATAATGAGAGATAAGAGTGGCTTTCTGTCTCCATCCTTCAGCCTGGCTGAGGTGTATTTTTTGCAGCATTATTCACTGACTGGAGGTGGGAAATTACTGGAGATGGTGCCTCTCTTGTCTTTAATGAGTGCAGAGGAGACATAATGTTCAAAACAAACCATTAAGTATAGGCACAACCTGTGAAACACCATTAAGAGGAGATACTAATGATGTTTCCTGCAATCCTTAATGTGGTGATGACTAAGAAGTTTAGTCTTAGTGCTGGAAACAATGTCACAGTGGGGCATGAATTTACTGCTGGAGCAATGCTAGAGAACTGACTTCCACTCTCCAAACTTAAAATTACACAGATCATTGGTGGAACATTGATTTACATATTAATGTCCTGCCATATGTGTTTGCTGATTATACATTCAAATGTCACTTCTTTTTTTGAAATTGTCAAGCTGTCGCACTTCCCACTGCAGTATTAAGCGAACTAATATGAAAGTGACGTTAAATAGTACAAAAGCCAGAGCTGAGCTTTACTTTGTGGACAAAAAGGCACAACCGAAACCGACCTCTCTTTGATGTAATGTTTACAATAGCAACAGCTCAGTGAAGAAGAGCCTCGGGCTACTAAGTCCCTTATGTGAGAGCTTGTGTATTTTGGCTCATAACAGTCTGAGATCCTGGTATGCAATCAGCCTGAGAAAACAAGGACACAAGCAATTTAACATGCTGCAGAGGTATTAAATTCAGTTTTTTGAAGAACAAAATAAATGGAGCCCAACAACAGGTCAGTAGTGTTTCTGAAATAATTGTAGAGATTCCTGTTGAAGGAATGATGTTTATCATTTTAAATGGGCCTTAGAAGCTCAAATACACAAATTGTTGCTTAGAATTATCATTAGTTATTTATAGGAATGGAAATTAAAACCAATTCCAGTAAAGAACTGATAAAAACAGCTAAGGAATCAATGTTATTTGTCTTTTTTTCTGAACAGTACCCTTATCAATGCTTCCAGTTTGTTTTACAAGTCTCATTAGAGGCAGAAAAATGATAACAAAGAAGTCAAAGATGTAATTGCAGTAGAGGAGAAAGACAAGGAAGCCAGAGTAATAGAGTACTGATCTGACATTAGACTCCCGTCTCGTAAAATAATTTTAGTTGTAAATAGTTAACATCAGCTCTACTTAACCAGTTTTCATGTCCTTATGATTCAAGCTGAAATGCCTGAACACTACAAAAATCACCAGGACATCGAAGCACACAGGCTCTCGCACTCATACACTCATACTAACATCTCCCCTGCCGAGACTACTGACGTGGGATTCGTCATCCTGCTCTCTCCCACACTGGCAAGGAGGTACTGCCATCACAGAACATTTTGTTGAGCCGCTTTTTTTCTCTCCCAAGAACTTTCAATTATTACATCCGCACACTCTTAGAAATCTCTCCACGCTCCAAGCTTTTGAACCGACGTGAGCAGCTTAGAAAACAGAGCCTCCAAAAAACAACCTTGTAATATTACGTTGCAAAGTCTCTTTTTACTGTAAACAGATCACTCTGAGGTTTCTTGGATCTTCTCTGTCTGGGAAATTCTTGTGTAATAACATAAAAACACCATCAAGAACGTAAAGACATATATTGCGTGTGTATTTGTTTGAGGCATAAAAAAGTGTCATTATCCAGTTTATTTCAACATAACGTGACCAATCTCACATGTTAGCAATTCCAGTTGGTTGTTACTCATTCCTCATAAAATGAAGAACACATTTCCTGAAACCACCATGTATCAAATCTGCACTCCAGCTGACTCACTGGCACATCTCCATGTACATTTTTTTTGTTTTAAAGAGCTAGAAGGAGGCTGAGAGCTCACAACTGTGAACTGACAATTTTCCATCAGCCTTTTGCTCATCTCACCATCTGCCACTGTGAGAAATATTAGCTGCTTCTGTGCAGAAAGATCAGCAACCCTCCTCCTTCTTTATCCCTTCATTTTTGTGCCATAAAGCTGCCCAGCACACTGACTGTGAAATCTTTACCCCAGGAAGCACAAACTGTAAAAAAAACAGGACAGATGAGGCTGCCAATCGTCTTGGCTGAGATTTATTTGTTGTGTTGTTAATGTTAATTTATCTAAGTGAAAGATTTGTAAATGTTAAAATGCCAAATACTGGTTATTCAGTATTTAAAAAATAACTAATATAATGACAAAAAGTGTAGAGGGAGGTTGGTGTTTGAGTTCCAATGCCTGTCTGATCATGCAGTTTTGTTTTGTCTTGATCTTTTTTCTTTAATACTTTACTGGCTGTGCCAGTGTTTACTGGCAGTTTTTAAAGGCACTAGATAAATAAACTGTCATTTGCACTTTCATTATTCCATTGTCTGTTTATGAAAGCTAGAATTATGTGGTGAGATGTTGAACTGACCTCTGACTTGAAATGTTATATACAGAAAGAATATTTTAAGAGAAAACTGGTGCCTGATGGAGTTTTCCTACCTGATTTCATTCTGGCTTATTGGCAACAAAGCAAATTATATCCACCATACACCAGAGGACTTTTAAAAGACATTTGAAAAACATAAGTCTGACACCCTCTTTCATCTAAAGAGAAGTTGTCAGCAATAGTCTGATATTTTAGAAAGACTGGGAATCATACAGGGACACTAAATAAAGGACTGCAACTAGATGAAAAGAATTCAAGTCTTTTGTCTTCTAGTCCCTAGTTGTTAGCTCCCCAGTTACATTTGATGGTGGCACTTCTACCATTACCATCACTGTCCATAACACTTGTTCATTTAATCATGTCAAGTTCATATTTAGATTCTGATTGTGGAGTTTTTGGTGCATGCACAGTTTATTTGTATGTTTACTAAATATATAGGGTCATCAAGTGTCAAGCTTTGAGTCCTCGTCCCTTAATATGATGGTACTTCACAAGAAACAGGTGCGTAGTTGAAAAGTCAATTTAAAACATGAAGATAGACCCCCGCAGACTGTCTAACCAGCAAAAAAATATTTATTTGCAACACTTGGTGTCAGACCTTCCACTGTTTGTCTGAAAAAGATACAAGCAGTCTCAATCTACAGTCGAGAAAAAAATGTTTAAAAAAGTCACTCCATGCAGTTGTGATATGTTTCATTAAGAATCACTCCTAAGTTTGCAAGTGCAATTTCTTTTAGTATTAGTAACAGCCAAAGCACTAAACAAGTGCCAAAAAGACATTAAATCTTGTTCTGTAAAAATGAACACAGGTAGCTTCATTAAAAATGATGTCACAGCTCTATCCCTTGCTTAATTGGCATGCAGAACCCTTACAAAAATGACAGATTATGGTTTCACATTCGTGCTGCAGAAGCTTCTGCTCCTCTTAGACCACTGTGAGCAACCAGAGGACATGGAGAACAGCAAAAACCAGTGTTTTTTCACAATTCTCACGATGCGAGTTCATGCTTTGCATCTTCTTCTCTGGTTTTGGTGTATGTCTGCAGCATTGCTACAGCGCCACTTACAGGCCTGGCGTATGTACTATGGCGTTTTTAGTGTTTTCCTGTGGACAGACACATTTCTTCAGAGATCATTTTCCTATGAAAATGTTTTCATCTCTGTGTGAACAGGGCCTTACACATGTTTAATTTTGTCATAAGGCGAAAACTAAAAGAAAGACTTCACTGCACAAGTTGAGTCTTAAGACCACCTCACACCTCGAAATCAACAATCAGAGCACTGCCAGTGTCCAGAACAACTCAGGCTTTTATCACAACTTTGGAAAATGTGTCTGCAACTTTCACATCACTTGAAAAATTATAAGATTGAAGGCCAGCATTACTGTCACAAAAGTGCTCAGTTTCATCTAAAGCATAAATCAGTGTTTCCTTGCCTCTTACATTTAAAAACAGATGAGAAATTTTAAAGCAGTCACACACTCTGTCAAGACAGGAGTGGTTTTCCCTCCTCCAGTGCTTTATTGATAAACCCCTGTCTCTTGACAAGTGTGTCCTCCACTCATCCAACACTCGATGAAGCTCTCCACAGGACATCTCTCCTTCTTTCCTCTGCCATCACCCACCAATCATGCTGTTGGATCACCATGGTGACTCCTTTTCGACTGAATGTGGGAGTGAAGCTTCAAGTGGTGGAGTGATAAACCCACAAGCCCATCTGATCTTGACGAGGACGCCGTGGGGAACCTGTCAAGACCTCCTCCTGACCTCCCTATTAAGTCTCCATTCTCCTCCTACAGATCTGTGTCCAACTGAAGATATCTCTTATGGACTCTTAATCAATTAACCAGGAATATAAGGAGAAAATGAGAGGGGCTATGGAAATATACACACAAACGAAGATCTGAGAGTAAAATTAGAGTTAGTGGTTATCACAGCACATTAGTGCTTTGAGAGAAGTTCTCCTCTTGTCTCTTCTTGTCCAAACATTTCTTCCTCCCTAACTTCTGAAGCACCTGATTTGGTTTATTGAGTGCACTGCAAGACTGCTTCTCTCTGGATTTGTTAGGAAAAGGGCATGCTTTCAAATAAAACAAATGCTGCATTGACATTTGCCTCTTTAATTAAAGGCCTTGAGGCTCAGTTAGTTTTCTGTTTTTTTTTACAATTGAACAATGAACAGTAAAAAGGGACTGGATCTATCTCAGCTGTGAGCAAGGATACTTTGTAGCATGATGACTTAAGTTCACAGTAGGGACACTCCTTGGTGTATTTTGACTGCCAAGTCCAAAAATGGTAATAAAAAAAAAATCAGAGAACAGTCAAATTTGTGTCACTATACAATGTATCAAAGCATCATTCACGGTACAGTGTGAAGTTGGTTTGTAGTCCGTTGGTTTTCCTGTCAGTTTAATTTTTGTGGTCTCTTGATTCAGCTGTCTGGTTATATATGGGTCAGAACTCACTTTCCGAAAAATGTTTTTCGAGTATATGCGTGTATAACCAAGACGTTCAACCCCCATTTTATTTTTTTTTACCTTTTTTACACTTTTTTTCATTTTATTTCCTGAGGCCACACCGGTGTTCCACATGCCTTTGCATATAAATTTTGACAAGAGTCAGTGAGTCCTTTTTCTGCACTTCTGGCAGGGTGTTAGGTTGGAGTAGATTTAGGACCCAAAAACAGAACCAGAGGACTTCCTTCAAAATATTTAATCTGTAGCTCAGAAAAGGTAGACAGGTGAGACGTATTGCAGAGGGCAGGAGACTGAGAGCATGGCAGGGTGAGGCGACCAGAGTGGGAATCCAAAAATAAGAATCCTGTGACAAGGAGAGCAACAATTAGTTTCAAAAATCACAAAAAGGTTCAAGATTCTCTTAGTGACAGATAACTATACCGCCGAGCTGACTGAACAATCAGGTGAAGACTGGAGTGAAGAGCCAGGTATATATACTGCAGGAGCTTGATGAGTGGATTAGCCTCAGGTGTGCAGCAGGAGTGACTGGGAGCCTCACACACACAGGGAAGGGGAAACAGCTGAAGTGGGAGGAGTCAGAGGCACTGCTGACTTCATGACACAGGGAGTCTGCCAAAGAAGGGCTGAACACTTGATGAGGCACAACTGGACACTTTGGTGGAAGGCCAATAAGGGGGACTTATTTGATGAGGAGGTGTGGGCCAGTTGGTTCACACGTTATCGACACAGCCCGGTCTTTGTTTATTTTGACATCAGCTGTGTGGAGCCCAAAGTGCTTCCAAGCTGTGCTCCTCAGATTATTTTTCATTACCCACTTGCAGTGGCTTTGCCTGCCCTCCATTTTCCCAAGGTGTACTTCCTTGTTGTCGGAGTCCAGGGAGCAGTGGGTGGTGGGTTGTGCTGGGAGCACCCTCTGTTTGTGGTTCACTGGTCCAGGCACCCTAATGTGTTGCTGTTTGTGTACTTCATATTTTCTGTTTGATTGTAGACTTACTGAAGAATTTATTTAAAATGAGGACATTTGTTTTGCATCTTGGTGCAACCTGTGGGTGCTAGACTTGGACAGATCCCAAAAAGAAATTGATGAATATGTATTCGTATTATGTAGCACTATACTGTAATGATATTTGTAGTACTACATCATGAAATTTAGTTATTTAAGAATTTATTTAAAATGAGGACATTTGTTTTGCATCTTGGTGCAACCTGTGGGTGCTAGTTGGCAGCTGACACTCATCCTTTTTACTCTCCCTATCTCTGTTAGATTTGTTGCACTGGTTCCTGTCAACGAGACTCAATGTTGTGGGTGCTTCAAGCAACTAAAAGATTCCAAAAAGAAATGATGAATATGTATTTTATTTGCTAGACTCCTCATCATTATTTAGAAGAGACGTGTGAAACACATCTTGGGTATAAAACTTTACAAGGCCTACTGTTATTTCTAAAATACTCCAAAAAAGTTCTTAAGCTCATTTGTGTCTCTGTGTTGCTCTCTGCTCTCTTGAGTCTGAAAAAATTGTTTTATTGAACGAGGTAATCATTCCAATCAGCCCAGTTGCAGTTGGGGTAGTGTGAGTGCAGCCTGGATAGGGGTTGTAATCACACATTGCATGATAATTACCCCTGGTGTAAGTCCACACAGAAGATCACTAAGGCTACGTTTATGGATAAGAGAGGCAGCACTGCTACAATACATGTACGAAGAAGAAAAACTTTTCAAAAACAACAATGGCGAGTGGACGAACAGAGATGCAGGAGTTTCTTTTCTGGACAGCACATCAGTTCGGACAACAAATCTGTCTGGATGGTTTTGACTGGATAACAAACCGAGCACGGTAAGACGCTCACACATTACTCAGTGGACGGCTGAAGCTGTTGTTGTTCCTGGTATGCATACGCAGCCTTCTTCTGAAACGCTCCAATGCGGGTTTACACGGAGCTGAATGGAGAGCGTTTTGGAAGCTTTCCATCCTGGAACCTGTTTTCAAAAGTTTCTGTTCTCAGTGAGTTTCCATGTAAACGCAAGGCCAAAACACAATGAAAACTTATCGGATTCAACCGTTTTTGGCGCCATGGAAACGGCCCCTTAGTGTGTTTCCAGCTAGGATACCTTTTGCTTTGTTTCCCTTTTACTTTGCCCAAAAACCTCGACTCAAATATGATGCTCTCAAGCTGTCAAATAGCTAATAGTGAGAAGATCTCATCTTAATCTTGACTGAAAGTGGATTTAAAGTAAAATAGCCACAGGGCTGTAGCTTTAACCCTTTCTGACATGTCAATTATGGTCCTGGCATCAATGGCAGTGTTCTCAGTGAATATCTAGTATTGTGGACTTATTTATTATGTCTGTAAAGACAGAAGAATATCTAACTGCATGATATGTCTGTAAAGACAGAAGAATATCTAACTGCATGATATGCATATCTACATTTAAACATTTCAAACTTTCTTGTCCTTTGTCTACTCTTCTGCTCTCACACATATTTAAGTATCACAATAGTATAGGATCAGAGAACTGAATTTCAACATCACTTGAAGTCATTGGGAAATGCAGCTGTGTGTTTACCATGGAAACAAAGCTCTAAAAAAAAAAGCCTACAGATTGCCGACTGTTATCGTGCAGATTTCTTTCAATGGGAACATTTCCATGGATGTCCTTGAGGCAAATCCAGTAACAGCATTAAATGTTCTGGGAATGACAGGAAACATGCATCACTAGCCTCCATCCAATCAGGCCTTTTATGGATTTAAAAAAAACAACATTTAATACATTTTGATTAGGACTGGTGTGTTCATGGATATTATTATGCCTCTCCTTTTTGCTTTTCTGTTCTGTCTGAATAACCACATCACATCATTGCAGGGTTTAATACTTTTTATGCCTCATTGATTTATTGCCTACCCATCAAAAGAGCCAGGCCCGGTGATCAATCACTGCTGCACTCCAAACACGAGCCTGCATTTAGCTGAGGGAGGAAAATTGTCTCGCCTGGATTGAGAAACTGACTGGGGGCCAGATTTAGACAGAGTTTAAGAAAGAAGGGATTGATTGTAACCATCAGACCTACACTGAAAATCCTTGTTCTTGACAACTAAAAGCCAAAAAATGAATTTGTTGCTTTAACTTTAATTATTTTGCCTTTTTCCTAAGCAGCGCTATTATTATGCTTATCTTTACATTAAGTTAGTTTTGAGCAGTTGGGAAAATGCTTAGAGGTAAGAATGTTTAATCTAAATGCTTGATTTTTAATAAACAACCAATGCAAAGTGAGTGAATAGCAGTGTCGGGAGTTACGCATTAAAAAATGAATGTGATTACTGTAATGCATTCATTTTTTACTGTAATGTTGTAATGTATGGCATTAAAAAAGCAGTAATATTTACTAAGTACAAATGTTGGTAATGCAAGTTACAATGCATTTTTAATTTAACCCGAAATGAGGAAGTGTTTTTGTTGTTTGTTTGTTTGTTTGTTTGAATACAAATTCACCAAATACTCCATGAGATCAGCGGAGGAGAAAAGTCCTCCACAAGGCTTACAGTTACAGTATCTCTAACACAATTTACCGGAATTTTACCTTTTGTCTATTTTTGCCAAGATCGTTTCTTGTATTGTCCCATGAGCATCAATGTGGTGATTATATTCTAATGTTTTTAGCCTTAAGCTAAACTCAATCAGATAGCCACCACATCACCTTCCACTCGAAGTGTAATGAGCTTTTTGAGCATAATGAGCTACATTTAGAAAGCCAAATCCATATTTCCTGTTATTTTGACAAGAGAACTCAAAAGTAATGCAATAATAGTGTAATGTCTTACATTTCAAATGCAGTAATGTTATAATGTAACTAATTATTTTGAAATGACAGTAACAAGTAATAAATAATGCATTACATTTTTGGACTAATTTGCCCAACACTGGTGAATAGTAGAAAAACCTGAGCCAGAACAATGTTTGTTGTGTACATACTTCCTAATCAACCAGCATCAGTTCTTCATGTGCGTCTGCACAAAGTTTGAGATTTGTAGAAATATAATCAGGTGTATAATAGAACAGTCATGCCAAACAAATTCTAATGATCATTACTTTGAAATGTAGGTTCAAAAATAGTAATTTACTAAAAAAAGAAACAGTTGTGTAGAGGGAAGCAACCAGGCTCTGCTACCAAGGGGAGGTTGTGGAATAAAGTTTAATATCACAGGTTATACACCATGATGTGACTGAAAACAGCAATAAGACACAAGGAAGTCATACCACATCAGCAAGGTCTCCTTCAGGGAAAGAGTTTTAAGGCAGACTGGGGTTTCAAGATGTCCTCTCCAAGCTTGTTTAAAGACGGACAAATAAAGGAAGTTTCAAGGCTATAGACACTGTGACCAGCTAAGGAAACATAGTGCAGTAGTTGTAACATGAAAATTAGAAGATGTCTGCCAGTGCCATCATCTTTGAACTGGCTGCTCCCTAGTGCACCATCTACTGTCTGGAAGTCTGGTGAGAAGTGATCTTGAAGGAATTGCGGCCAAGCAGTGATCCCTCCAATAGGAAACAAAGCCAACTCAACTTTGAACTGAAAACAGAATTCGGGGTGCAACAAAATGGGAGCAGGCACTATAGATACAGGTTAGTTTTCTTACCGGAGAGCTTGAGAGTGTCATCAGGCAACAGTGAAGCAAAGTGAAGGTCTGTCCCTTTGTCTATGTGCCTGGCATCATTTTAGTTTTCCCATCTATTTAAGTTGTTTCACTCTCATTAATTGTTAATATATTACAGCATTTTTTTGGCAGCCAGCTACCTTGTAGTATTTTTGCATTTCTTTGTTGTCATGTCTTGTATTTTGTCTGCTGGTGTTTGTTTCTAAAGCCTTTTTTCAGGCGGGCTTATGTATTATTTAACCACTGCCTTCATTACAGCTCTATTGAGATTTAATTGAGGTACCTCTTTGCATCCAGACTGAGGAGGTTGTTTATTTGCAGTTAAAATGTTGTAATGGACTTCTGCCGAGGCCTTTGCTTTGTGCCATTTGTGCCCTGAGGCGATTACTTTGTCACTGTCCGTGGTGCTGAAAGCAAACAGGACTGCCAGAGGCCACACAAGTCACCATCATGAGGCATCAGTGGCTGTTTTAGGACTTAAACGCCTCCTGTGCCGCACAAGCAGGAATTCAGATGTTTGACTTCCCACTAAATGTGACTCAAAACACACTATGGGGGCGTCACAAATTACACCCAGTGGGGTCCCTGTGCCCTCAAGGAGCGAGTCAGAGGGACAGGCACAAATAGTTTGTTTTCTGAATCATTTCTTTCTTGCAGCTATTCCCAAACATAGACATGAGAATTTTTTCCGGTTAATATATAGAGTCTTAAATTACTTTCAGTGATTATAACTGTCATTGTATTAAACATGATCATTGCACAAACAGGTTGGCAATGATTTGCAATGTTTGAAGAAGTGAGTGAAGCAAGTGAGAAGCTCTTCATCAGTTCCACAACTTCTCAGACCCTCAGATATACACACAGTTTCACAAACATGGACATATTGTGACACAATTATTGTCATTTAAATTTGCAAATATACATACAGAACCCATGCACAATATCTCTCACAAATACACATAAATATACAGAGATGTTCTCTCCTGTCTCGGATTTACTCTCTTACAAAAACACACATGTACACTGTCAGACAAAAGCAGGTTAATACACTCTGGCGCACACACACAACACAGACCATTTTTGTGAAGAGCAGGAAAGTGTTTGAGTGAATAGTAGCTTTAAGAAAATTATGGTGACTGGAAGAAAATTCACTGTCGTAGGCTTGCAGTCACTTTCATTTTCTGAGCAATTGTTGCACACCAGTAGCTCTCATCTTTGTGCTGTCCGTTGTCTTCAAAGGAAGATTGTAGTTCCAAAAGCGACTCAAAAATCACAAAAAATGAAATAAACATACTAATAATCACAAATAGGTGATATGGGTGTCAGCATGGACCTAAAATTTGACCAAACCACAGTCCAGATGCCAAATATTATGGAAATTTGTCCCTGACAAAGTCTGAGGTTGTGACACCAAATTTCAACCAACAGCTTAGCAATCTGCTGTTATTCAGATATGACATGAGATATCAAAGGAGAACGTAAATTTTTTCAGTCTTAGATTTGCACAAACATGTTTCATGACCAAATAAAGAATACTTAAATATTTAATATTTATGGACTGTTATGCCCAGTAGATATTAGATCCCAAAAACTTAATAATAAACAGGTTTGTACCTCAGTTTTGATGGCAAAATAAAATCATTTCAGTGGATTGTTTCCATATCAGGACAGAAAACTTTCTGTCAGTGCTACAATTATAAATTGGGCTTTTCAACAACTCAAGTGTATGGATTTGTTCCATTTTGTTTTAATGTTTTACAACTCAGAACTTAGACGATAAGACAAATGTAACTAAGCACAGTACATTCCAAAAGAACATACTCAAGTTAAGGTAGGTAAGAACCTGTTCTAAAAACTTTTTTTTTTAAAGTACAAGTGTATTATTAAAGCTACTCAATTGCATTAGCTTGAGTCAGTGTAAACTTATATCTACTGATGCCAAATTCAACTAGAAAAGCCACACCATAAATAAATTTTAGTCCTACCTTTATTTCATCTAAATATTTAGATTCCTTGACCATGAATGCATACCATTAGCAATTGGATCCCTAATGATATCTATTGCTAATGGTATGCATTGTAGTTCAGTTATTCAAGAAAATTGCATTTTTCTTCATGGTGGTTTTATGCTGATCCGGATCTTTCCAAAATCGAATCATTTGTTCCTTGTCCCAATTAGGGCATTTCCTCAAAACGTCATCGAAATCAGTTCATAACTTTTTGAGTTATGTTGCTAAGAGAAACAAACAAACAGATGCCAGCAATAACATAACCTCGTTGGCGGAGGTTATTAATAAATTCAGTGGGCTTGAAAATTGACAACAGACCAAAACAATGATGAGTGTCCTGGCACTTAATCTGATGAGAAATAAACAACAGGGCTAGGAACTTACTAAAGACAAATGTATGAAAATGATTAAAGACAAGATATGTTTTTGGAGTGTGTTTGGCCTTTATTTACAGTGAAGTGACATTGGACAGACTCAAAAAGGACAACAGAGAGTAAGGGAAGTCATGCCCCAAATGAACCTCGGACAAAACTATACTCTGGCCATCCACTCAAGATGAGAGCCTTCATGTGAACATGCGTGGTTGCCAAATGCTCTGCCAAACCAGTGTCCCTGGACTCAGAGTTTGATTGGGCAAAGGAGTTAACTGTGACTTTGACTGCAAATGGTGGTCGGGTCTTAAACTTGAAAAAAAAAATCAAATTTGTTGTCCTGATATGACAGCTCATTAAAATAAATTTATATATGAAAATATAAAACTTTTCAGCTCTCTGAACTAAAAAAAGAGAGATCTTCATTCCAAATTTAATTCAAAGAATCAAATGGATAACCTTGAGCTTGCATGAAGAATTAGCCTGATTAAGGTTTAAACATTGTCAGAAGGCATGCATAACCTAAGATCATAACTTAAAACCTGAATAGAAGTATAGGCAGATATTTAAAAGTTCTGCCAGCATGTAGACATGATAAATTTGCCATATGTTTCACATTTATATTGACTGTAATATCTGCAGGGTTTGAATTTTCCTTGACGCTTTACTCTGTTATCACTGAATGCCTACATTTAAAATCAACATGATCATGTATTAGTGTATGAAATGATGTTGGTCTAGTTTCACATCTGTGTTCATCAGGAATCAAGTGTCACAATGAAAGGAGTAGACCAGTTAAAGTAAAGAATAAACTCGACTCCTGGCTAAAAAGTTCAGTATATGTGTCTCTATTTGTATTGATAGTAAAGTAAAAATGACTTAATTAATATCGACATATCCAATATTGGCAAAAAAATTCAATATTTTACATCCCTACTTGTCAGTATATTTAATAATAATAATAATGCATTTTATTTAAAAGCGCCTTTCAAGACACTCAAGGACGCTGAACAAGATTGAAAAACAACCACAGTAAAATCAACAATAAAACTAAAATCAACAATAATGATAAAATCAATAATAGAAAAGCACAACAGATAAGGACCTATAGGGAGAGGAGGTAAGCTATTGTCAAGTGGGGTATGCAGTCCTGAACAGGTGAGTTTTGAGTCTGGACTTGAAAAGAGACAGGGAGGTCAGGTTTCGGAGGTCTGGAGGGAGAGAGTTCCAGAGCTGGGGAGCAGAGCGACTGAAGGCCCTGCTCCCCATGGTGCTGAGGCAGGCAGAGGGCTCGAAGAATTAGTGCTAGAAGAATTTCTGGCAACACCTTGGTCACATTTCTGCAAGTCATTTTACTTTAATTAAATTTTAA
This sequence comes from Scarus forsteni, assembly GCA_036419115.1. Taxonomy (NCBI): domain Eukaryota; kingdom Metazoa; phylum Chordata; class Actinopteri; order Labriformes; family Labridae; genus Scarus; species Scarus forsteni. Next base: position 28,896,772 of record JAZDUH010000157.1, on the reverse strand, counting down.
TGTAATCAAGCACCTACAAAATGTGCTCTGTTTTTTAAAAACATTACATGCAATTCCTTCACTGTCCAAATTGCACGTAAAAGTTGACAACATTTGGAGAAATCGCCCAGTTTCACCCACAATTAAATATTGCTACCATAGTGATACAATTTAAATATTAATCACTAACTTGATGCACAACTACTCGGTCACTGGGTCCTGTGCCTCTAGAATGCGCATGCGCAAGCTGTAGTGACTTTTCTTTTTACTTTGATATTTGCACGAAATTCCCATGCATGTGGTGCAGAGACGTGAATCAAGATTTCCTTCCTGCTTGACACCCCCAGTCTAACTCCTGACTCTCCTTCTCCAGTAGCATTTGTAGACTAAACTGTTGTCTCACTTTGTTGCCTTTTTGTCTGACGAGGTGCGAATCCCAGAGGAACTGACACAGTCCTCCTTCCTCTCCTCCTCCTCCTCCTCCTCCGCGTCGTCGTGGTGCCGCAGCAGCCAGCCAGCGCGGTGAGTGCGTCCTGCAGCAACAGCAGCAACATCGGCACCTGTCGTCTTCGGAACGACCCTTGCATCTTTTCCGGACTAAAATACTATATATCCCTGAAGGAGATCCACAGCCAAACGCCGCGAGGAGCCATGAATACCGATGGCTCCATGCGTAGACATTCGCTCCGCTGAAAATTACGCATCGGTAAGTTGCTCTGACTTGTTTTCCACGGCGAGTGCTGCGCGCTTTCCTACACATCTCTGCAGTCCATCAGTTAAACAGATTTTACCAAACACAGGGGGCTATATCTGACGGGATTAGTCTGTTTTGCTGTCTCCTTGAGGCTGAATTACCCTTATGAACGATCGGCAAAGAAGCGCTTTTCTTGCTGATGTTTCCATGTGCAAAGCGAAGGTCACCCACACGTATTGATGGATTAAACGGTGACAGAAACGGAATTTGAAAGGGGAGAAGATTGGGTAATATTGGCTGATTGGTTTTGTTCAAGCAAAGGGAAATCATTTGTGTGTGACTGGTTGTAATTACAAGTAATAGGCGTTATTCTTCTCCCTCTTACATGCCCACACACCGTCTGACATTTAGCTTGAATTCAATTATGAGAAGAGACTGCACAGATAGACTGACACTCCTGTCATATGGACTGTATTATCTTTGTGGTGTGACAGAGGAGCAGATTAACAAAGATGCACCCATGTTAAGATCTAACATGCAATCTTCCATTCCCCAGACAGTATCAGCCTTACATTTGGGTTAAAATGAGAGCTCTCCACGACTCTGATCGTTTAAAGCTAAAACTGAATAATTAATGCAGCACAATGTTCCGAGGTATTCACACACATAGGAGAAGGAAGCTGATATGTTGAGGCAGAGCTTTAAAATTCCCTTTCAAATGAAGATGAATCATTAAAGAGGAGAGTGCATGGATGTTTTTCTGATGTTCTGCCTCATCCCTGCGTGCACACAAGTGCGTTTGCCTGATTGACAACCTGATGATACATGTTTAAGTCGATCATTGTGGTTGCCAGTATTGCTGTGGCACAAAGTGATTGAGATTTTTCTGTTAAGTTTGGATCCTTTCTACTTTCTGTTCTGTTCCATCATGACCCAAAATTTCACACATATATTTCATTTCCTTAACAAACCTTTGATAATTATAATTAGTCTATCTTGGTCTTGGGTGAGCACGATACCAGAGTTTTAAACGTTAATGTTATTCTGAAAAGGCTGGGGAAAATATGAATTTTTTTAAACGTAGCAGTAAATTTTCAAAACAGACATAGAGACAGAGAACATCATTTGTACTGATGCTGCGTATGGTAGTGGGTGACACAGTGGCACAGCAGGTTAGTGCGTGTGCCTCACAGCAGGATGACTGTTGCTGCGACTCTCCTCGTTGACCAGGATGTGGAGTTTGCATGTTCTCCCTGTGCCTGCATAGGTTTTCTCCAGACACTCTAGTCCCCTTCCTCTGACCAAAAATAAAAAAATGTGACTCTAAATTGCCCTGATGTATAATTGTGAGAGTGAGTTGTTGGCTGATTCTCTGTGAAACCCTTTGATTGACTGGGGGCTACTTCAGGGTGTTCCCCGTCTCCCAATCATTGTCGAATGTGATGGACTTCAGCCCCACAGCCCTGAGTGGGACAAACAGTATAGATGATGGATTAGTTTAAGTTTTAAAGGAAAAGAATAACTGCAGACCCAATCAAATTTTAGGGCTGAACACCGTATCACAGTATCGCAATTACAATGTGCAGTGGTCATATAGCAGGCTGTGCAGTATCAGTCACTCAAATCACATCATGCTGTGATTTATGTATCTCCTGACGGAAAGCAAAATCACAAATCTCATTTTCTCTACTATCCTCTATCAAAGCCTGTCTGACATCACTATGAGTTGACTTACGCAAAACAGACCATGCGAAGTTTTTGTTTCCTGCTCCTTAAATATATAAAGTGTAAATATTGCCTGTCACTAATACAGTGCTTATACTGTTGTTAGAATTACCGTGTTACACGGTAAGACACTTTCTGTCTTCAAAAACAATGCCAACCAAAAGACATAGGGCTGCACAAAAAGAACTAACATAACACATACAAGACTTTCTGATGCTTTCATGACAGTATGAATCCCAATAGCCTTTATCCTGGAAATCGTGCCCTAGATTATTTGATAAAATTAGGTACTTTGACAATCAAAAGAAGTACTTAACTAATTATTAAATTATCTAAATCAACAGGAACACTCATACACCATGCATTCCATCTATTTGTGCCTTTTAGATGGAGCCACTACCTCTGCTGAGTAAACTGACTGGATGATAACGTTTTTAGGAATTTTTTGTACAAGCACTATTAAACAATGAATACGATATCATTCCGAAAGGGCAATGACAGTTTTGATCCGTGCAATGTAAAGAAATGTTGCCAGTGTTTTGTGCTACTTAGCTGGTGTGTGGGAGTTAGTCTGCTGTTTTGGATTGATAGAAATCAGACTTGTAGCCCAACATTTGGTGTCCAGGGGTTCTGTTTTTTTTGGTGGTAGAACAGGTGCTGATGTATTTTTTGTAATTACAAAAAAGTTATTTTGACTATAATCATATTTTTGTTTTTACCCTGTCTTTGTAATAATAATCATAATTTTCATTTCTTTTCATACATTTTTTTTTTTTAATATAAATGGTGTTTCTCCGTTCAGAAAAAATGAAGGTGTGATCAATTAAAAGCCAGTGGGTAAAAGTAAGTTATAAGACAAGATTTAAAAGTAGGGGAAGTGTGTGACATGCTTGTTTCAGGGGAGAAGTCGTTCCATAATTTGGAGAACACAACAGAAAGACTCGCTTGGTTTTTAGTCTGGCCTTTGGGACGACAAAGTGAAGCTGCTCTACAGATGTCAAATGTCTCATTGGAGTGTAGACATTAAAAAGTCAGGGATCTAACGAGGTGCTTATCCATTTAGAGATTTACAGAAAAAAACACTGAAATCCTAAAATTGAGAGCCAATGGAGAGAGGTCAGGCATGTGATGATAGCAATAGTAGTTTTTATTATCAAACATGCCATAGACATAAAACGGTTGCCCAGTCTGCATGACTAAGGCCCCGTCCACACGAAGACAAACCGAGGTCTAAACGCACAAGTTTTTTGCCGAATCTACGTATCATCCACGATGACGGCGTTTTGGGGGTCTGTAAACGATCATTTTTGAAACCAGGTTCCAGAGTGGAAAGATTTTGAAGTGCCATATACGCAGCTCTGTGATTACCGGCTCTCCGTAACTTTTCAGATACGCTTACGTCATAGTTTTGTATCTTCTTTGACACGCATGCGCCACACGCGGCAACGACAACAACAATGGCGGCGTACGGTGTAGCATATGTGCTGATGAAGCTAGAGACCCTACTATCTCTGTTGCAGCAAAATCTCCTTCTTGTCAGTCACCACCAAGTTGAACAAACAGTTATCAAGGACACATTACGCCACTCTATGATCACTTTATCACAATCTCTTTTTACAACTTTTGCCGCAAGTGCGCATGCCCACTGTTTTTTCGTCTGATTCCGCTTGTTTCCGTCATATCGTTACAGCGGCCCTAGAGGTCTGGCATGTGTTTTACAGCGTCTTCATGCATATTGAGGGCATTCATGTAGACGCACACATTTTCTGAGGCGCCTTCGTCTTTATCACGAACGTTTTGGAAACTGTTCAGCATTTTGTCTTCGTGTGGTTGAGGCCCTAGAGAGACACTTTAAAGTTACAGCAAATGAAAGTGCCAGACGGTGACAAAGCAAATAGTAACATGACGTTGCTTCAGCAAAATTAGGACCCCAGGGCTTTCAAAGTCTTCAAAATTCATAAATCAGATCATTGTCATGTATTTCAGTCCTAGTACCTTTCAAACAAGCAACAGTGTTTGGTTTAACTGTAGATGTGATTGAATCCTGATTCATGCAACCATAAAGTGCACTGCAGTAGTACAAGTGTGTAGAAATAACAGCATGACTTACTCACTCAAAATCATCAGAAGATAAAAATGGATAAAAGCCTCAGGTGACTAAAAACTGGATTTAAGAACATAGTTTATCTGCTGATCCAATTTTAGTCTTTGTCAAGTTTTGCTCTAAGATTGGTGACAGTGGGTTTAAGATAAGGCTGCATTAAGCTTGAGTCAGTGTAAGGGGCGTCACTCAGTCGGCCTGCTGGAGCCAAACAGTGATAAATAAACAAGTTTAATATTGTTATCGTCAGAAATTGACATTTCTGCCAATTTTACAGCTTATTTGTCACAGATACTGACCTTTTATATCCTGTGTTAACGGCTTTAATATCAACAAAATTTATGAATGTACCTTAATGATTCATCCTTTACCAGAGAGTAAAACTGAGATTTTTTCTTTTTCGTCTGTTCCTGACTTATAAATGGTTGCCATGATCAGGTTCATTCTAGTTAAGTAGGGACCACCTTCTTCTGACAAATTGTGAAGTTGTCATTGAGAGTGAGTTCAGGAATATGGGTATAACAGATGCTGGTAAGTGTCCTGCATCTCTAGTATATTTTTTTGTCTTTCAGATGAAAGGTATCAAGACAAGATTGTAGTCCATACTACTTCATAGTTAACAATCTTCTTATAGCAACAGAGTAAATGTTGCGTACTTAAATCTAGTGTCCTTCCTTGTTGGATGCATGCCACCTAGACTTAGTTTATAGAGTTTTTGTACATGTTAAAATGATCATTAATGTATAGAAATTGTTTTGTCTGAAGACGTAGTATGAAAAAAGTATCCAAGTCAGAGTGCATGAGGCCCAATTGTTGTGTCTGTGAGTGTGCCCCATGGTCCAAGGCTTTTGTGGTCCACTTTCACATTGGCCCATGGCCCCTTTTTAGCATGTCATTCCCAACATCCTGTCGGGGTATCTGATTTCACCCACTGGTCCGTGACTTTGAAGGCAAGAAAGTCTAAAATTTATCTTAAAAAAGATCAAAATTCATTACAATCCAACTCTGCATATTAAAGGTGTAGTCAGCGATGTGGGAGAAAACGAGTGGAGAGGTTGTTGATAAACGAATTTAGACCCGCCTCTCCCTTCATACCTCACCTCTGGCTCCAACCCTGAAAGCTGATGGACGTGCATCGTCATGGAAACGGCTGTAGAAACTGCGTAGCTGACCAAAGTAGCTAAGGTAACCCCGACTCGTCAGACAACTCGACTGCCATTATTGATAACATCACAACAACAGTACATTTTGGCAGACTAGACAAAAAGATGAATGTCCGACAGCTGTTACTGTTATGTGAAGCACCACAAAGTTAATGTTCCTTACCTATCCAGCAGAAAGACGGCGTCATCTGCGTCCGTTTTCAGGTCTTTAAATTCGCGGAGTTCCCTCCACTGTCTGAAAGCAACACCAATGTTGACCTGGGTCTTCGCTCTTTCATGGTCATAGCCTTTCTTTTTCACTTTCTGCTCCTCTGACTTTTTTCTTTTGGGCTGTTTTTCAGCCATTGCTGCTGCACATATTGTATCTCTCTCCTGCGCTAACTGCGCACGCTACACAACCTACGCTACTCAAGAGTATGATTGCCCCCTGGATGTGGGGGGTGTACCTTGTTTTGATGACTCGGCCTGAGCCACAGTATTTACCTGCTGAAATTCAGAGCCAAGGCTGTGTATTGAAACTTTTTTTTCAACATGCTATCAGTGGTGACATCTTGTGGATGGAGAGGAGAAATACGGTGAAGTTGACAAATAGTGCATTAGATTAGAAGATTAGAAGATGGCTGACTACACCTTTAAGTGATGAACTTTCATTTTGTCACGTGTTTGGGCAAAAAAAAAAAATTGATATTCTCTCATAATACCATCATGGCATCACAGTTTTTTGAGCCATGTTTTGAACACAGAGCAAAGCAAACTTCTGCTTTCCTGCCCTCAGGATACACTGCTGTTCAGCCCCTCTGTTGCCTCCTGCTGAAGTGCTTTCCTCACAACAAAGCGGCGGATTTTCTCCTAACACGGTGTGCTTACACCAGTTTTATAAGTTCATTCAGACACATGGCTGCTGTGGCATTTTGGGTTAAAGAGATAAAGAGAGACTTTGGAGGTAATTCATCACATCTGCCAGAATGCTGTTGTGTTTCTCCCTTATGTATGATTTGTGTTTTTAGGGTTTAAACGTGCATTGTGGCAGTTAAGTCTGAGGCCCTCTTGACTCATGTTATCCCTCTTTATCTCAGGGTTTTTCCTCCGAGCACGGTCTGTCCTGTTACTTGATAAAGCATCCGAGAGAGAGGGAGATGCTTTAGAGGTAATTGGATTCTGTACTAGAGAGAAGAGACACAGAGCAGAATTTGTCTGTGTGTGTGTGTGTGTGTGTGCGCAAATGAAGGAAAATGTGTGCGGTGTACCCGTGGTCATGTATGTGTGTGTTGTATGCGTCTGCTGCTGGTGCATGCAGGTGTGCTCTGTTTGCGGTGAATCATTGTGTTTTCAGGAAGCAGTGCGGATGAGTAAGACATGCAGAGGGGGGGAGATGGGGGCTTGTTTTAAAATCTGAGCATGAGGCGCATGAATTTGTTTGTCCTCAAGGATGTTTATGAGATCCCACCAATTTGTATGTCTCAGATTGCGACAGACAAGGCCAGAGACACTAGGTTTTTGGGTTAACTGTCCGACTGTCTTTCTTCTCATTTGTCTTTATGTCCGTAATTGTGAATGAGATGTCTCTAGAATACCATAAATGTTTTTATTTCTCACAGTTATCTGCCTCAACCAAGTACGAAATGAATAACTTTGAGGGAAAGGATTAACGGTAAAGGTGCTCAATCAATTGAAAACTTATCAGTATTGGACAATATTTGTTTGAAAAATCTGTTGATCAAGATTAATGCCTGTAGTCACTGATCACTTGTGGATTAGCCTTATGATTACCTGTGGATGTCATTTAACCTTGCACAGCAGCTGGATCAACCTAAACCAATGTCTATAATTAGTCAGATCCATCATCCTGAGCTGCAATCTACAACAGCTGTGAGCAGGCAGCACCCAGTAGGCCTCCCCAAGAGGTGGGAGCTATGAGCATGACACCAGCAGGAAGTGACTGCATTTGCAAAGATTAGCGTAGATGCTAACACCTTGAGTAGCAGTTTTAACAGATCTGGACCACATTTCTTTTAAATGAAAAACAAATAACACTAGTACGATGGAGGATTAGGGCCACGTTGAAAACTAACAAAAAAAGGAAGGTTACGAGAATAAAGTCGTAAAATTAAAAGAATGAAGTCGAAAAGTTGAAAAATTAAGAGAATTAAGTCATCTTTTAGATCAAACTAGGAAACATCTCCTTGGGTATACTTAAAAAGATATTCACAGACTCTGACTTTGCGGCTCAATAACTCATCAACAAAAGAACGTAGTTCCAAACCAGACCCCTCTTTTTGATCACTGTAATGAAGACTGTGAGCTACAAGCTCGTTTTCCTCCAAACGAGACATCAATACGCTGCCGCTGATGGCTCGGCGGCTTAGGGGCCATCGGCAAGTTACCATATCGGAGGAATGGTGTGAAAGAAAATTCAATAACTTCCCCATATAAATTGAATTTATATTACAACTGAAGTCGTCTGGCTCGCATGACGGCTCATTTTGGTAGAAAATGAGCTTGTAGCTCACAGTCTCACATTAGGTGTTTCCTAGTTTGATCTAAAAGATTACTTAATTCTCGTAATATTTCAACTTTATTCTCGTAATTTTTCGACTTTATTCTCATAAATTTATGAGATTATTCTCGTAACTTTAAGACTTTTTTCTCGTAATTTATGAGATTATTCTCATTAATCACTTGCATATGCTTCTGGGAAGCTTCTGCCCTTGTAAAAAACTTTCTATGGGCTACTGCCCAGATGGAAAAGTGAAATACATTGAACAATCCCTCTGTTCTGCAAGGTTAGATGTCATCTCCTCTGCTCATATGTCACCGAATGCTGCTCTTTCATCCTCTTAAAGAAGCTGTGGTTGAATCTCCCAAACTTTTTTTCAGTCAAATAATTAAATCAAGTGTTGGAAGTCTGTGCTGAAAGCCATGCTAAGACCGTTGGCATGAAAGATAATCTTATAAGCTAAACAAGCTGCACATAGCTTAAGATATTTACGCTGTGTTAAATGACGTGTTTGAGGTCCGGTCGGTAACATTGTGATTCCTTCTGGTTGGCTCCGTAAAATGAGGATTTGACTTAGCTAAGAACCAGATAGGTTTAAATGGAATTTAAAGAAATAAAATTTTAGATTTTGACTTATCCTTGAAAATATAATGTTGGGTTGTGGTGAAATTTGTATTAAAGGTAAGCACCTTGAGATGTGGTATCTCATTATAAAGAGGAACCTCGTATCTGTTTAGTTGTGAAGATAGTATGGATGTAAAATCAATACAACCATGGATGGTGAGATCAATCTAATATGAACATTAATATCTATAATCTATATAATGTGGAGAGGAAATATGTTCAATAATATAGCAGCATCTAGATGAACTATCATTACAATTGGTTTAACTGGTCTAACAGAATGAGTTTATGTTAAAGTTTTAATATCCTCATTGTCAAGTGTCTGCTCTGGCTAAATGATAAAATTGTAGTTTATTGAGATCAAAGGTCATAGTCAAGGGGTTTCATGCTCATCTCTTGCCTCTGAGCACAACATACAAAGAGGGATTTTCCCCAAACTTTGCACATATGTCAGCTCTGACAAAAAGGTGTAGTGTGTAGAAGTTGGGAGCATTTTGCTGAACAGAAACGGTGAATAAAGGATATATTGTTTCCATTTGTAGGTGAATTCCGTCAAAATATGTGTACAATTATCCTCACAAAAGCTTTGGTTTGTTTTATTCAATTAGAAAAGGTTTTATGTCTGTGTACCGCTGGTCTCCCCCCGTGTGGAGGCTGACCTAAAGATCCACCATGTTGTCTACTGGTGGTTTTGGGGATAAAAAGAGTGAAACGCGATTTTTGAACACGAGTCTACAAAAGTTTACAAAACCTATAATCCTTATCTTAACTGACCTACAATCTACCAAATAATAGTTACAACTATGAATAAAAAACCTTGCATCGTAACTTTTGTAAATGACTAACTTTTAAAGATCCTTTTTGGTCTTCACTGGCTTTCGTTGCTTAGTGATGTGATGTTTTAGAAGCAGACGAGTTCATTTAAAAATCTGAACACTAATGTTAATCAGTGTCACTAAAATGCCTGTTTCTACACACAGCAGCCTTAACTATGATCTGACTAGATAACAGTGTTTAAAAGTCAAAAGACATGATCATGCTCATCACTTGCTTTTGAACTTGATGGCTGAGAGCTTTTCTTAAAACTTTTACAAATGTTCAAACTTTCTCTGTGGGGAAATAGTGGATTTAAGGGTTATAATACAAAGGCCATTCCTCTGCAAGATTACACTCTGCATGTAAACGCAACAGAGCATTTAGTGGACCTGTTTTATACTTTGCACAAATATCCATTTTGACCCAGGTTTTGGGCTGTTATAGGTATGATCTTTGGCACACTTCTACAAAAACCATCCAGCCCATCTCACCAACACACCACTTTTCTCTTTCTGCCACTTTATTTCAGTGCAGAGGTAGTATTTATTTGTTGCTGTGTCTTGCATCAGTGGAAAACAGCAAATATTGCCTCTTGATTTAGGGGGATTTCATGAGTGAGGGACTCCTTTGGGCTAAAGTATAAAGTGATACATAGCCACACAGGAGGAGTGTGTTTGTTTAATATGTTCGTGAGCAGGTTTAGAGTTGAGCAATGAGTCATACAAAATATCCAGACTTAAAGCAACATACTTTCAGCTTTAGTATAAACCAAAAATGAATTAAGGATAGTACTGTCTGACTTTCAATCCTCTATGACACACTTTAACATTCAGGTTTTGCACTCCCTGTCCCCAAGGCCCAAAATATGTGGGATTTAAAAACAGCTATTTGGATGAATAACTGTTAAGGTCTGTGACAAACACCCACAAATGAAATTGTATTTTTTTATTTTTAAATATAAAATACGTCTGGCAGTGCCCTGCTTTCAAATTTTAAAGCCTCATTGTGCTTTAAAAGGATGGTTCACAAAGAACAGCTAACACAGACTAAAAAGATGGTTGGGGACCCTAATGCAATCATTTCTGATACCCACAGCCATGAGTGCACCACCTTTATGAGCCCATTTGGTTCGAAGGGAAATCTTCAAACAAGAGGTTACAACAAAATGTTATATGCTGGAGATCTGCCTCTAGGTTGAACTGTCATGTTGTGATTTTATAATAGCTTGATCACAGTCTCACTCTCCAGTTATGTTTCAACGTACTAACAGTAAAAGTTAGGTTTGTTCTTCAAGATTTTCATGATGAATGAAATTCAGCAAAGTTTAAGTTTCATGAAGCTTTGTTCACCCCAGACCTTACTATCAGCAATGATCACAAAACACATTGACTTGAGCTTTTGACCTCTGAACACAGAGGAGCAGCTAGCTCAACTGCAGTCTCTCTCGTCTATCTCTCCCACATGCTTGCCCCATTGTTGTACTTGGTTTTTCTGCATTTCTGCTCTTGCAGGTGTTTCCTGGGTTGGATTGTTTTGGGCTTTGTTTTGTTTCAAACTTGCAGCGCGTTTCTGCTGTTGCAGGTGTTTTCCTTGTATTGAACTGCATTGAGCCGCTGTCAGCCATTTGCTCTCGTAGGCCATCTCACTTAAGTGAACACGTCAATTAATTATGATTTGTGGGAATCTTTCCATCGTCTAAAATGGTCTGCTTATTGAGAATACCAATTTAAATTTCTGCATATTAAAAGAAGGCACTTTTCAATAAATGTTAGGCCTGTCACGATAATCAATAAATCAATTACTGCACAATACATAAAAAAGTCCTCGGCAAGTTTGCTGGCCTCGATAAGTTGACACGTGCATGCATGTTTGTTTTCCTCCTCCATTTCTACCAAACAGGCTGGATGAGAAGATGGGTCACTGTGCAACTTTCTTAACACCTGGATGCGTTGGTTCTATAGCAGATTTAGCAGATTTATAGCAGAGTGAGCATTTGTCATTCAGTCAATCTATGTGGGGGAGGCGGGGCTGCTCGTGCGTACACACAGAGAGAGCTGAAGTGAGCGTCCCGAGGAATAACAAGGAAACAAACACTAATATGACTGATGGCATGAAAGTTGTGGTTCCTAAACTGGCTGCCACAGCCCCAGTGTGGGAATATTTTGGTTTTGAACAGACTGAACAAGGTGTGAGCTCATGAACACTGACAAGCTGATATTTCGTATTAATTAGAAAGTAGTGACAACGAAGAAGGGGAAGTTCAGCCGACCCTTCGTCCTGACAGCCAGCGCTTATTGAGGCGTTTGGACAGCAAAGTAAATACGAATAAAACAGCGCAAAATGGTGCATGCTCACAGATAGTGTCGTTTACTACATTGCAAAAGAAATGCAGCCCTTCAATACGGGTGGAAAGCCACCATTTCAGGAAATGTTACAAGCTGCAAATTTACTGGGAGAACGTACATGCCACAAACAATTCCAGAACTGTACAAACTCCAATATGTTTATTGTTTTTATTGTTGAGTGTGTTTTCATTGGAGTTTTTTCTTTACAGAGACATGGGTCTATTTTTTTATTCGTATAATGATTTTTAATCACATGCAATTCTTCCCAAAAGAGAGTCCATTTCATTTTCATTGGGATTTTTTCTTTTTTCTTTTGTTAAATTTATTATATTGTTTGTTTAATTTATTTTAATAAAAAGCTCTTGACCTTCCAATTACAGTTAAATACTCTTAAGAAATTAAAGTTTATTGCTTTTGATACAGTGTACTCACTTTATTATGACATATATTATAATTACATTAATGAAACAATGATGTTCCAAAATATTATTCACAATAATATCGTTTATCGGCAATAATTTCTTGGACAATTATCGTCCAGCAAAATTATTATCATGACAGGCCTAGTAAATGTCTTGTAGAAATATCTCTAAGTTTTTCAAAGGAGAGAAGAATATTGCAAAGTCATTCTTTCACTGTGTCCTTCAGCCAGAGTGATTGTGGGAAATCTCCCTTTAAAGCAGCTATTACTTTAACTGCTACTAATATCAGAACATTTGCAAGAAATTAAATTAACTTCAGAAACATTTCAATAAGAATTTCAAATGTTGTGCAGTGTTGTAGCATGATCCCCCTTTCTGCTTTTGACATGTCTCTTGTAACACAAATCAATAGACTCTTATATTCTTGTCAGGTTTCTCATCAAGCTCTTTTCCTCTGTCTGTTTGGTTTCAGAGCCCTTCATGTTAAAGCACAGTGACGCTGAGGGGAGCAATTTCAGCGCATCCCTCTGAACAAACACACAAGCACTTATTGTGGAGTCTTCAGGATCCCAGACTGTTCTGTGGAGATGATGGGAGGCTACCTGCTGACTGCAATCTTTCTGTTGCCCTTGGTGAGTAGTTTGTTGGTGTGCATCTGTTCAAGTGAAGGTGTGTAGTGAAATTCAGGAGCGTATCGTAATCTATGACCTCATCTGTACATGAAAGATTGAGTGTTTGCTCTTGTCTACATTGTCTGCCCACTTTCTGCCAGCCTCAGCTCTGGTTTATTTTTTACACGCACACCTTCTGAGAGTCTGTTAGTGAGGGACATGCGGCATTAGCAGATCAGCGAGCGTTACAGGTCCTGAATCAGCTCTTACAGAGCGACTCGATGCCTGTTAGAATGGTAACAGATGGCCCAGCTGACCAGAGAGCTGCCCGTACAGCTGCTGTGAATCACTTTTATTATTGGTGGTCTCATTGAAATAAAAAAGCAGAATGGGCGAGTTGTGCAAGATGTGTGGGAGGAATTATTTTCAGCACAGCGGTGCAGCACAGCTGAAGTTTCCTTGTTGGAGCCAGGGTGCATCAGTTGTTTTTGTTTCATGTGGAAGAGTCATCATGTGAGTCTGACAACATCTGAAATATCTTTGATCCATGTTTTTTTAGTGATAACTCCTTTTCACAGTTACAGATGAATAAACAAACAAAAAAATATAGTCTGTTAATGGATACCATGGAGACAAATATATCTTTTAACTGATAGAAAGTAAGCAGCAAAAATACTTTTAATTTTATCGTAACATATTTAGTTATCAGCCATGATGTCATAATCATCTAAAGAAGACTTAACTTCAGCTATTCCAGCGTAGGATAATGGTTCATGCTCCTGTAATGGACGCAATTTTGCATCGTATTAACCTGGTTCAAAGCAAAACAGTGGTTTACTCTAGGGCTTAACAGTGTTTGATAGGGCTGGGACAATACACTTTTCTCCCAATTACATTTTTTACGTTTTTTTAGGTACCGACTCAATTTATATTGCGATTCTGCGATATTGCCAATTTTTGCAATCTTTAGTTTACTTTTTTAACAACAGCAAAAAAGATGAACAATGATGATGCCTACAGACTATATCAGGAAAAATACACATACACATGAGTCCGTTTGAAGGATTTATTCAGCAATATATTTTAACCATCTGTTTATACTCTCTCTTCAAAAGCCTGGATTACATTTAAAAGTTGCTTATTAACACAGACTAAGATGAAGCATTTCAACTTAAAAAATCATCAAACAAAAACTCTCAATACTTTCGTGAATCGATTTTTTCTCCCATCCCTAGTGTTTTAAAGCTTTATATTGAGATTTTTTCACATATCAATAACCATTTGACACGATTTGAAAGGAAACCACAAAATGTAAATGCAATTATTCTTTGTGTACATGTATTGATATATTTACCCATATTAAGGATCTTAAAGGAAATAGTACAAAAAGCAGTGGTATGTTCCTCCATTTATTGAATTGAAATAAACATGCTGCTAATTATTAAAATAACTTTGACATTATTAAGCATGACTGAGAGTTTGGTCGGCATAGTCACCCTATGATGTTAACTCACCCTGAACTACCTGTGACTCAGCACTTGCCTACAGCTGTTAAAAAAGCAATCATAGCTGTGTGGCTATGCCATTGACAGACCATATATCTGATCCCAGCATTGATGAGTAGTTGGATAAGGTCCTTCTGATTGCAGGACAACTTAGTAACATACCCACTATTGTCTCCTTTATGTTTACCAATTTTTCTTCATTTAAATCCCCAGTAGCCCCTAAATATGCGTTAACTTCAGCTGTAGAAACTTACAGCAGAAGTATACAGTCAACCCAACAGAGATCTCAGCCTGACACTTGATGATTTCTTTATTTTAAACAGCATGATAACATATGGCCTTGTGTCTTTTAAAGGAGCCTACCACCATATTTTCATGCATGTCATGATTCGCAATGAAAGGAGGGAAATACAATGGATTGTGGGATTTGTAGTTTTTCACTTTAGAGTATAGTAGTTCCTCTGTTGGGCCATGGAGGCTCTGGTGGTGGTCTGCAAGAGATAATTTACAATAACATAAGCCTGCCATATATATCATATTGTAAATAATCATAAAATGCCCGATTAGTTGTTAAGTAGTAGATCAGGTCATTTATAGGGTCTGATGAACAGAATTAAGGCTCATTTATGCTCGTCATACGCATGAAAAAGTATGCGTCCGTTTCAAACGATGGTTACGTCACTGCGCACATACTCCCGTGCGTCTTTTACTTTGGCAATGGATGTTGACCATTGCATCCATCAGGGAGCACCAATCTGTCTCTCACCGACCTCCACTTCTCCTTTGCATCCACCGAGCGAACATTGAGCTCCCTCCTGATCTCCTCCCAGCTGTTTTGGAGTTTGATTTTGTCATGGTGTCCCTGACAAGTAACATTATATATATGTTTGTGATTTGCACCAGCTCACACAACTTTTCTTTGAATAGCCCCGCCATCTTCTTCTTTGTTCCTCTCCAGAGATGAGTATCAGAGTGACAGTAGCAACACTGCCCCCACGGTTTCCAGTGGTACTGCTCCGTCTGGTCCGTATCCGTAAGCTTCAAGGATACGCACAGAAATACGGACGAAAAGAACGCAGAGGACGGACAGGGAGCTCTGTCCGTATCCGTATCCGTATTTAACGTTGAGCATAAATGAGCCTTTAGTGTCACAAACTAATTGATGTTCAGTCGATGGGTGACTTTTCATGTTATGTAGTACTATGCTAGTGTCTTTCTGATTTGAAGAATGTATCCATACTTTCAAAACATTCATGGCCCGAGGAAAGACTTTGAAAAAAGCACAAATAAAACAAAAAGTGTATACACTGAAATCTGCTAATGAAAAGTAACGAGGAGGTTGACACTTTGAGCCTAATGTTGTGGTTATATCAGTGTTTGAATGGGCCTCTGATAAATTTCTAGGATACTTAAGTGTTGGAAAGCTGCTTTTTAGTGGAAAATGATGTACACAGTCCTGTACTTCATTTATTTTCACTTTTAGTCATGTAAAAGTGCACAGGATCAAGTGGCAAACTGACAAAGATCATGAATTTTTGCCTTAACACCAACAGCCATATCTTTTTTCACATCAGATGATTTTGAAATAAAAAGATTTATATTGTTTTCGAAATTCGGAAATATATTCCTTGCTGTACTTTTGCATGATGGAGACATATTCAGATATCTTTCTCAGAGAGTACTTTAAATACTGAACATTAAGTACTTCAGTGTTCCATCTCAAGTGGTAAGAAGCTTTTACTTGTATTGCAGCAGATTGGTACAAGTGTTACGTAACATTTTATTCAAGGTATGAAGTTGTGCATTTTGTCCACCACTGCTTCTAATCTTTTTTTTAAACACTGTCTCCAAACATGTCGCAGCGTTCCTCCAGCTTTTGTGGACAGTCTGAAATTGACCGTCCATGCCTGATGTGGCAGATACATGTGCACTGATGCTCTTATTATGTGTCGAATGGGTTTGCACACTGGACCAGTGGTCTGTGACGTCAAATGAGAGTTTTATTATCTGTGCTGCGCAGCGCAGTGGAAGCCAGTGAGTTATCCAGCCCCTCAAACATTGCCTCGGGGGAGGAAATGTGGCTCTGCAGCTTCAAAATGGACGACATATCCGGACAGGCATCCTTCCAAGAGTGTGGAGAGCAGATGAGTGGAAAAAAAGAAAAAGAGGCATGCTTTATTGATTTGCACTGACAATGATGTTAGAGAGCCTGTTTTAGATTAGTCGTCCTCAGATAACTTGGACTGGGTTGCACCAGTAAACCATTTATTTTAGGGTCATCAAAACACCAGAATTTTAACTGTGATGAAATAGTACTAAGAAAAAAGGCAGCATCAATACAGGCTTGATACAAAGACAACAAAAGACAGTCGCAGGCACACAGAGTTTAGTAATAACTATATTGATCATGTAAACTAAAATTAAATAATCATAGTGGAGGCTACTTTTGATACTGTTCAAAGCAACAAAAAACAGAAGATATCCCCTTAATTTTTTCAATCAGAAAGATGCTTGTTATATTAATGCTGCTCTCATATGAGTCTCATAACTTTGATATAAATCAGTGCAAACACAAGAAACAATGGTTACAGACTCTGCCTTTTAGTAGGTTTAAAGTTCACACACTGACAAGCAGTTTCTCTGTACAAATTCAAAATGCAGAGAAGACGAAGGTTTGATGTACATGATTTCATGTAGGTTATTGTTTCTTTTTGGTTAAAGACATTTCTCTTCGGGGTGCTGGTTTGGCGTAGTGGTTAGCACCCCATGTACATGCTTCTGCCGGTCCAGGTTCGAAACCTGCCTGTGACCAGTTTGCAGAGTGTCTTCCCCTGCTCTCTCTCCCCCTTTCACAAGCCTATCCACTGTCTCTCTCCTATAAATAAAGGCACAAAATGCCCCAAAAATATACATTTAAAGACATTTCTCTTCTAGTTTCCTGAGAATAAAGTCTTCTCTTGGAGTTAAAATAAAATGTCTTGCACAGAGACTTTCTTAAAAAATTATGATTTAACATGCAACATGAAGAGCCTATTCTTACAAAAATACCATAATCAATTTGATGTGCTGATACTTTTGCCACCAGTTAGAGACATGCTTATGTTATGTAGCTGCTCCTCCACACAGACTCAAACTAAGCCAAGCTAAGCTAAACTGACCTTCCTACTAAGAATTGTTTTCATTTATTCACCTTACTTTAAGCAAATTAGAAACATTATTTTTTATTATACTATGTCAAGGTTTTAATGAAAGACATATCTGGCAAAGCTTACAAGGACTTAAGTATATTTTTATCATGTAATCGAGGATCAAAAGCCATTAACTAGAATGTAGCCACAACAGAGGGTCTCTTTACCTAATAACATTGACTTTGAGGGGGCAGTTTTGAATGCACAGCTCTTTGAGTGTTTCTGTCTTCTATAGAAGCAAAATGTAATTGTGTCTAACTGAAAATGCATATTGTGTTGTCTGGTAAACCTCTTTCCTCCTACACTGCTACTATTGAGACAAAAGGGGAAAAATGCTACTTCTAATTGAATTAATATTACATTGTCCTGATAACATTTTTGTGTTTTTATTTAGTCGGATGTTTATAAAATTTACCCAACATGGAAGGTGACCTATAGCACTGATTTATGACGAAAAAGAAAATCGTAAAAATAGAGAGAGGAAGTATACGCTCAACGTCAACAAAATCTTGAAAACTCCTGAAAGGGTGAAGAGTTTTTGAAGCTCAGTTCAAAAAGTCAACATGTAGACAGAGTACTTTGTGTTTTTGTCCTGAAACGGTGTATTGTGCACTAGTTTTTCACAGGATTGGTTAATGGTTTGCTCATGAAGACGGATGCTAATGCTACATGGTCAATTTGTTTTTAGTAGCATAGTAAGTTAGCAGTAAGCATTTATTGTTTATGCTATGTCATGAAATTAATGAGTTTGTGATTTCCACACTTAACATTATTTTGAGGTTTTTCTTCCTCTAATTTTCCAGTCTACTAATTTTCAAGCTAGCTTAATTTAGTTAGGTTAGTTGCTTCATTCATCTAAACTTACTGGTTGTAGGTGACATTTATATGAAACTGATCTTTAGCTAAGTGTGTGCTAGTTTTGTGACATGTAAATCTCCACTAATAAGCACTTAATAGATCAACTAATTTGAAGCTTTTTTAAGATGCTCCAGAGGATCATAAGTTCCAAGTGAAAGCGATTTGGTCTGTGTGTGTTTGTTGGTTTTTGTTACCTGAATGCTTTTTATGACTCCTCACGGTAGGAGGTGCGTGAGAGAGCACGGTGGGAGATGTAAAATGATCACACAGCCACACTTAGAGCTCAGCCCTCCTCAGCAGTGTTTGTGAGTTTGTGTTCGACTGCTGAAGGGGTAAATATATGTTTGTGTCACCAGATTGGCATGGAAAAACAAAAAGTAAACACTATTGTTAATCATGATGAAATGAGAACAAGGTGCTGATCCATCGCAGGGACATGAATTACCTGCCATAAAGGATTCTGAATAAATAGATTAATACAAATCCCATTAATACTGCCATCTTAAAAGCCGGTGCATTCATGCCAAACAAATATTAGTCATCTGCATCCAATTACATTTCATTTCTGAGAAATCTACAATGTGTGTTGGCTCCTAGCTGGTCACCTGCTGCTTAGCAACATGGATGCTGGCTTTGAGTTCAGAGGGGTCCTTCATTCAGACAGAGTCCATTTTTTATGTCAAACACTGCAAAATGAAGAATGACTCCTTTAATTTGTTTTGTTTTTGCCCAGCAATCATTCTGAGGCGGAAACTGTCATTCAGAGGCTAGATAGAAGTTACCTCGAATGCTGTTCCTCCCATTATTCATCAGTGTTTTAATATTCCGCCTGTGTGCCTAGCAATAAAGGAAGGCAGTGAGTTTGAGGACGTCTTTTCAGTCGTTTGATGCCCTATCTTATCAAGGCAGTGGGGCCTGAAGTAAATTCATATTGGAGGGCAGAGAGGGAGAGTGATGAGTCAGCCATGGCTCAGAGGGTTTGAACATATTATACCTATCATTTCACAGCAAGGGAGAAGGACGGGACTGCATGAGAGCTGAAGGGGAAGCGGAAATTGGCCCTTAAGAGAACAAGAGAGTTAGAGATGAACAGTAACTTAACTACCTCTGAGTTAAAAATTTCCCTTATGGCGCTTAAAAAAACAGACATCATTGATGTTTCATTCTGTTGTCGTCCTTGACTTGGTTATTGTGGCAGTGAAATAGCAGCCTGGGCATCATAGGCTTTGATAACCCTCCCATCTGTATATATTGGTATGGAGTCCTATGGACAAGACCTCTTTATCTCTGTCAGTTGTACAAAAATGAAGCCAAAACACATCAGTGGCTTGCACCAAAAAATGCACTGGTGATGTCAATTTCAGCCAATTCACAAACACAGGGGAGCTGGCAGTTAGAAATCAAATTGCAATATTTTTTCCACACATAGTGTTTTATTTAAAAGACAATTTCCAGATAAATGTCATAGTATGTAGTGTCCTTACAAATGTGTCTTGTCACTGATTACCTCCGCAAGGATGTTATGTGATTGCTGGCGTCTGTTTGTTATTTGGTTAGTTCATTTATTTCTGTGTTAGCAAGATAACTCAAAAAGTTATGAACGGATTTCAATGAAATTTTCAAGAAATGTCCAGACTGGGACAAGGAACAAATATAAGATTCTTGGAGTGATATGGATCACCATCTGGATCTGCTGTGACAAAAAAAATGTGATTTTTTGTGAACAACTGTTCAACTAAAATAGATATCATTATGAATCCAATTGCTAATGGTATGTTTTCATGGTCAAGGAATCTAAATATTTAGATGAAATAAAGGTAGGACTAATATTTATGGTGAAAATCACAAAATGAGTGAGGACTGTGGCGCTGGCGGAGGTCTGCGCTCTAGTTAGTTACTCTGTCCTTTGCTGTCATTGAATCATTTTTCTAAAAACACCCATCATGTGTTGTCTTTTTTAATTTAAAGGAGGCTAACAAAAGGCTAAAAACAAGATTAAAGTCCTTAATTAGCACCGTTACTCTTTGAACTATCTCACCACTGAATATGTCATGAGCATCATTAGTAGCTTATACATTTTACGTTCTGGGAACAAAGACTCATGCACTATAGTGTTTGAGTAACCCTACTGAACATGATATTTCAGCTAGTTTACACAAAACCAGCAGACAGCCTGGTCTTTGTTTTTTTATTTTGCCATTGGCTGTGTGGAGCCCAAGTGCTTCCACGTGGCACTTCTCAGGTGTTTTGGTGTTGTTTTTGTCTGCTTGGAGTGTCTTTTCCTGCCCTCCATTTTCTTCTTGTAGTTGAGGTCAAAACAACAATGGATCATTGAGTTGTGCGAGGAGTGCCCTCTGTTGGATTTGGGTGGTTCACTTCTTTAGGTGCCCAGATGTACAGCTTAATTTAATATTTTCAATTTGAATAGATTTTTGCAGTTTCAGTGTGAATTTTGACCTTCAAGTTGGAATGGATATTTGAATGTCAATCATAAGGTGACAGCCCGATTGAATACACATTGTGTTGTTGAGCTCGTTGGAACTTGAACTGATTATTGGTGAAATTTCACCCAAAATTTAACTATGAAACTAATTCTGACTTGTACTTTCAAATGCCAAATATTACATAATTTTAACAACACTCTTACTCTTGTCAGTTCAAATGTGATAAGACTTTGGAAATAGGACTTAAAAACAGTTTATTTATAGCACACCTCAGCAGATGTCACAGTTACAGCTGTTTCTCTCCACCAAAAACTAAAAGCTGACTGAGAGAAGCACATCAGGCTCCTGAGATTTGGCTGTAATGGTGTGAGCTCCTTTGCTGTAATAATGCGCGTCTGTGTTTATTATCTCCAGGTGGCCTCAGAGTCTGGACACTGCATCATCAAGCGTGAACATGAGAAATGCATGGAGAGGATCATGCTGTACAACCCCAGTGATGACCTTGAATTAGGTAAGTGATGTGGTGTGCAT
Source organism: Scarus forsteni (assembly GCA_036419115.1). Classification (NCBI taxonomy): domain Eukaryota; kingdom Metazoa; phylum Chordata; class Actinopteri; order Labriformes; family Labridae; genus Scarus; species Scarus forsteni. The sequence goes on along the minus strand of JAZDUH010000157.1, from coordinate 28,875,269 downwards.
GTGTGTATGTGTGTGCTCTCTATCCCTCTGTGTGCATGTTTGGCATAAAGCCACTGGTTTTATACGTCTGCTGGGACTGAATTGTTTACTTCTTGCTCAGTAAACTGTAGATGCAGAGTCATGCATCTCCTAAAATTTCTCCTTTCCAGAAAGGAATAAAAAGCAGTGATGTTGGTGTCGACGCAGTACTAGCACTTTTCACTTTAGACACTGAAAAGGCCACAAAAGTACATGTAGGAATAAGAGTTGACTGCTGTTTTCTTTCTTGTTCCAAACTTGAGAAGGTCCCTGGCCGCTCACCTCATGGCACACAGACAAGCATCCGTTGATGTACAGCTGTCTGCCTGTAACATCCCGCTGAGCTTCTTCTCATTTTTTCCCCTACGTCTGTATTTTCCTAAAAAGCACAGGAAGCTTGATGTGTAATTCCTGGAAGCAATTATTTTCTTGGCTGTGGACAGTGGTTTTCATTAGCAACTGCTGCAAATCTCCTGCTGCTCCAGTGTCGCCCAACAGACTGCATCTCTCAGACTGACCTGTGACTCACAGCTTCACAGACAGCTACCTACTCAGGGAAGGAAAACATAAAACACTAACATTTTGGGAACAAGATGACAGGGAAAGTTAAGCACTTGCCACATGTAGATCTTCGGTTTACAGTGTTTGACTCAACAATATGAGTGAGTTCCTCCTGGTTTTAGTGTTTTCAGATATTTTGTACATGTACTGATGCTTTTATGAAGGCCTAGAAGGTTTAACTTCAAGCTGGGCAATATATCAAGTTTTTTTCAGAAAAAGCAACTTAAAAACAAATTTCAGGTAAGGCAGCTTTGTATCTATTGACAGTTATTTACATAAATATGACATTATGCATGTCTTCAGACTTGGTCTGGCTATCCTAAAAGTGGAGAAAAGTTCAAACACCACCGCACCACCGCCCCACCACCACTAAAGCAATGTGTGTTACTCTGTGCGAACAATCGCAGAGAAACCAGGGCATCAGCAAGAGGAGACTGCTGAGTTAAACTGAGGAAAACTGCTTTTGGACAGTCGGCTTTCTTAGTTAAAGCAGCAGAAAAATGGAACTCAATTCCTACACAAGTTAGGGACTCCGCAACCGTCAGTGTCTTTAAAAGCAAACTGAAATCATGGCTAAAGCAAAAACAATCATGTGACCACTGACGGAATCTTCTGAATCCAGACAAGAACAATAAAATGTTTAGTGTGTTGTTAACCATGGACTATTGTTGAATAATGTTGTTTTAAGTGCTAGTTTATCTGGTTTATAGTTGTTTTATATTGTAGTATTATTTTTATTATTGTATAGTATATTTTTCTGTTTTCTTTGCCCAGGGACCACAGATGAAAATTAGCTTTATAGCTAATTCTGGCTTGACAGCCCTTTGTCTTGCATGGCCCCTGCCAAATAAGGTATTAAATAAATAAATAAAATAAATTAGATTTTTTTGCAAAATATGAGAACCAATCCTCATCTGGATAGATGAGAAATGATCAGGTTTTATAGATACTGATGCCACTTTTGATTCTGCCAATAAAGCTGATCTTTACCAATTCCATGTACTTTTCTATGTGGAACAACTTTCACAGTCAAAAATGTCAGACATTACATCTCAGAGAGCAGATGACTTAATCATTATGACTTCTGGAGAACAAGGTAGGAAGTGGACAAAAAATGGTGTATGTATTAAGCCAAAGCAGAAAAAGTTCTCAGTGGTATGTACTCTGTGGTATGGATCCATATGCATTTGTACCAGCATCTTTTGTAGCGCACACTTGCTTAAATAACCCACTTAAACTGACACATTATTCACTGATGTTTAATGTAAAAGTGTTTGATTAACTCTTTGTTGTCTACAACCACATCTTGTTTTTTGACTGTAACATGGGCTGCTTTGGGCTGTTTTTAAATTTTGTTGTCTGCTTTTAGGCACTGTAGTCACACATGCCCTCTTCGACCCTTCAGCTGATTCCTGTTTCGTCCTGTGCATTATAGAGAACTGTTCTGTTTTTCTGCTGACAGCATGTCACCGGTGAGGAAATAAAAAATGCCAGATCTGCAGAAACTTGCCATGAGGCTTCAGGAATGTTTACAGAAAAGGCACCAAGAAACAGAAGGAGGGGGTGACGGAACACTGTGTTGGTTGTCGTAGGGCAGGGCAACATTGACCAAAAGTAAAATCTAAATTTTTATTCTTCTTTATTTCACAATGAATAGCAATATGCTCTTTACAGTATGTCAATATTTTTTAATAGAGATATAACAAATGGTTAGAACTATACTACAGGGCCTCTGCCAAACCATTAAAAACTTTGAAAGCCTAAAATTATCATTAATTGTTTGTTTTTTAGACCATAAAACGTCTTATAGTCTTTTTTTTTTTTTTTTTTTTTTACTTGTGAGGGGTCTTCAATATTAAATGGCACTTGATGTGTTGCAATCTTTCAAGAAAGAATTTTCTGACTTTTATTTTTTATCATTTTGTCAAACTACATTAACTGTGAAGGAACCCTGTTTATAAACTTTGACATGATTTAAGCAAAAAACTAGTTATGTTTAACCATTTAAGGCCCAAGACCATAGATTATAGCCAGAAAATTCAATTTTTTTGGAGCTGACATGTTTGTTTCACTTTCTGCTAAAATCCTAAAAATATCAAAATGTCAATAAAATTCAACATATAGATTTTTTGTATCTCACTTGATACATTGAGTGTTTTTGGCAACTGATAATCCATTCGAGGACATTTTTATCAGTTATCTGATTGTATTCAGATGGGGTTTTTTTTGTAATTTGTTGATCATATTGAGTAGATAGAGGTATTATAAAAGTATGTATCCAATATGGTACAATTGGCTTTATAGAGTTAAACTTGTTGTATACCACAGGAACAAAAATAGAAGTCCTGAGCAAAAAATACTGAGCATTTTCCCATTCTTAATCATAAAAATACACTTAAAATCAAACTACCCCTCTTTTTCTTCACCTAGGCAACATTTATGCATATCCAAGATTTTAATCTCTCTTTACTTTATCATACTTCATTTCATAGTGATAAAATCTCCTTTTTCTATCTCTGGTGACCTTCAAATTTCCCCAGCCCAAAAGAAAGAGAACATTGCACAAATTGCACATATATGTACAGCCTGATTGACCCTGCCTCAACATTTATACCCCTATTACATACCATCTACACAGTGCCATGGAGACAGGATGGGGTGATGGAGCTTGACCCATTTTTTTTCATTAAAAGTTGTAGCAGAGGTACAAAACTAGTGAGAGGGGGTCATGTGGGCCCATTCTCATGTCTGGAATGAAAAAACAGGAGCAAGATGTGATCTTTCAATCTTCCAGTTAACAGCCAGCAGCTCTCCGCACTAATCCACCAACCAAACTAGTGACCATGGTCTGTCTACGTCCACCCCCCCCAAAAGTTTGAATCCAGTGTGGAAGTCTTTTCTGAAGTCCATGCTAAGACCATCAGGATGAAAGCTAATCAGCTAAACCAAATGAGCTACACTTTGCCACACAGCAAATGCACATCATGTTTGGTGATGCATTTGAGGTCCAGGTTGGCTTAGTAAAACAAGTGTTAAAGCTAAGAACATGATGTGTTTAAATGTAACTTACAGAGTTGGAGATTTAGATTTTGACTAAACCTTGAATGAATTATGTTAGGGAAAATTTGCTTTCTTGGCATTATGAAATCGTTACATTCAGCTGCCTTTTGTCTGAAGTTGATATTGTAAATAAATTGCCTTTCTTTATTAGTTTATTTGCATTGTTTTGCTTGTTGGATAGTTTCAGTCAGTCTGTCAAAAATTGTTGATTGCCATACATAAAAACAAGGAATAAATGAGTCACTTCATTGTGTAAGTTAGATGCCCTTACTAAGGACTCTATGTTGTATTGCTCTTTGTACTGCTTTGATGAGCAAACACTGAACCAGTTGTGTAAAATGGGGAAACATGATCAGTATTGGTATCGGCTAGTCCCAAAAAAAGTGATTGGTTATCGGTATCAGCCAAGAAAGTCTGAGAGGAGCCTAGTCAGACAGGGCTCATTCTAAATTAAAACAACCTGTTCTCTGCAAGGCTGAAATTTAGGGGTTTGTGTACATGCCAAGATTGGACATTTGAGTGGAAGAAACTTCAAACATGGGTTCAAGTGACATTGAGTTTGGTGAAAAACTGCAGAAAATGTGACCTTTGATTAAATTATAAAAGCCTTTATGATTAGGGCTCATATTCAGACCATACAGTTATGTGCATCAGAACTGGTGCATTCTGTCAAAAAGAGCAGGAACACACCCAGAAATTGAGTGAAGCACAGACCCCACTGCCTAATTTGGCACCCTTGTCACCCAGGAACAGGACATTGCTGTGGGGAACAATGTTTTCACGTCTGCTGTTTAAAGTTTAATGGAAAAGATATATTGCTGCTCCTTTAGCTGGTGGCTATGGAGCTAAAGAGGTTCTGATCAGTAGTCCTGTACAGTCCATCTAATGACTCAGAATACAGAAAAAATCCCTCAGAGGTCTGGTAAGATTGTCTTGAATTCTACATGTGTTTATGTTCATGTGCACTACACTGTGTACATGCAGCATGTGTGTGAACTCTTCACAACACAGTGAGGTTACATTATTCCATGGGATCATATGAGCGATATCCATCGATGCAGACAGAGTCCTTTATTAAGCCGGTTACCTCTGCAGCTCCATGCACCTCATTTGGCTCCGATTTGCCCTTTAAAAGGTAATTGGCTTTGTGTCCGGCTCACCGGACAGAACCAAAACAGATTAGAGAGACGGGCAGAATGGAGAAAGGTCTGCGAACACACATGCATGGAGAAGAACACCGAGTGCACACAGATGCACTCACAAATCCTCTAAAAATGCAAGTGAACGCACACACATAAACAAACCCGCTGTAGCCTCACTATAAAACCATCCAGGCATAAACAGAACATTAAAGTGGGAAAGATTAAGACAGAAGAAGAAGAAGCTAAAGATAAAACACATGAGATCACGAAGACAGTGAAATTAAAGCAACGCTGCAGAAATACAGTATGTGACAATTATTCCTAGAATGGGTCAAGTAATGTCTGGAGAATGTGCAGAAAGGGAGATTAACATGGAGTTCAAAGAAAAAATGAAGTTGATTTATACCAGTTTTGATCTAAAATGAAGGTGGTGTATAAACAAATGATCATAATAAAAAGAAACTACAGGCATGCTACATGAATGATAACAGTTTGTGGGGTTTTTTGATTGGATACAATGTTTGCTCCTCAGAGTTGGTGAAGAACAGGAGAGAAGCACTGGCGCAGCAAGCCCATGGTTCAGCACGTGCCTAGTTGTTGCTTAGAGATTTTTTGTTCAATTTTGTTCTGACAGCCCTGGCTGTTGGAGTTTTATTTGTCGTATCTCATTCTAAGGCAGTTCTGACAAATTCTACAAAAAAGCAAGGGTACCAGTAGAAATAGCTAATACTTTTTCATGGTGAAACTGTTTTCTGGTCTCCAGTTTGATCCCTGTGTTGGTCAGTGCCTTTCTGTGGAGTTTGCATGTTCTTCCTGTGCATGCAAGGGTTCTCTCCAGGCACTCTGGCTTCCTACCACAGACCAAAAACATGCTCATTAGGTTGACTGGTGACTCCAAATTGCCTTTAGAGTGTGAGCGTGAATGATTAACCATCTCTCTATGTAGCCCTGTGAATGGCTAATAACCGGTTCAGGATTTTTTTCTTTTTTTTAGATAGAATTTTCAGTCCTTAAAGTTACATTTTAACATATCCTGTTACATTTTATCTATTCACCTAATAGTAAATATTTTGAGCTCACATCAAACACAGTATAATAAAACCCCATTTCTGCTTTTAAGGTTTGATGATTCATCTTCATTCAGGGTAACTGCAGATCCCGAGAACGTATTAAGCCTTCTTGAAATATGTTTTCAAAACCAAATGTCATAACAAGTCTTTAAAAGTCTTAAATTTTAAAAAGCACCCTTTACATTAAACTGTTTTGGCTGGTAATTGTTATGCATGCTCTCTAAGTTTATCTACAGTATATAGGTTTTTTTTTTCCATACGTGAATCTAGTTTGTGTCCAGTTTTTTTCTTTTGGATATTTCCTCATTCATATGACAAAAGTGTTTTCTGCAGCGCATTGTGCATACAGCAAATAGTACGCATTTTTCTCACTCTGGGTCTGAAATGTTAATACTGGATGAATATTTCAGTCAAAAAGACAATACAAAGAGTTCATAAAAATCCAATTTGAGCACCCAAGGGAAAAGTTTTTTTCTACACCTGAAGCCAGTCTTATAAATCCGTATGCTTCTTTAACAGCACAAGTGATTGAGTGTGACAGGACTCAGTTTTGATGAGCCCCAATTTTAGGACATTATGATTTAATGTATACTTGTAGGAGCAATAATCCTAAAAAGGCAAATGACCAAAATAAAATAATGAAAGGAAATATTGATTTAATATACAGTGTTTTGGTTGATTATTTTAGCTTTTTATATTTATGTAGTCTTTACTTTATTTGAACACGAAAAATTGTTTTAACAGTTTTTCTTGAGCTGTTCGTTTGCGAGCCATTCTTAAATTTGCAGGCAATTTGCTTTAATAATGGACTATAAACCAATAGCTCAGTCACAACTGTGAATCGTTTCTCATTTTACTTAAAAAAGCTATTTAAAAAGACTTGACTTGTTCGCAAAGGTCACATCTCGAGCAGCAACCATCGTGGAAGTAGGTCAGTAAAACAGTAAAAGCCTCTGTTAAGGAGTAGAAGAACATAATATGAAGATAAGAAAAGATAATGTAACATAAATCTCGAAGGACTGTTCAGAGTTGCTGAAGAGTTTATCTGATGACTGTAGGCAGAGGCAGGCTAGGGCTACCCATTTACCCATTTTTTGGTGGTGTTTTTACCCATTTTTGGCTATTTGTGTTATAGCCAAAGCTAACTAGTGGTGGGCGAGCTTTGTCTGTCTTTGCCTTGTTGCTGGATGCACAATCAAAAAAATTATGTCTCCCTCCTTGTCATGGACTTGGGAGTGAAGCAAGACACGAAAACAACAAAAATGCTGGCGTGTTCCTCAAAAGAATTATGCCCACAAGATTTGAATATTGTGACTTTCCTGTTTTACCCTTTAAAATAGGGCTAAAGTTAGAAATTAAATGATAATAAGTGTTTCTTTTTGTAGTATATGTAATGAATAGATTTAAAAAGGGTGAATAAAAACCATGTCTGAGGGAAATAGTGAATGGACGTGAGTATGTGCAGCCCTTTCTAGTTCGTCACCTGAAAGGTTTTACACTGCAGGTGTCACACCTGTTCCCGCTCACATTCGCACTCATTCAAGCTGTCAATCAATATTTTCCATGCTCACTTGTTCTGGTCTCAGATATGGCTCTTTTCCACTAGCACACCTTGGCCCTACTCTACTCGGCCCTACTCGATTTGCAGCGTGTTTCCACTGGCCTGGTACCTCCTAAAACAAGCTAGTTTTAGTACCTACTCCGCTCTGGTTCCAAGCGAGCTGAGTCGATACTTAGGGATGACATCACCAACTGCCGGCTACTGATTGGTCAGACAATGTCATGAGTCATGAGCGCAACAACCCAGCATGCTAGCGGTAGCTACCGTTAGCTTACCCTCATACGTCTTTTCTTTGCAGCTCGATTGCTCTCGTCCTCGGCTTCATTCTGTTGTATAGCTTCCAAAACTCTCCCATGCTTCTCAAGGGCTATTTCTTTTTGCCACCTGCAGCCTTCTTCTGCTTTCCTTTTTTACTCGGTTTGTGACAAAAAGCCACAGACTGTTGTGTCGCGCTCAAAATGACGTCATCGCAGTGCCACTCAGCTGTTTACAGCGACACTGCACCCCATTGGGCAGGTGACTGGGGCTAATAGAAAAGCAGCCCAAGGCGAGTAGAGTAGAGCCGGGTAGAGTCGAGTAGAGTAGAGTAGGGCTAATGAAAAAGGGCCAATAGACTGCTCTGCTTTCTGTCACTCTTACCACTATCACGGTACTTTTCCCTGCAATGAAAGATCCTACTGCTCACTGCCCACTCAGACACAGATGGACAAAGCTGGTCTGTAGGTGGTGAAGCTGGAGGAACATTGATACCAAAAATAGACCTGAAAGAGAATAAATACAGGACTGACATGGTCAAGTGACCTGGTTTCAAAAATAAAAGACACTGCAAAAATAAAATGTATTTTACTTTCAGAGTTCAGTTCAGAATGTATAATAAACCTTTTCTAAATTGGTTGAAAAATGTTTTAAAAAGTTTGCTAAGGGTACCCAAGTAATTTTGTGGTCAAGGAAAAAGCAATGCGTTCAATACTATGGAATCAAATTAAGGAGGTACAAAGATGCACCCTTGTAAGCAGAAATTATCATGAGAGGGTTCATATCACTGAAAATTGAACCCTTATTGTCTTCTATTTAATTACCCACACTGTGATTTAATTCAGTGGAAAAGGATTTGATTATCGTCTTTATCTCTTCATCAACTTGAAATCAGAGTAAATGCTGATAAGGCCTCACTGTGACCTTGTTTTTTGTGTGTTTTGTCTCTCTCAGCCTGTCCATCGATGTGGGACAATCTGACCTGCTGGCAGGGGGCCAATGTGGGAGAAGTGGTGGAGGTCAACTGTCCTGAGCTTTTCCATGATATTATGGGTCCTGAGGATGGTGAGATGGAGATCAGATGTCTCTTATTGTGAGATCATATTTGTATTATTAAGTTCAACTTGATACAGACTTGAGTGTGGTTTGTCCTTCAGAGATAGGAAAGGTGAGTCGAAACTGCACCGAATACGGTTGGTCTGAACCTTATCCTCACTATGTCGACGTCTGCTTCTTCTACGACAACAACACGAAACCTGTAAGACCCATTTAACTTCCTCTGAAAGTCCCATACATTTATGTTGTATAAATGAAATATCACTAACCTTCTCTCTCCATCATTAGGACACATACTATGCCTCAGTTAAGGCCCTGTACACTGTGGGCTACAGCACATCGCTGGTGTCTCTGACCACAGCCATGGTCATTCTCTGCAGGTTCAGGTGAGTCACTTTACTGCTAGAGCTATAAAAGATAGATGAAGTTTACAAAAAGGTTTATTCCATTTTTCTTGTAGATTTAGATCTTAAAGTCATGCTAGGAAGTACAAATTATGGTAGATATTGTGCTCTGCAGTTGACATTTTAAGGTTAGACAACAGTACGGCAACTTATCCAATAACCAGCTGGTTTAAGACTGATGTGTGTGTTACTTTTGTTTTTAAGCAAAGAAATGATCTAGATCGTGCATCTTAAGTAGATATTTTTATGTTTTTTCTACTTTATGAAGAAATAAGTATATTTTAAATGTGTGTGAGGTGGAGCGTATTAAAGCTCCTGTGAGGAGTCCATAGGGCACACTAAGGCTATGTTTACATGGAAACTCCTGACTTGAAAATGCAAAGATTTTTCCTTTGCGTTTTCAAATTCTTCTGCATGCAGACGGAGACGAGTGAATCCGCTGTAGTATGCATGCCGGTTCAGTAAATGGCGCTGTAGGTCTGCAGAGAGGCAGCGCTGCTACAATACACATACGAAGAGGAAAAAAATTTCACAAACAACAATGGCGAATAGACACACAGAGGCAGGAGTTTCTTTTCTGCCAACAAATCAGTTTGGACAAAAATTCTGTCTGGATAGTTTTGTGTGGACAAACCGAGCACGATAAGCAGCACACACGTTACTCGACAGATGACTGATGCTGTTTCCTGGTATACGCGCGCAGCCTTCAATGTGAAAGAGTACTGTGCATGTGGTGACGTCAGCGTTTCACCCTGAAACGCTCTGATATGAGTTTACATATATCGCTGCATGGAGAGCATTTTGAAAACTCTCCACTTTTGAGCCTGTTTGCAAAAGTTACCGTTTTTAGACAAAACGCAAAGCGTTTCAATGTAAACGCAAGGCCAAAACGCAATGAAAACGTATCGTATTTGACTGTTTTCGGCACCGTGTAAACGCAGCCCAACTCTGGGCTTGGCTGCCCCATTTTAGGTTGATGTCCGATTGTCTCTTCTTACCAGTCTACTGCTGGCCTGGACTCGCACTGCTCCTGGTGCAACCAGGCCGAAGCATGGTGACTTCCATCACATAATACCTGTTGTAATGTGGCACTCTCAGTTTATAAGAAGCCCATACTGTATTCACAATGGAGAACCATACAAAGAATTGGAAGCTGCTGAACTGGTTTATGGTTTATTTCGATTTTTTTTTGTCAGACACAGATCTCGTGCACAGATCTCGTGCACAATCATTTAAAGTAAGTGTGAAAAGGAATCTAAGCTTGATTGTATGGCACTTTCATATCCCCAAGATGCTTGTGTTCATGGATGAGAAACTGTACTAAAACAAACCATCTTTCATTCCTGCTTAGGTTAAGGTTTATAAGCACTTCATTTTCTTTTGGTAAAAGTGCAGGCAGGTCAGAAAACAGCTGAAAGAAAAACAAAGTGTGACTCTACACTTACCTAATGCTACAACAAAGTTAATATATCGCATAGTTTTGACCTAAGGTCTTCAGGCAATTTTTTTTTTGAACAATGAGAGCATTTCCATTGGATCACTTTGCTATTTATCTCTCCTCAGGTCACACCAGTGAGCTGCATATCTTTGCATATGAAGTTTGCAGTCTTGTCCATGATGGCCTATTTCTATATCTTTAGCGGGGGGTCTGCCATGGAGAATGCTGTTGCACTGGGCTGAGAACTTGACGAGGTGCTGCTGAGTAGAGGCCAGACAAATAGGCCTGTAGACTTGTCGTAGAAGAACAGTGGACCAGTTGGTTTGGCCATAATTGACACATGGCCCGGTCTTATTTAAGTATTTTGCCATTGGTGGTGTGCAGCCCAAAGTGAGAGCGCCCTCTGTTGAATTGTGCAGTTCTCTGCTCAAGGCGCCCTGTTATGCTTCTGAACTGTATATTTGTTTGTATTTGTAAATGTTTATTCATGATTCAAGTAAATATAATCACCCGTGTTGCTCAACCAGGTCTTTGAATATTGAGTATTAGCTGATGGCTCTATTACCTACAAATGCAAACAAGACAATTGGGAAGGCTGCTGTTGGACAGTGTGATGCACTGCTGTCTGTGTTACATTCTGTTCTCTTTTACCTTCTTTTGCTTACTCCACCTTTTGAAAATTTTTGCTCTAACATTATCGTTACTGAGCTAGGTGTTTATTCTGCCCATAGGTGGCTCCAGTGTGCATATCATGTCTGTGCAGCCACAGTAAACACTAGTAAGTCTGTTATAGCATGGTCAATCAGCTCACTGTTTAACGCAAGGTAGATTACATACCTGCAATATTTTAAAGCAGACCAGATCACACAAGAAGGCAAGCTGGCCTTGCATTATTATATGACAGCCAGTGTTGCTATAAATGTTGATCTGTTGATATTTTCTTGATATTTTGTGTCTTTTCACCTAAAGTGACCATGGAATCTAATTCAATTTTATCACGTTGTGCTTTGTCATCAGCCTGGTTATCTGGTATTGCAGTTATTATGACAGCTACTGCTTCTGATTGTACTACTGCACCAGGGTACTGATGTGTCCTCTCTGCAAGAAGCTTCTTTAGGGGTCAATTGGAAGAGAGCTGAGACCACCTCTTTCAGACGAGCTCAGCATGGTTGTTCCTACTGAGACAGGGATTGATTGCTATGTTTATATGTATTCAGACAAACTGTGCTAAATAGGGAACATCCACTTGTATTGTAGCAGCTCTCCTACGTAATCTAGGTGTAAAAAGTACTTCAAACAGCCTGTTCTGGGCAGGGCTGAAAAAAAGGTGTTAATAGGCATGATAAGATCCAATATCTGAGTGGATTTTTAGGCAGAAAGCTTAAACATATATTTTAGGACACCTAAATATTAGACCTTTAATATATTCGTTTGTTTCTTTCTCCAGAAAGCTGCACTGCACCAGGAACTTCATTCATATGAACCTGTTTGTGTCCTTCATCCTGAGAGCCATTTCTGTCTTCATTAAGGACGGTGTGCTGTACGCTCAAGAGGACAGCGACCACTGCTTTGTACACACAGTCAGTAACAACTGATGCTTAACTAAGTGGCCATAATGCAAAAATCATATGCGCCTGATTTATTAGTTAATTTGTTCAGTATGTGGTTTTCATCAGCAGAGAAAAAGAACAAATATGTGCTTATGCTGCGTTGCATAGTTCAACGGGCTAATTATTTAATTAACCCTTTGACTGGCATTGTAACCATGCGGTTGACTTTTTGCCACCATACCACTGTATACAAAACTGTAAAAAAAACATATCTCTGTTTTTCCTTGTTCACCTCTCTGTTTTGCATTTAAAGCACCAGTATGTATCGACTTGGCAGCACTGCCGTACAAACTATGAAAAAGATTGAATGTAAATCGTTGCTGCATAGATCCTCAGGTATCATACAGTAAAAGCTAACACTGGAGTAAGATGAGTAACACATTTCCAGATCCTCTAATAGCAATCATAATTTATTTGAAGGAAATGCATTTGACAGTAAAATATGTCTGATTCCTCAGAAGGAAATCCATTCATTCCCAGCATAACCCTTAACAGGCAAGCCAACCAGCAGGTTGAGCTGCATATTTGCTTCCCAATGGGGTATTCTGATAATTAAAACCTGGAATGGTACTAAATGAAGAGACAATAACACAATTTTATTAACGAATAATTTGTTGCATATGTATTTCTTAGTTTGGAAGTCAAAGGGTTAAACACGACTTTTAAACAGAAAATTGTAACATGCTGATATTGATGCTAATAATCCTTCCTTGACCAAATCGTCCCTTTAAGATTTTGCAGACGTTTGCATTGACAGGAGTGAACAGTTCCGGTATTGTTGGTTGATCCGCTCCAAAGAATGCAATGAAAGAGCAGCCACTCATTTTATAAAAGGGAGCATATGTTCATCTTCTGTTTGAGATGTAAAGGAGAGTTTTGTGAACAGGAGGGCTTGAAACACTTCTCCTTAAGTCCTTCCTGTTTGATATGCACCTTTGAAAAATCTACAGTCAGATGCAAATTTTCACATAAAGCGAGCACTGTTAGATGACTAATACTCTCTTATTACAGATGCAGAACATGATCTTAGCTTTTATCTGCTAACCACACATTGCTCACTCTTGTTAAGCAGCCATGATAAATAAACCTAATTAAGTACGCTAATGGCTTCAGCAAGGCCATTGAAAATCTTCTACCAGAGGCTATTAACATATCAATGGGGACTTTGGCCTTTTTTGTCAGAACCAATGCTTTACTGATGTTGCTATGGCCATCACAGGTCAGCATCACAGCACTCGGCTACCAGGAATCAGATCTGGGCTGTAATTGGTTGACCCCGCTCCGAAGATGGACTCTTTAATTAACATGATGTCATATGATTAAAGTGATCCTGACGTGTTTCTGTGTCTCTGCTGCTGGCCGTGAAATCATAAATCCACATGCAGCAACTGCTAAACACTGACATTTTCAGATTACATGTAGCTTTTATACTCAGTTCAACCCCCTCAACCCAGTGACATCATGTTTTTTTTACTGTGGTCTGACATAAATGAAGACCATCATCACTCCAACATTTAAGTTCTTAACTGAGTTTATAGTGAAATACAACAAATGGAATTCGAAAAACTTTAATAGAGGGTGTTCCGTAAGACAAATTTAACTATTTCACAACAGAAACTTGAGGTCAAAATATTCAACTAGTTAAAAAGATGGATTGCATATTAGGGCCATTCTTAAAATTCAGAAAAATAAAAAGGTTCTGTCAATTTTCCTAGAAGATATCTAGATTTTTTTTTTAGATAATAGTTATATATTAACAAGAAAACAAGCTCAGATTTTTCAAGTTTAAAAAGTTGTTAATTCAGGGGGGAAAATCAAACTTTTAAGGTTTTACTATCTTAAGTTTTGACTTAAAATATTAAAGCTTCTAAGACTGAGATTCAACATCATCTCGCTGATAACAGTGCGTTAATTTTTTCTGAATTGTCCAAATGTATTTATGAATCAATTAATCAATCTGTTAATCTTTATTTGTACAGTGCTAAAACATAACAGATGTTATTTCAACATATTTTCCAAAAGACAAGGCCAAGTCAATGCCATAAACTTTATTTATTTGTTTTATTTTTAATTTATTTTAATTATTATTCTAGTTATTTTACTCTTAGATGGACATAGAAAGATAGAGAGGCAGGCAGATACCTGTTATGATTTATTGATGCCCTCACCATAAATATTTTTTTGTTGAATATATGTGGCCTCTTGTTTTTAACAAGGCCCTCTTCTCTATATTGTAAAGTTAGTTATCATTGTTGTATAATCAGTAACAACCATTGATTGAAAGATTGTTCTTATATTTAAAGCTACTGTATAATAATTAGGGACATCTCTTTAGAGTCTGGATTCTAAAGGTAATGTGGGAATTCTGGGCTAAGACCACAAGTATTTCCTTACTACCCAGCTGAAGTATAAGTATAAGTTGTTTAGGCTCTAAACTGCAGGCATGACACAAGACAGAAAAACATTTTTTTCTAGTAAGTTTGCAACTTTTGAACTTGAACACTCAGAATCTGGTTTCTCAAAAAATAAAAACTTGATAAGCTAGAAAATTCTGGTTTTACCTTGGTAACATTTTTATCATTTTTATGCCATCAGGTGAGGAAACTGTCACAACATGAATGTAAAGACAAACTCAGTTCACAATATATTAGCTTTGTCATACTTTGCTTTGTCACCGTTTGACATTTACATGTTTTTCTTATAAAACATTAAAAATTCATGTTTATAAGCTGCAGTACATGGAAGAAGGATTAGTGTGATTTTATTAAGGAGACCAGCCTCCTATGCTTTTCTAATTTTTGTAGGAATAGTCATCTTAAGTCATCTTATGAAAGATCAACGTTTCATTTAAATTATCTAACAATTAAATGGCTAAATGGACCTTTTTCTTTCATATTATTTTCAAATTAAACAAATACTGTTTTTGTTTTTAGCTTTTATAAGTTCAAACTTTTGTTAAAAATTGAAATCCTGAATTGTATAAATACACATATGTAATATTTGTCAATACTAGTCAAAATTTAGCACCATGTAGTTTATATGGCTGAACAATGAGAAGACCTTGACTTGTGAATCACTTTTTACAGCTAGCACTTAATGAAAGGATTAATTTACCAGAATTGCAATTAAATGCCACTGACATGTGTTTGGCATTTTAATCACATATTTATCTGTGAATAAACAATGTAAAATAGGTTTGTTTAGTGTGGCAGTTGCAGTGCGTGCGCCATAAATCCCCCTTGTGTGTTAAAGTCTGCATACCTGTTCTGAACGTGGTTACTCAATGCTCTGGTCATCAAACAGGTTTTATCTTACATAGACTTCATACAGAATAACCCTAATTATCTTGACCAAGATACTGTTGAGCAGCTTCACTTTTAACGAGGCCCTCTGTCCACTGTGCTTGCTTGCATCAGGGTTTCAGATGTAGCTTTAAGCTCCATCCAGGAGCATATGGTGCATAACAGCATATACACCACTGTTAAACAGCATTCCCGGGCCTATACACTAAAGATACTAACTGTTAGTCAGGCCATCTTTTAATTCTGGTGATGGGGCAACAGTTCAGACATTGGCTCCTGGTTTTTAAAGCTGCAGAATGGTTTTACTGTCCAAAGAAAAGCTTCCAATATATCCTGAAATGTATTATTTAGGTCCAAGTACTGTTTGTCAATTAAAAAACAGTCAAAAGGAATAGATTACATGGTAATAATTTTCAGATTAAAGCAGTGATGGAATGATTTTTGTACTTGCTGATTTGACAGACTTTTTTTTATGTGTTGTATGTTTTAAATTTTAGCATCCTGGGAAAACTACTCAGTTGTGTACTTACTCATAAAAACAGAGCTTTCTCTGTCTTTTGTTACTCAACTAATGAACTTCTCTTTTTCATTGCCGTGCAGGTTGCGTGTAAAGCTGTGATGGTTTTCTTCCATTACTGCGTAATGTCAAACTACTTCTGGCTGTTCATTGAGGGTCTGTACCTCTTTACACTGCTGGTGGAGACGTTCTTCCCTGAGAGGCGCTACTTCTACTGGTACACCATAGTTGGATGGGGTGAGTATTTCTTAACTGATGGTTCCAATTAAGAACTTTTCTATCTGTAGTACTTTAAACTTCATCTGTTGGTGCCGCTGTATGAGCTTCAATAGTCTGTTTTATTCTAATAATTATTGAGCAAATTTCTTTAATTAACACTGTTTGCTTAAGGGCTATTTTTAATCAGTTTATTTGCATATTCTTTGAAATTAAAACACATAAAACATCTTTCTTCAAATGCTTATGTAGACTGCTTGTAAATCTAATTTTTATTTTGATCTACATATGTAAATATTCAGTATGAACCTGGAATCATGGGAGAATAAATTCTTTTTTTTTTTACTTGTTAGCAATTTTTCAAAAGCAAAATCTTTTTACTGCAGAGTAAATCTATTGCAGAGTAATGTACCATTATTTGCTTTAGCTTTATTTTTTTCACTTACCATTACTGTATTGGCTTTTACATTGTCTTGTTTGTTTGTTTGTTTGTTTGTTTATCACAGGTACTCCAACCATCTGCGTCACTGTCTGGGCTGTTCTGAGACTCCACTTCCATGACACTGGGTATACCAACTCACACTATCAGAGAATGATTCTCAGAAAATTGAAGAAATGCTGTCTCATGTAGCCACACAGTGGTGGGCTAATTTGATTGCCTAACATCTTTATTGTTCTTGCGACCAAAGAGTCAGATTGTAACATACTGTAGAACCTTTTCAGACAATTATAATTACTAATGCAGTGATGCACAAAGTGGTTCCTGTGGTTATTGCAAAGAGGGCCAAGCAAGGCTTGATAAAAAACAGTGTGATCTGTTTTGCACTGCTGCCAGAAAAAGGCTGATTTTGTGAAGGAGGTTGTGGGAAAGTGTTTGGCAAACAACGAATCAACAACAGACTCCACAATTACTAAAACAAGAAAATTTGACAAGTCCTTTCCTGCCCTCTGCTTCACCTGCACAACAGTGTGTAATGTAGAGAACCACACCTTTTACTCTTGCCACATCATTTCTGTGTTAAAAAAGAGTGTTGAAGGTTCACTTTGAAATAGATATCACCATTATTGGCACCATTTGTGATATTTCGAACACCATGATGTGCAGTTTATGCTTTTTGCAAAGGATGTTGCCGATAAATTCTAAAACTAAATGTATCTGTAAGCAAAGGTCTGACTGACAGTGAATTAGTGTATACTGATTCATATCTGGTTTTGTGTGGTGATGGGGGGAGGCTTGAAAATAATTACATCTGATAAAGGGGGACCAGACAGGAAAAGTTTGGGAACCAATAATTTGAGAGAAACAAATATGAAGCTTGTATTATTCATTTAATAATATTTCAAACTCAGGCACATGGCAAGACTAAACACAAACTGAAATACAATTTAAGATGCCTTTGAAAGTCACAAAGTATACACTACATATTTAAGTACACTTTACTTTTACTTTACTTTTAAAAATAAAATGCATAGATGCTAGGGATGGGACAATACACTTAAACTCATGATACACTGCAACTGGATATGCCCGGGTCACGATACGATACGTCATGATACAGTATCAAAAAAGAAAATTATTGCTGTATAATTACAACTTATTCATTTTTGTTTGAGTTGCACGCAGGAAAACCCAAGGCCTAACAGACCAAACACAAACAATAACACTCTCTCTAACCCGAGAGAGGTTAGAGAGAGTGTATGCTAACGAGCAGTCGGCTCGTTTTCACCATCTTTGTCTTTTTTAATGAGAAAGCCAAAATACTGCCAGACAGATGACTTGTATCCAGGCGGAGCGTCCTCAATTTCGGCCTCATTCATCTCCATCATTCGGCTTTTTGGAGACAAGGTGGTTGGTGCTAATTAGGGCTGTAATCAACCAAAGAAATTGTTGGTCGACCAAAACACAGTAATTGTCACCAAAAATCAACCAATGGCATGGGGGGGGAGGGGGGCCTCAGTGGACCGCGGCTCAGTAAAACTTATATCAGCACCTGCTTCTGCTTCTGTTTTAGCCCAGCTTTGGCTTTATGCCCCTTTTTTTTTAAATGTATTTTTTGGGCATTTTATGCCTTTATTGATAGGAGAGAGACAGTGGATTGGCTTGTGAAAGGGGGTGAGAGAGTAGGGGAAGACATTCTGCAAAGTGGTCACAGGCGGGATTCGAACCTGGACCGGCAGAAGCAAGTACATGGGGTGCTAACCACTCCGCCAAACCAGCACCCCGGCTTTGTGCCCCTTATTAAAATGCGCCAGAACATGACGCGCTGCAGCCAGCCACGGGTGTGTGCCGGCGCCCTGCATCTTAAACCATTCATGGGACTCCTTAAGTGTTTCCATACAGAGTTCTATATTAGCCACGGTGTTCACTACAACAGACTTTTTTTTTCTGCTCGACCTTTGAGGCATCGGCAAGTTCATATAATCCGCAGCGATGTTTCTTCCTGTGTCCGCCTCTCCTTTTTTACCTCTCTCAAGCAGAAGACTCTTTGCTTTCCAGTTTTCATCAATGAAATGGGCAGTCACTGTCACATAGGACTCCATTCGAATAGACGTCCACATCTGTTATCTTTATCTATTAACTCAGAAACTTTCTCTTTTTTACTCCCTCGTATTTTGCCGAATGTGCGTGCGTAATTGTCTGGCGCGCTGGCACTGAATATCCAGGTTCCAATGTTTTTCTAGGCCTTCCATGACACCAATGGGCCTCATACCCTCAGAAATAAAATTGACAATTCCATCTGTGAAGTCGTTTTTGCATTTGGATATTTATATGAGGCATACAATCCAGCGCGGACTGGGTGAGGGTTGCTGCCGCTGCAGCGGGCAGAGCGCATGCAGCAGCGGCATGCAGCTATAAAACGAATAAAGGATTATTAGACTAGAATATTGAAAATTTCTTAATATAATATTGATATTGAAATGAATGATAAATACATTAAAAGACAGGCTGTTACCTTTGAAACGGTTCACTTGATACATTTCTCCTGATAAAATGAACCATATACTGCAGGGGAAAATATGAATTGATACATTTGGTCGACCAATCAGAATTTTGGTCGACTGAGCACGCATCTACCAATAAGTCGACCAGTCGACTTGGACTTTACAGCCCTAGTGCTAATGTTTGTTGTCGTCACTTCGGGTCACATGCGCTATTACCGGACGTGACGTCTTTAATTAGCGATCCATTTTTTTCAAAGTCGATGCGTTTCGTCACTTACTGTATCGCGATATATTGCCAAACACAATTTCATCCCATCCCAAATAGATGCACAGTAATAATATCTATATCAGTAGAAATTGCCCAAAAAGCTGATTATTGGTATTGGCAGAAGGTAATGTCTTTGCACATATTTACAAATGATATGTTGGCCCCATTTATCAGTAATATTCAGTGTATCCCATATATTGGCTGTAGTATTGGCAGAGTGTAAGGATGAATCATGATTGTCCATCTCATCATAACTAAATGTCCACTTATATAAATTAAACCATGATCAAAAGAGTATAAGACTGTTTTTCTTATTTCACATCTGCTCTGCACACAGAAAGACTGTCATCGTGAGAGAAACAGGTCATTTTGAATACAGTAGAGACATTGTTCTTGACAGAATAATATCAATGTCACTGTCAGTATCGGCAATAACAAACATATCAGAAGTTGTAAAAATCTAATATCACATATCCCGATAGGACACCATTAAAACCAATTATAATCAGTGGCCACTTTTTGGGGGCACCTTGCTTATACCTGGTTCCCCCATGCAACCAAGTCCCAAAGGTGCTGTACTGAATTGAGATCTGGTGACTGAGGAGGGAGTACAGTGAACTCATTGTAATATTAAGCAAACCAGTTTGAGTTGATTTGAGCTTTGTGACATGGCACAATATCAGTATATTGCTGGGAGTAGACATCAGAGGATGGGTACTTTGTGGTCATAAAGTGAAGGACATGGTCAGCGACAATACTAAGGTAGGCTGAGGGGTCAAACAATACTATTACTTTTTACCAAGGGACCCTTGGTGTGCCAAGAAAATATTCTCCACACCATAATGTGAACTGAGTCCTCTGTGTTGTTGTTATTTGGATTACTGCTGCATTTCTATTGTCTTGAACCACTCTAGACACTCTCCTCTAACCAGTGGCATCACCAACAAGGTATTTTTGAGAACTACCAAACTGCCCCTCACTAGATATTTTCTCTTCGGACCATTGTCTGAAAACCTTAGAGAGGATTCTTAGTGTGAGTAGTACAGTGAATCAACACTTAGTGAAAAAGTCAGGTCACCCTGTCTGCCTCCAATGACCATGTCACGTTCAAAGTCACATAAATCTCCTTTCTCCCTCATTCTGGTGCTTGGTTTTGACCTTTGGCAGACAGTCCACTATTAACCCCTTACCCTGCTTAGTGCCACACCACTGACATATGACACTATTTTATGTTGAACAAAGTGATGAGATGGTACAGGAAGGCCATCTGCTGGATCATAGAGTGTTACTTTTCTCCTCTAGATGCTGGGACACGAATGAGCACACTGCCCTCTGGTGGGTGATTAAAGGACCAGTCATTGCCTCTATTATGGTATGACAAGTATAATTCACTCAGTCTTTTTTCCTTGTGGCATAATTTCCTATTTTTTACTTGGCAGGCGTATTTTTTGTCACACTGGTCATCATTTATTTCTGTTTCCTCAGATCAACTTTGTCCTCTTCATTGGAATAATAATCATCCTGGTGCAGAAACTGCAGTCCCCTGACATTGGAGGGAATGAGTCCAGCATTTACCTGTAAGTTAGACCCGCAAATTAACAAACAGTGATTTCCTGTGTCCTATAAAAATGTAACTGGCATCATAAATGTATTACATTGACCTAGTATTAACAGAAATGGATTAAACAACTTGGTTTTCTAGAAAAATATTTACATATACTGAAAGAATCAAGGACAGAATAGTCAGAATTTTTTTCCATCCACAAATAATGTAAGAAATTTAGTATCAAAATGAATCAGAGCTTTGTGTACTCTGTAAATTGTACTCTAAGTGATGCATTTCCGTTATTTTAATAATTGTGATGTCAAAAGTAAGAAGTTGATTGATCCTCATTTGTAATAAGAGGGAGAAAGGATGGTCTAAATTACACAAATACTGCATGTTAACTATGTTATAGTGCAATCAAGCTCCTTAAGCAAGTAAATGATATATTCCAGTTTAAATAACCCAGTGGTCAGATGCTTTAATGTGAAATTTTAAACAATGCTATCACACAAAATGAACCATGACTATTTAAATATTAGTTTACCCTATAACTAATTTAAAAATATACTGACATGTTTTAAAAATGTATATGTTTCTTGTCCCCAATCAGTTGATGTCATCCTTATTCTGATGATGATTTATAACTGCATTTTGGCCAAGTACTTGTTTCATATTTTGTTATTAAACCTTTGACAAGTGTTTGTAGACAGTTTTTAGAATAAATGTGTAAATTTGTGCTACCTGTTGGCAGGAAGCTTGAGCCTCATTATGGAGCTGTACTTCACTTCTCTTCAGCTCCCACAGGATGCCGTCTTTTGAGGCCCTGCAGATAATGTCATTCTCATCTGTTGCTTAGACCTGTGTGTGCATGAACGAATGTGAATGTGTGTGTGTGTGAGAGAGAGAGAGTGTGAGACTGCGTGTCTGTGTCCCTAAAGACATTGTCTTTGTTGTATTGTTGTGTTGTCTTTGTACTGTGTAGCAGCTGTGCTCAGAAATGCTTCAGTGAGCCCACACAGGCTGTTCAGCATTCGTGCAGGATGTCAGAGTTATCCACCATCACACTGTAAGTGTGTGTGTCCGTCTGTGCGTGGGTGTGTGTGTGTTTGTCTGATAATGTTTTGTTAAGTGTATTTGTGTTTATGTGGGAGTTCTGCACTGATGGTTCTTGATGTTTTTTTTCAATGGTCTGGACATTCACATTCACTCCTCCTCTCTTCTTCCTTTAACAAAACCATCTCAGCTACATGACCATTGAATCCTAATATTTATCTTAACCCTCAAAGACCCCTCATGAGCAAAGAGAGACATACAAGAGCACATAAATGGAATAGAATTGTGCGATCACAGATATAGGAACATTTTTTGTTCATTAAATTTAGAAGTTTCAAGTCTTTCTTATTATATTAATATGTCAAGTGCACAATTTTATGCCCAGCCCATATGATCTTACATGGAACCATAAAAACACTCCAGGGTCTGGAATCATAGAAAGGGGTAAGGGGGAGAAATGAAAAAAACAAATCACTATGTAAGCAGACTATCTTGCCAAGCTTTTGATACATAGTTAGCAAGCTTAGACACATTATATTTACAGAAAAGGAAAATACATAAAAGGAAAGATAGTTTAAAGCACCTACCACACATTAAGTAGTTCAGTTTTTATAAAAAGAACAATAGGAGCATAATAAGATTAATAGATTAAAATATAAAAAGTTTGAGCCATCAGGGATAACATAAATCAGCCTTTAGTTATAGGCACCACTAGGGCTGGGCAATTTCTCAATAAAGTCGATTCATTCAAATTATTATCCGCAGAAGATTTGAAAATTACAAATCAAGTTTTTTTTCATTCATGTACTTAAATAGTAAGTAGCTGCAAAGTTTGAAAAAATATGAATACTGAAACTTTACAGTTTTCACAATGGTGGCCCTGTCAGGTTTTACACAAGCAATGTTTTAGGCTTGTATTAATTTATTTTTTTTAATTAGATTAAATATTGATCCGAAACTTGTTACCAAACTGTTAAAACTCTGCAGCTTTCAGTGTTTATGTAGGCAAACCTACCTGAGTTAGAACTACATAATCAACCTTTTTTGAAACACACTTTAATTTTAAGAGGGAAGTTCTGATTGATTCAGGAATATATTTTGACAACATAAAGGCAGAACTTGATTCATGTCATTATTGTGTCACTTTAAGTTTTTTTGCTTTGAGAGGAACAAAATCGGTTAAAATAAAGTAAATAAAGTTTTGTGGGGAAAAAATCTGGGATTTTATTTTTAGGCCATATCGCCCAGCCCTAGGCACCACTAATGTTAAATAAGGGCAACACTGCTCCTTTGAAAATCACTCTTCTGTTTGTAAGACACCCAGATGGCCGACTGGACAAGTCAAAAGTTCCTTTACCTGTTTCCTTTCACTATCTTTGCTACTTTATATGTAGCATGTTCTTTCTATGTGCTCAAACACACATAACTAAATTATTGTCTTCAAATATTTTTGCAAGATTTTATCAAAAGATTAAAGGAAGTAAACATGGAAACTGTTACATTTAATGGGGATTGCCGTTCCTTGATTAATCGTGCACTTCATCTTATTTCTTCATATCAGTGTTGGACATTGTATATTACAGAATAAGCACCAAGTCAAGTTCCCCAAAGTCAGTGTGGCAACTGGTTAAACAATAATTTGGAAAGTAAGGTTCATCAAATGCATATATTTGACTGTATTCAATTCCCATTTCTGTTCTTCTAAGAAAAAAAAATACACACAATTGGATCAACAATCAAAAGTGTTGTGATATTTCAGGATTTGGCTTTTTTTTATTTGTTTTGCCCTCTGTTTTGCGTACTTCTCCCATGTGTTGGATCTGTATGACAGTGTTCTGTCATCACTGACATACAGAGTCTTACTGTTTCATAATAAAGACACACTTTAACATCCCTCATCAGAACACGTATTGAATTAAGGGTCTGTCTGACCTGTAAGTCCCTGGGATGCATTATTCAGTGCCACTGCACTGCACATTTATGTGTTCTTTTTAATCTCTCATTTTGTGTTTCTTTGTATTTCATTCTTTTCCTGTAAACTCAAACTTTGCTTGAAACTAAAAGACTTTTTGGGGCTATTCACATGTCAGGCTGTCTGCTTTTTGTTCCTTTCTGAATTTATGACAGGGATTGGGTCTCTCAGCCTGATCTCAATTCAGTAGGATAAGGCTGGTGTAAACCTTTATTTTCCTTTAGGTCGTTCATTAAAAAGACGTAAATAAGGAGCTTTTATAATCCTAACTTTCCTACCTCCCTATCTGCCTCCACCAAGATGTTATAATATAGGACTCTCCATTGATTTTTTTTCAGTAGTTCAAATAGTGTTAATTGCTGGTGTGTATACTTTCTATCAATCTTTGTACTAGTTTATTTATTTGTATTATTATTAATTTAGTTAATTATTTATTGCCTTGATATTTAAAACAGGCAAGAGAGGGATCTTCAACAATGTCTATAAAAAGACCCTCTGAAATGTCATAGTTAAAGGGTTGAAATTTAAATCTTTGCAGTTCAAGCTTTTCCAAAATTAAAGAGGCTTTCTGGAGACAATTTTTGATGGTAGGTTATTCATCACCAGTGTCAAAGAGGAAAACTAAAGTTTTTTGTTTATAATTTTATTATATGTTTGTACTGTTTTAATAGCCCCATTTAATTTAAATACTTACCTTTGGTATGTTTTTTTATGTATTGTCAATGCTAATGTGTTCATTTTAGTTCATCTTGCTAATCCTAGTCCACTAAACTAATTAGTACCCATTACATTTAAAAAGGTAAACCTTGGGATATATGTCACTAATATATTTTTTTTTGTTTTAATTCATCTTAGCTTTATCATAAAAGTGGGGTTTTTTTTAGCAAATAATCTTGTTCAGAAATAAGTAGTACATTTGTTATTTTCAGCTGTGGATTAGTATGCATTGCTGCATACTATCCCAGTGAGTTCTTCATGCTGGTGTATGTTGAATTTACTCAAAACTTGTAACAATGTCTTGGTTTATTACAGCAGGAGACGAGGTAGTGAATAATGAGGCAAATTTTCATTTTAAGTTTCCTGGCCTTCAACAGAGCTGTCCATGAAAATAAAATAAATCCGATGGCGGCAGTGAGCAGATGATGTTTTGGTGTTGGTCTTTTTTCTGTTAAAAAACCTTTTATTTATTTTATCTCCAGCCTTATCCTTGAATATTAGAACTCCTTTTTCATTCATGACTGGCCTAAGAATTCAGAACTGTGAATGAAAGCCTGCGCTCCAGCAGTACTCAGAAAAGATGTCATAGCATTGCATCAGTGACCCTGTTCTTGCATCACATTAAGATGACCAACCTTGTTTAAACATGATTTTGATTTGCTTTTTACTTCTCCTTCAGTGTTCATCTGTTCTTGTATGTTTACTGTGTGTGTATAGGCGTCTGGCGCGCTCTACCCTCCTGCTCATCCCCCTGTTTGGGATTCACTACACTGTGTTTGCCTTCTCACCTGAAGATGTCAGTAAGAGGGAGAGACTGGTCTTTGAGCTGGGACTGGGATCCTTCCAGGTATGATTTTACAGCTACTGAAGACCCTCGGAAGGCCAGTTTAATTAATGAGGTACCAGATAATTAATGAGAGAACATGTAAGGACAATTAATCATGTGTGGATACAAAGTCGAGCCTCTGTGGGAGCTAGTTGGACTAGTTTTATTAATTGTGGACCTGGAATTGCTCCTCTAACACACAGTGTTTTACAATAAAATTGGCCCTTTGGAGACTCGATATCAAAACAATCATAAAGGATGACCTGAGGCAGCAGCAGGTAGTGCGTGAGCCTCACAGCAAGAACGTTGCTAGTTTGATCACTGTCAGTCAGGGCTTTTCTGTGTGTAGTTTGCATGTTTCCCCTGTGCTGTTGGGTTCTCTATGAGCACTTCAGCTTCCCCACAAACCAAAACTGCTTTCAGCCAATTGGAGCAGTTGGGATATCTTGGCTTTTGACCCTGAACCTTTTTTTTTTTTTTTTTTTTAAGCCTGAGCTGCCAGTTAAGATCCCCACTTGGAACTATGCATAGCGAGGGAGAAAAGCCATTTATAATTAGTCTTCCTGAAGGTGCGAACTACCTTTAGAATATCCTAGGAATCCATTTCATCCTAGCCATCAAAGGTAAATAGTGTTTTATCTTCCGACATCAAAACAATCATAAAGGATGACCTTTTTTTTTTTTTTTTTAAGCCTGAGCTGCCAGTTAAGATCCCCACTTGGAACTATGCATAAAAGCGGGGAGAAAAAGCCATTTATAATTATTAAGAGCACTCTGAGGAAAAAAGCAAACAAGCAGTGGAGGTGGGTGGAGCTGACTGCATTTCTCTGCCAATGCCGCATGCACACATCAGTGTATTGTAAGATAACCATCAAAATGTTTTTAAAGTGTGTTCCCTGGGTCAGATTTTATGTTCTATATGATGATGTGTGAATGCAACAGTAGCATGTTTAAAGTTGCTGACGTACCTGACAAAGATCAGTGTTGCCTGTCTTAGTTCTGCGTGACCCTACTTAGCTTGACGCAGCTACCCTATACCTCAGCCGAATTTGGCTATAAAGTCAGTGTGTGGCTTAAACTAGCAATAGTGGCCACATTATATCAACCACAAGTTTGACTCCTCGCTTCAGCTCTGTGGTGCATGACCACATACTGTACCTTTTTATCTGTTTTCATTTGCACTGATAATAAAACCAAACAGCAAAAAGATAAGATAGAGCTTGATTGTGGCCACCTTAGTCAACGGTGTAAAATCTAATTTTAAAACCAACAATTCCTAAAGTAACCACAAATAAGACCTTCACCAAATTGTTTTTTTTCTTTGTCGTAAATCTGAGCAAAAGCTTCCTGTCTCAGTGTCACTGCAATAAAACTGTGAGAGCTGTCATCCTTATAATGACAAAAGTTAAATCTCCAACTAGATTGTGTCACTTGTAGAGATGTTTACACGCTCTGTTTTCTAGTGTAGGACTAAAAAAATCTGCTAGTCAATACTTAAACTGTCTTAAACATCTTCATTTTTTTGTCAAATGACTTTAAAAAACAATTTAATCTCAACGGGATTTCTTTTGTTGTCTCCTTTCTCCTCATCAGGGCTTTGTTGTAGCTGTCCTCTACTGTTTCCTCAATGGAGAGGTAAGTTTTTGTCCCTGTACTTAAAAACTCTGTCACACTTCTATTAACATCCAGTTCCTTTTTTAACATTTAAATCACAGGTGTTCTTAAAGCTTTGATTGGGATAGACTTATCCAAACTTGTCCAAACTTATTTAGATTACCAAACGCTCACTATGGTACAGTAATCCATTCAATTAAAGGTGTAGTCAGCGATGTGGGAGAAAACGAATGGAGAGGTTGTTTATAAACAAATTTAGACCCGCCTCTCCCTTCATACCTCTCCCCTGGCTCCACCCCCGAAAGCTGATGGACGTGCATCGTCATAGAAATGGCCGTAGAAACGGCCGTAGAAACTGCGTAGCTGACCAAAGTAGCTAAGGAAACCCTAACTCGTCAGACAATAGTAGCCACAACTCGACTGCCATTATTGATAACATCACAACAACAGTACATTCTGGCAGATTAAACAATCAGATGAATGCCCGATGGCTGTTACTGTGATATGAAGCACCACAAAGCTAATGTTGCTTACCAATCCAGCAGAAAGACGGCAACATCAGCGTCCATTTTCAGGTCTTTCAAGTCATGGAGTTCCCTCCGCTGTTGGAAAGCAACACCAATGTTGACCCGGGTCTTCGCTCTTTCATGGTCATAGCCCTTCTTTTTCACTTTTGACTCCTCTGACCTTTTTCTTTTGGGCTGTTTTTCAGCCATTGCTACTGCACATATTGTATCTCTCTCTCACGCTAACTGCGCACGCTTCGCAACCTACTACTCCCCCTCCCCCTCCCCCCACTGTCTGATCTGCGCATGAGTATGACCGTCCCCTGGATGTGGGGGTGTGTACCCTGTTTTGGTGACTCGGCCCGAGCCACAGTATTTACCTGCTGAAATTCAGAGCCAAGGCTGTGCATTGAAACCGGACTTTTTTTTAATATGCTGTCAGTGGTGACATCTTGTGGATGGAGAGGAGAAATGCAGTGATTTTGACAAATAGCGATGTTCTAATCTTCTAATCTAATGCACTGACTACACCTTTAATTCCATTAGAAGAGCCGATATTTACACATACTAAATGTTCTTGTCCATAGTTACCTCTGCCAGGAGATTATGTTATTGCTGGCGTCTGTTTTTTGTTTGGTTGTTAGTTAATTAGTTAGCAAGTTTGTGTGTTTGTTAGTTTGTTTCTCTGTTAACAAGATAACTCAAAAGTTATGGTAGATGATTCGATTTTGAGACTCACTGATCCAGATCACCGTCTGGATCCGCCATGAAGAAAAATGTGATTTTCGTGAATAACTATTAAACTAAAATAGATATCATGATGAATCCAATTGCTAATGGTATGTTTTCATGGTCAAAGAATCTGAATATTTAGATGAAATAAACATAGGAATAAACTTTATGGTGACAATCACAATATGGGTGAGGACTGTGGCCCTGGCTGAGATTTGCACTCTCTAGTGCTTTCTAGTTTTAGATTATGATCAAAGTTCAGGGTCCAAATAATTAACAATTTAATGGTTTTTCTTTCTTTCTTAGCACCAATATATTGCTTTTCAAGTCTTTCCTGTATTGAGACAGTTACAAAGATTATTTAAATTAAAGTTGATAAGTAGAATTGCAAGGATTGATTGCCCGCAGAAAAAGAGTGAAGAGTTGTGACTTTAATTTTATTGCAGGAAATACACATCAAGCCTCTTGCAGTCTGGTTTCTGTAGTGCTCAGTATTTTGCAAGGCTGTTGGTATTTGGCAGACATGGTTCATGATATTACATGGCAGGGGTCATGAAGTACAAGGTTTTTTTTTCTTTACAAATGCTATAAAAGCCATATTTAGAAATACATTTGATGTATAAATATGTTGGTCTAATTGAAATATTAGGATTTTTTTCCTAGCCTTTAAAAGTATGATCACCCACCAACCATACTTGATCACTCGTACTTTTGCCAGGCCATTGCTACTTGCTTCATATTTTTCCACTTCTAGTATTGAGTCCTCTGAACTCGTTCTTCTGGTAAAATATTGTCTAGAAATGGCTGTTTTCCTCCAATCAGCACCACCTCCTGGTAGTCAGCAGGGTCGAAACAAAACAGCTTAGCAAGTGTCTTCACTCACAAAATAACTGCCCCTTTATGTAAAAACAAAAGTAGTCCAACCATAGAGTAAAAGTAACAAAATTTCACTTGGAAAAGAAACATAGGAAATGCTTTTTTGTGAAGATTTTAAGCTTGATATGTCTTAAAAAGTCTACTTGATAAACTTCTGGTACCTCTGAAAGTATGACCTGTCAGTGCCTTCAGAGGGCCTATTTCATTCATGACTTGAAAATGAGCTGTTCTACTCATCGTTCACAAAAAATAGAAATGTGTTAAATACATGCCTGTTCAGTGCATTAAGGCACAAAACTGGTCCCATCACCTGCCTTTGATATCACTGTAAACAAGGGTGATATAGTGCATCATATCTACTGTTTATCAAGAGTAAAGCATTGCATGTGAAGAAAAGAGCTGTGCAAATTGTCATGCTTTCAGTGATTGACAACCACTTTCTTGCTTGGTAACATATGGCCCTTTTCCACTAGCACGCCTTGGCCCTACTCTACTCGGCACTACTCAATTTGCAGCGTGTTTCCACTAGCCTGGTACCTCCTAAAACAAGCTAGTTTTAGTACCTACTCCGCTCTGGTTCCAAGCGAGCTGAGTTGACACTAAAAGATGACGTCACCGACTGCCGGCTACTGATTGGTCAGACAATGTCGTCATCGATGAGTCATGAGTGCGACGACCTAGCATGCTAGTGGTAGCTACCATTAGCTTACCCTCATACGTCTTTTCTTTGCAGCTCGATTGCTCTCGTCCTCGGCTTCATTCTGTTGTAAAGCTTCCAAAACTCTTCTGTGCTTCTCTAGGGATATTTCTTCTTGCCACTTGCAGCCTTCTTCTGCTTTCCTTTATTACTCGGTTTGTGGCAAAAAGCCACAGATTGTTGTGTCGCGCTCAAAATGACGCCACCGCGGTGCCGCTCAGCTGTTTACAGCGACACTGCACCCCATTGGGCAGGCGACTGGGGCTAATGGAAAAGCAGCCCAAGGCGAGTAGAGTAGAGCTGGGTAGAGTCGAGTAGGGCTAATGGAAAAGGGCCATTATTAGCATGGTCAGGAGAGCCACTCTCTCACAGTAAGTAGCTAAAAAGGCAGCACAATAAAAACATGAATTTCTTCAAGTCATTTTTTCTTCACACATTTATACCAGGACAAGGACAGAATCAGGTGAACTGTTGAAATGTATCTATAACCTTACCTCTCTTGACTGTGTCTATACAGTGAAGCTAATCACAGTTAAGGTATTTGTTGAATAAGATTTTAAAATCTATTGGGCATGATACATTTACACATGCTTTCTGCAGCCAGCCCCTTAACAGATTTTACAAGTACTAGAAATAACCAGGGATGTCAAATTATTGTTTTTATCGGGATAAAGTAATTACAGTCGCAATTAACGCATTATGTTTTTTAATCGCATTAATGTCATTTTTAATCTCATTTCTATGTTTTTGTATTTTCAGAGGGCAGAACCTTAAAATACCAGAGCAGTAGGTGATTAGACGATCAGTCCGCTCATCGCACTCTTCACAGACCAA
The DNA here is from genome assembly GCA_036419115.1 of Scarus forsteni. Taxonomy (NCBI): domain Eukaryota; kingdom Metazoa; phylum Chordata; class Actinopteri; order Labriformes; family Labridae; genus Scarus; species Scarus forsteni. Next base: position 28,844,475 of record JAZDUH010000157.1, on the reverse strand, counting down.
TCTCAGCAAGCCACAGTATGACGTAGCAGCTAGACCCTGGTGTTAGCTGTTAGCTCATACTCCGAGAACTTCAGTCCTTAGACTATTTTTTTATCTTATATTATATTATACCACACAGATGTATCATCTGCCACTTAAATGTGGCATGAATCTCGTCAAAGATAAAAACCCACCAACTTCTGAGGAGAGCAAATTTCATATCTGAGGGTAACCATGACTTCAGCATCGTTTGTGTGGCATTTTCGCATCTCTCTGTGTGTCCCAGCAGTGTGGAAGAGGAAAATCCTATAAGACAGCTTGAAGTGACGTTCTCCACTCCTCTTTTAAAGGAGAAAACAATTCCATTTCTGATAAAAGTGCAGATTGCTGCATCCTTGGAGATCACTTTTACGCACCGCTGTTGTTTTTAAACATGCAGCCACCTCCTGTTGTTGGCGCATCTGCAGCTCCGACTCTGTCCCCTGATTATCTGTTAAATTTGTAGAGTTTTTATGCATTGGGCTTCTTGTGCATTAGTTTCTGTGGGGTGGGGATCAAGCTTTTGATCTGCCACAATAACCTAATGAATTTCAATGAAAATACCTCAAGTTGAGGCTTTTTATTCAGTAATTTTAAAGTGAGATTAAAAAAAGCAACTAATTAGATTAATTAACTACTGGTCATAGTTAATTAATCTCTCCTTTTTTTATTCTCCTGACAGCACTAGAAATAACAGCGGAGCGTTGATCAGTCTTATTAGATATTTACCTGTTTGCTTTTCGTGAGACATTCATGTTGATTTAGGTCTTAGTAAAGCCAGCTAAAATCATCTAACTTGAGCTTTAACTCCAACTAACCTCAGTTTACTGTACCTTTTTCGTGGCGCTGGTGCAGCTTAAAGTTCATTAAAAATGACCTTGTGAAGTTTCTCCCTGAAGGTGCAGTCAGAGATCAAGAGGAAATGGCGCAGCTGGACAGTGAACCGATACTTTGCTGTGGACCTGAAGCAGCAAAGGCACCCTTCATTGGCAAGCAGTGGGGTGAACGGCGGGACTCAGCTGTCGATCCTGAGCAAGAGCAGCTCCCAGATCCGCATGTCTAGCCCGCTGGCGGAGAACGCCAACATCAGCCTGCCGACCTGAGCGTCTGATGGCCAGGAGTCTTTTCAAGGTGCCGATCCACTAAATGTAAAACCAGAATAACCAGAGCAGACCAAAGTGACCCCCACAACTCTTTCTGTTATTCTTCATTATCGACTAAATGAGGTATTTCTAGAAGCATTTACTGATGAGTCAACACGGGCACAAAGCTGATTTACACTTGGTTTCGTAGACTATAAAATCAAACTTAAATGTGAAGATTGCAAGTTTTTATGATCAATGATGCACTTACATTTTTACAAACAAATTTAAATCCCATTATTTTGACAAATACATCAAATGCCACTCGACTTGATGTTTTTGTGTCAACTTAGCCCCATTTTTTATTGACATATTACAGAGTTGGTGCCAAAATTTCAGCACTAGTTGTGAAAAAAACCAACAATAAATGTGGGATTTGGGGTCATATTTGGCTCTTGGTGTGTAAAGTAAATGTGCTTCAAAGTGCCAAATAGGTTGCCTGACTGGATCTGATCTTTAAACAGGCCAGAGCTCGATACCAACCAAATGGTCGCCTTGCTTGTAAAATGCTCATTGTCTAAATGTTTCATCATGAATTTAAACTTTTTCTACAATCAGCCGTAAGTACAGAGTATGTCAAAAGATATATTTAAGAAAAAAAAATGCAACTCATGGACTTTGTAAATAGTTTTTTGGTGTCTGGATATGATTTTTGTTTTCTTTTGCATAATGCAGTATTGTAATGACCTTTTCAAACAAAAGGAACTGGAGCCCAAATCTGTAGACTTCATCATAAATATGAAGGACTGAGGAGACCCTGCCCTCAACTATTTGCCTGTATTGTATAAAATAACAGACTATTTTCTGTACAAGTGCCAAACTGAATGGGCGGTGGGGAAGTAAGATTTCATTCACAACACTTTCAAGGGTAATGATGAGCTATATTTTTTGCTCCATTCAATTATTTAACCTTTGGTAACATTTAAGTCAGTAGTTTTATGACTTTCATATTCAAGTTAGACTGAAGATACATGGCACTCTGATTTTGTATAAAAGATCTAAAGGTTAGAAAAATGTTTAAAACCACTGCTGAAGAGAATTACAGCCACATTAAAGGATCATGAAATTAAAAGGCAATGAGTGACATTTTAAAGGGAGTAATGCACAACAGGAGTGGACAACTCAAAACCAAGGGGCCACATGCATCCCCCTCCTCACTTAATCCTATGAAGCCAATTGTATCATATTTGCTACATACTTTTATAATAACTCTATCTACTCAATATGATCAACAAATTACAAAAAAAACATCTGAATACAATCAGATAAATGATAAAAATGTCCTCAAATGGACTATAAGTTGCCAAAAACACCTAATGTATCAAATGAGATATGAAAAATCTCTATGTTGAATTTTATGGACATTTTGATTTTTATGGATTTTAGCTGAAAGTGAAACAAACATTTCAGCTCCAAAAAATCTGAATTTTCTGGCTATAATCTATGGTCATGGGCCTTTTGGGTTAATCCATTCCGTTTGTTAATTTTAAATGCCAATAAGTTTCAAATATAATTAAACACAGAAATATGACACTGACAATTTCAGCCTGTTAAAATGAACTTTGCACAGGAAAAAAAGCATCAAAACATGAGAAACTTAAATTTCTCGAAAATAATCTTTATAATGGTACATGTTGTATTCTTCTGCAGGCACCGAGTAGGTTTAATTTGTAGTCGTTCATGTAAAGTGCCTGTAAAGATTTGCTGGAAGCGTCGGGTTATAAGGTACTCATTACATAAGCCTGACTTCAGACATTGATTAATTTGTTGACCAAGGCATGTTAGTCTTCATGGGATGTGCACAATTAAATATGTTCATTATCACTTTAACACATGATCATTTCATAACTCAACATTAAAGATAAGTTAGTAAACTATACCAGATTTTTATAAATGGTGAATATGGTGTTTACTGCCCTGAAAAGTGTCTTACATTTCTTTTATTGTGCATTTAGCTCACTTAGCTAAACATTAAAATGTGTAATTGTTGTCATTAATTCAAATGACAGCCAAGTATTTATTCTGTAATTGAAATGATCTGGCAGTTTGCAAAAATATGACTCTCAACTTGTGAAAATATAATACACATGTCCTCTTGGTAGTCAGTGTTGCCCATCCCTGCTGTTGATTGTCAGTCTCTCCTGAAGAGTGTCGCTCATATTTAAGTGATGGGAATAGTCAAACATCACCTTCCACTCCCCAAAACCACACCTCCACCAGAGTTAAAAGGAGCACTGGTAATAATTATTATTGCTGGTAGATGAGTTTGCAATGAGAGTAGATGCATAGGTGTACCATTCATGCTTCAAACTTTAAAAAAAAACAAACACACAATTTGTTTTTAGAGCCTTGAGGTGTAAAAGAAGAGCTCTGTGGAGCTCAAGTGTTCAAATGTGGAGCCATAGTGTCATTTAACCAGCCAGTAGTTCTGTGACAGCAGGAGCTGAAGTCTGTCTGCACATTTTTCCTCATTCTCTAACTCACACATTTCTCATGAAAGCAGCAGTTCTAACACACAAACATAAGGTCCTGTATATAATGTCCTTTTCTGACCTCTCAGTTAACAAGATGTGGTTATTAGCCATTTAGAATGAAACTAAACAGAAATTCAAATATTTGTATCACTGTTTTATTTATAATGTTAAAATACCAATCACTATTCAGAAAAGTAATCATTTTAAAATCTTACCTCACTGGCCAATGGACTTGGGCTCCAAGCCTTTCATTTGTACGGATTCATTTTGTAAGTATCCAAATCATTAAAGACACCTTACCTCCTATTTCCCACCATTCATTTACATTCAATGTTTTCACCTGTAAGGGTACAGGACAGGACCAGCGATGTTACACATGAAAAAATGAAAAATAAATCATACTTTATACTGTACCCTACGGATGTCAAACTGATCCAGTAAAGGGCCACTGTGGCTGCAGGTTTTCATTCCAACCAAGCAAGAACACATTTGATGCAACAAATCAACGGTGTAAAGACAATCCAGTTGATTGAATAACTTGTGCCAGGTGTGTCCTTGCTCAGCTGGAAAGAAAACCTGCAGCCACAGTGGCCCTTTACTGGATCAGTTTGACACCCCTGCTGTACCCTATCCTCTTGATTCAAATTGAGCAAGTTTGAACATTTAGCTTGAATAAATGTAAACAGGTTACATTGGCAGACATGATTCAAGGCACATTTTAATAACTATAGTGAGATGCAGTTTAAATTGATTCACATCAGCAGCTAATTTGAGAGTTGAAACTATTTGAGACACAGCAGCTTCTTACACACAAACCTGTCAGTGATCTTCTTTAGACTGTGGATGTTCATGTTAATGTGCCATGTGCTGGATCATTCTTATTTTGAGCTCCTCATAGTGCCATGAGCGTATAAGCTCTGTATTTTGTTGATGGCAATGAGAATCAGAACCTCAAAATGCTATTTTCTCTGAGCCTCGAACATTTTGCAATATTGCGTTAGGTTTAATTTAAATCTTTGAACTAGTTGTTTATCATTATCCAAAGTGCCTCCCCAGTCACAAAGAGCTCTCACTTTTATTTACAGTAGATAAGATAGATATTTTAAAAGTTTAGACAAGGGAAATTTTCCTGCAAAGAATGTACAATGATGTATTTTATTGAGGCTCATGTTGCACAGTTGTGCTTTTTTTTTAATAGGAATGCACAGTCTGGGGTTTTCAGCCATTATGGATATGAACACAGGCATGTTCCTTTTCTGAGGACGCCAGGTCTCTCCTCTTAAACAGCTGACCTGATAGTGTAAGGGCCTACGTCCACAGGTGTTTTTATCTGCTGTAAGTGCTCTCCACCTCAGTTTCAGATTGGTTTAAGCAGCGCCTCATGTTGACCTCACTTTCCCTCTGTATCTCTGTGAGGTTAGTTTAAAATAGCTTCTTATACTTCATATTTGCCTTGAGTCGCGCTTTTGTAACCCAGAAAATATGAAAATAAAGTTTCAAACTCATGTGGTTTGTCTGCAGCTGGAGGAGGTTCCCGAAACAATATGAGATCAGATCATTTTCATCTCCATCAGTTTTGCTCCCAAAGCTGTCCTCAGAAATCCAGCCCCTTCATTTGGTTTGTTATTAAAATTTGGAAAGTTTGGAATTCAAAATTTTTTTAACAGCATCACCAACATTATTTGCTGAAGGAGTAGAAAAATTATAAAAACCACCCCATCTCACCATGTTAAAGAACCTTTCAAAAACTCCTGGATCTGGATTCAGATCATAACCAGAATCTAATCACTTCTTCCTCCTTTCAGCTTTCCCTAAAAATGTCATCAAAATCCCAAGGTGATTTTTTGACTGATCTTGCTCACAAAGAGACAAACATAAGCAGACACATGATCTCCTGTGCAGAGGTAATAAGCGCAGGCAGCGCCTGTGGACATAGATCCTTAATGTAAAAGTTTCTCTATTCAGAAACTGACGTAACATAACACAAATAGATATTTGATCCTTTCATGAATTAAGGATTTTTATATAAAAGTTAGTTATTAAAACTGAAAGTAGTTTTTTGGTTTGCACGGACATTACATGGAAAATCTATTTTCAACATTAAAAAAATATAAAGCTGATGTATTCACTCTATGTACATGTTCAGATCTGCTGATCATAATATTTGCCTTTTTAAGATTTGATTTGGCATAAAATCTAATCATGCTGATATTATCATGCATCCCGACTTCTTGTCTTGTTCATCCAATAGACAAAGAAAAACAATATTGTGCTTTTTCCCCTTTCCCGTCAATAATGACCGACATTAAACAAAGCGTTTGCAGTGTTACTTAGACTTACACAGCTTAGGTAAGAACTTATACTTGTGGTGTTTTTATTTTTTCTCTTGTTTGCAACTGTCATCAAGTCGAGATAACTGAAGTAATAATTAGGCACCACCAACATACAGACCACTTCAGAACAGGAACATTAGAGGTTGTTCCAGTCAAAACGAAATGCTTTAACATGACAGCTCTTGACAATCGCAGCACTCGCTCTGTCTTTTTTCTGTTGAGTTCTTTGTGCAAAAACAAAGTCCAGATGGGGAAATAATTTCATACGATGAAAAGTGAAATGATGTGTACAGAGAGACCTTTCCACAGGATCCACTCCAGATTATTTATTTGTCAGCACTTTCATCTGTGGATCAAATGAATGTAGTATCTTTAAACGATGAATTGTTGATATTCTTGAACAGACTTGGATGTATATTTATTTTCCATATTCCAGTGTCATGTGGAGCTTTTCAGTGTGTGCAGTATTTATGCTGTCATATGTTATTATTGAATAACTGGTATGTGATTTCATGACATCAAGTGATGTTGACATTGTGAAGAAAGTGCCATAACTGTGGTGCCAGAGCTGAATATAGTGAACGATGCTGTGGCACAATGTCTCATCCATGATTTCATTTGTATGGGTAAAAACAAAAATAGGATTTTACCGAAGAACGTAAAGGTCAGACATGAGAAAGGAAAAATGAGTGGAGGAAGAGTTTTTCTTACTTTTTACTTGTAAAAATAAATTAATATGACAAGAATTAAGTCAGAACGATGACATCAATAGACCTAGATTAATTATGTTAAGGCCTATCAACACAAGAAGTACACTGTATACAAATAAAAAATATCCTTTTTGTATTGAATTTTGTTTTATCTTTGCATTTTGACCTTTGTTTTTTAGTAGTAACAATAACAATATAAACTTTATTTGTATAGCACTTTTGAAAACAGATTTATATTTATATCTATATTTTGATTTTTTTGCTCTCCTTAACTTTTATTATGTGTATTTTCATGTTTCTCAAGTTTTGCTTGATATTTTGCCATTTTGAATTGTATGATTGTTTATGGCCCGTTGTCTTTTTCATTTGTATTTAATTTTTAAAAATTTGTTTTCTACTGTTATTGCTAACACATTTAATTCTTTTTATTTTTTTACTTTTTAAAATTGTCTGAGCTGCTTTCCTTGATTTTTTCTTTGTTTTTCTTCACATTTTGATGTTTTGTTTTTTTTTTTGCTAGAGATTTTGACTTTTTGTCAGTTTCATTTGAGTTTTATTCTAGACATTGCCCCCTTTGTTTCACCCTTTTGACTTTTTACCTCGACAATTTGTAATAGTTTCCTTTGTGCACTTTTGAAACTTTGAATTTTTTTCTTGAACTTCCTTGAACTTTTGCTCTTTGCAATTGTATTTCAAGCTTATTTTGGACATCCTATTTGAATGACGTCACATCTGACTTAATTTTTGATGGAAAAAACTCTTCTCCAGTAGTTTTATTCTCATGCTAGGACTTAAGCTTTGGTTTGGTATTGCTGTCCAAAGCTGAAGCGGACATTATCAGAGCTGAAACAGATAAAACCTCCAAAAGCAAGCCAAGGAGATGTGTCAGTTGTAGCATCTGCTTGGCTGCTTTTCAATGAATAATGTGTGACCCTGTAAAAATTAAAACTTAAAAAGGGAACTGGAGCCAGAGATTATGATTTTTATTGTTTGATTTAGGAGAGGATGTAAAAGGAAAAAAAACTGCAGCCGATAAAACACAAAGTGTGTACGAGGGTGCGATGAAAACCACTCTGCTGCTGCTTACGTGTTCTATCACCAGCCGTCACTCTGAGTCTGAATCGGCTCAGATGGAAACGACCATGTCTCAAAGCTGTTACTGTGTGTGAAAAGACGAGTTTGAAGACTCCTCAGTGGACTGTGTCTGTGCTATATATTTGTCTACCACAAGGTGGCGGACAAGTGTTAGAATTTTAGTCTGATAGTTTGATGAAAAAAGGGAACTGACACTGGTTCGTTTTTTTAGCCTTGCGTTTTGGTTGAAGTAGGATGAGGCATTGAGGCAATTAAATGCCACATGTTAAAACACTGCACATATTTTAACATTGAAATTCACAAACAAGTCGTTAAACAATCTAACAAATTACATCTAACGGAGGCCTGATGTGCACCATAACAATAAGGAGTTTTGGAGCAGAAACTTTAATCAAATTGTTCAACAATTAAAACCCAACATACTTTTTAAAGATAAAGCAAATGCTTCAATCAGGAGTCACTTTAAACCTTTATCAAAACCAGGCAGTTTTAAATTTTAGCTTGTACATTTCTTACTGTATGACTTTTTCTAATTTTCCATGTGTTCAAAAAAGCAATCAATATGTTTTCTCAAACTAGTCCTTTAGCATCTTGCTAACATTTGTCCATTTTCTTGCACAGAGTTAAATGAGAAATTCAAAACCATGCAAACAATGGGGGTATTGACATAGGTGCCAGGTCCACTTATTCTAAACGACTTTGGGCTTCTTTGTTTTTTGAAAAGTTGCTTGTAAATAGTGGCAGTAGCAGCTTGCTTGTTTTTCCCAAAGTGCATTTGCTCATTTGGGCTTGTTGTGCCTCCACACCCAGGAGGCATCTGGTGCTCACTCTACGACCGTACAAACTCAATTCAAAAGTTACACAAACTATTTTGCCCCACCCCAACACAAATGTAAATCTGACTGTAAAAAGAGGGGCAAAAATTATGTTTTTACCAAATAGAAACCCTTAAAGCCATTGTTATTGTGATCCAGCTTTTTCTTTCTCGCCATAATAAAGTTGTAAATCATCAACATAAACTTTGACAAAAGCCTGAGTATGTCTGTTTGGTTACAGAAATCAAGGAGTTATAAATAACAGTCGCGCCTCCCTTCACTTTGTATAAAGAAAAAGATGCTCCACCTTCAGGCAAAAGGATGATGAATAAGTAAATTAAGAGCCAAATACAAAAAAAATGTCACTGTGAAATTGAAATGCAATGTAGATAACAATTAAAACACATTTTATGTCAATTTCTCTTTAAAAAAGGAAGTTATGTATTTCATTAGAAAAGATAGCCGGGGGTTCCTCGTCAAGACTTGCGTTTTTCAGAAGAACAATCTGGCAACACTGGATATTGAGCTAGCAGCTAGCGCACAAAGCACACAGAGAAACATAAGGAGATGGACAGCCTGGCTTTGTCTAATGCTCAAATTTGCAAGAACAGTTTCCCTATTTGTAGAATTTGATTAAATAAATTTGTTTTTCTAACTAATAGCTTGCTGTCATATATTACAGAGCCCACAAAGGCTCATAGATACATAAAAAACAACAATGAAAGCCTTAAATGCATGGCTAGCTATAATGAAATAGCCAAGTTTAAGAGCCAATACTATTTTTTAGAAGCCAGCTTAGGCTAGCTTGAAATAGTTAGCCATAATTTATTAATTTAGAGAAAAAAACACAAAGGTACAGTTGAGGATGAAAGTGCCATTGGTTAATGACATGTAGCTACAAGTTTTTCGTTAAATTTTTCTGTTGCTGTGGCTAGGTGATCCATATTTGCTAATTTATAGGTTGATTACTGTATATTAATAGGTAACCGTACCCGCGTGGGTAGTAGATTACTATAGCTAGCTAGTAGATAAGAGCTGTATATCTAGATCACTTTTAAACTTGTCATTGTTTTGATAAGTTTGTTAGAATATTTATGATTTGGGATGTTATTTGAACTGCTAATGTTGCCTCTAAATTGAGGGAAAACAGCTGGTAGATCATTGCTGACTATAGAGCTAACTTCTAACTGTAGCAAGTGTTGTAGAAACTTGTGAAACAAACAGCAGTAGATAAAGCTACAAATAAGCTAACTCCATGGACTGTGAAAAGAATGTGACCAAGCAAAGTGGCATCAGTCGTTAGATTATCAGAGGAGCCTTTAGAGCGTTGTTGATGCCTGCCAAAATGCATGTCATCGTAACTGAGCTTTGGCTTTACCTACTCAAACAGGAAGAGGCTGTCATACCAGTAGCAACTCCGCGCTGACATGTAGCCATGTCAATCATGTCTTTTATGTCTAAAACCAGAAATCCTCAAGAAAAGGAAAATGGGTGTGATTTTAAATGAAACCCCCCTCCGTACAGTGGGAGCACGTTGATGTTTTATGTGTTTAGACGGAATCTGTTTTCTGAACCAGGCTTTAAAGACCAAGTTTGTTTAGGCCATAAAAAATGTCTTCTCTCCACACACAACCATTTGGGTGTCAGGTGTCTGCAGCCAACCTACTACAGGTTTTGACACTGCCACATTTGCCTCCTTTTTCAACCCCTGAGGCTGCCACTAGAGATTAACATGGATGCTAACAAACAGATTCAGTAGCAGCTTTGTCAGATCTGGACAGCATTTCATAACCATATGAAAAGCAGATGACAACATTAAAAGCATGTCTTAATAGAATTTATGCTTTTGCTCCACTTCTGACATGTTGAGTTTGTGGCTCATCTTTTGTATTTTACACTACAACAGTTACAGACCCCTGCTACTACGTCTGATTGGCATGTAATGAGTGTGGTTGATAGGTTGATTGCTTTTCAAAGGCTGTGTCCTCCCCAAACACTTTCTATGGGCTGTTGCCTAGATTGACTAATGAAATGTATTCTTTATCGTACATATTAAACAGTCGATCTGGTTATTCACATCTAACTCTAGGCAAGAAAATCTTATTTTTTTTGTCCAAAAATGTCAAACTAGTCCTTTGAACTTAACTATCCTCAGTGTGGCATATCTCTGTGTTTGATGCCTTTGTTTGGCAGTTCTAAATGCGTGTTGAGCCAGTTTTATCAATTGTTGAACATGTGTGAGTTCTATTGATTGCCAATGAATCTCTGAATGTACTGATGTTGCTCAGCTGCTTTTTAATGTCGCCTGCTATCAATTTGCCATAGTGTACAAATGATGTCTTTTCTTGATATATACAGTACTCTGTATGTATATTTTTGGCACACAGGTAGACCTCTTGACAAAACCTGTATTGTTTGTGACCGTGTTTTTGTATGTTCACATTTAATGTAGCCTTACTGTCCTCAGAGTGTGTGTGTATGAGAGTTTGTAAGAGAGAATTCTGTACGCATGTGTATGTAATGATGCGCATTCATGAAGATATAAGTACTAAATGTCAAAAGATAAACTATAAACCATCATTGACATTATGTTTTTACTGTGACCGTGTGTTATATGTAACTTGTTCTGGTGTCCAACGTTCATGTCCAAGGTTGTGTACATTTGACTGCGAAATAAATCTTTCTGTGTTGTATTTGGTGGTTTGTGGTTATTCTGCTCCTCTTTCCCATTCGTAAAGGTATAGTGTGTACTTAGACTTAGGATTGTTTGGTGTATTTATTCTTTTTGAAACTCCAAGACAGTGCTAAAGACAAATAACCCTTTGGGAAAAATAGAAATATTTATATTCTTTAGACAGGCAGAAGAGACCTCAATGGGTTTTTTTGAGGCAAATTATTCAGCCACACTTTTTGTGTTTTATAGTTTTGTTAATGGAATGTGACAGTATTTAGTTTTATCACAATATTTAGCAGTTTCCATATTTTCAGATGTCATCGTTTTAAAAAAATGTTTAAGTTCTTTTTTCCAAATATTGCAAACGAAGTATTTTATACTCATTGTCTGCATTATTTATAATATTTATTAGAAAGGGCAGTCGATAGTTTGTATTTAACCCATATATGTCGCCTGGTGTTGGTATCAGGCTATCTCTCCACAGGGATGAAGCTAGCCAGGTGCTTTAGTGACAATCATACTTTCTCGTGACAAAGGCCTCAAACAAACCCACCTCAAGTAACCCAAAATATCACTTTAAAGCCAGGGTTTACGATCTGAAAACCAGTTTGGCTGTTGAGACAGATTTGAAAAACGCAGCTTGCCCCCCCTTCACTCACCCCTCCCCTCCGTGTTCCAAGATCCCGCCCCCCAGCTCATTTCGCCTCCTAACAGCACGCCCCCTCCGATAGAGCAAGAAGCTGTCCGGCAGAAAATATTCATTGGCGTTGAAGATAAATGAGATTTCTCATAGCTGAAAGTAACAAACACGACAGTCATCCCCCTTGTAACACACAGCGGTAGCCATTTCAATTGGACCGGCGGCGAAGCGGGTCTGGCATCACCACTGTCCGATCAGAGCAGAGCCGATTGTGGGCGAGGATTTACGTTTCTCGGCGTGTCTTCACCAGCTCAGTTTGCAATGCTAACGATGAGTGGCTAACTTATGCTAAAATATATTGACAGAGCCTACCCGTTCCAACCAACAACATTCAGTCATTAGCCAGTATAGGAACAGACTAACCAGAGTTATTCAGCAGACATCTCCCACTGTAGTAAACAAAGTTATTACCTGTTCAACAGAACAGTTTCGGTCCCAAAATCTCCCGCAGCTTTTTCCACCGGTCGTACAATTCTCCAATGTTGAGTCTCCGTTGGGACCTGTATTGCTCATATTTCTTCCTTACTTCAGCCTTTTCCTTGAAACTTTTGCGTTTCTTTCCCTTCGATGTGGAGGGTAACAGAAGCGGCCTCCTGGTTTCGGTGTTGGTCTTCTCCGGCTCCATGACGCTGCTGTAGCTGCTGTAGCTGTGCAGCTAGCTGCTCATCTGTATATGAGGGAAGTAGTGGGGAGGAGGCGGGACGATGCAGAGCAGGGGAGACAGGGGATTGGATGGACTCACGGACCGGCGGTTCGGATTGGTCAACTATGTTTTGCTGCAGATATACTGAATGGATTTTTTTCATTCTTTTCTTATATTGCGTAGATCAGACCATAGGACCATAACGGCCTTATAAACGGTGTTCTTAAGATGTACCAAGCTTCCAAATTGTGGAGCATAGCTTCAAGTAGCCCTGAGCCACTTCTGTTCTCACTCTGTCTAAGACACTGTTGGAGCTCTGGTTACTTTGACTTAACGGTTTTGGTTAGCGCAATTGTCAATGGCAACAATCTGTAATCTGCACTGTGCTTGCTACTCCAAGACATGAGGTGAGCTGGGATGGTATATTTTGTAGGCAAATCAGGAAGATCATCTTACTGGTTCCCTTGAGGACAAGATCAGTGGCTATAAAAATGTGTATAAAACGTCATTTTGTTCACTTTGATTCTACTTATAAGTGCCTCAATGAGAGTGATGAGCTAATGTCGGGAATCACACATTTTTGCCCGTAACAAGCAATGTTTACAAGAGGAGAGAAAGAAGTTACGCTGAACATAAAACAGATATAACTTTTTTTTTTCCATACCTATTTGTCACTCATTACCTTGGGCATTTAAAACTCATTATTGAATGTAGTACATATTTAATTTATCACGAAACAGCCCATTATCAATCAGACATTTTTAATTTATTACTGTGCTTTTATTTTTTATGCATCAACCCCCACAAAGCAAAACAAATATGTTTTTTAAATAAAAAATTAAGATAAATCTTTACACCGTAGTTGAAGTGCTTGTGACAATAGTGTGCAGTGTGTTTTATGTAAAAGATAAATAGGGACAGAAGATGGATGCAGAGGTCTTTTTTTCGCTCTCAGTACCATTTGAACAAAGGCAACTTAGAAATCTGCTTAGCTTATAAATACAGAGCAAACATAACATTAAGACACTGTTACTGTGAAATACTTTCCTTGTTCTGGAGCTCCATTTTAAAAATGCTGTTTAACTTTGGAAATCCAGACACTTTTTTAATGTACATTATGTGTTATCTCCTGCAGTTAAAATACTGATAAAAAGGGACTCCCACCCCTCCAGTGGTACAGTGAATGATTAGGTATGATGGATTCAAGATAGCTCTTGAGTCTTTAAGGAGTAACTAAACCCCAGAGTTTAATTCTCTGCCATAATGTCAAAACATTCAAATGCTGATCTGCAATGAGCTACTTGGGTCTAAAACATTGATCATCAACAGGTGGACAGGGGCTTTTCATCTGGCCCGTTACATGCAAACAGATTTAAAAAATGTGTTGCAAAAAACTTGTGGTTTTAGGGAAAGCTTCTAACATTAAATACCTTTAACCATAAACTCAAAACTCAACCCCCAGAGTAACTGCAATTGAAACGCATTTTTTGGTAAGGATGCCACGTTCCATATATTTTAGAGGAATACAACTCTCAGCCATTATTAACCAGAAGTTGCAGAGATATCCAAATTTTGTACATAACTAGCTTAAGGATAAGTGGGTGAAAAGGACTGATCTTGTTTTAAGGCCAAGAGATAGTTGGTACAAGTGTTAAAAAAAATTGATTAAAGAAATAAAATGTTGATTGGTCACATTTTCTTTTGTCATTATTGTTCTGTTATCATTATTATTTTCAATCTGGCCCTCACAACACATTTAAAAAAAAAACAGTGTTGTCTTTTTTACAGATTTAGTGAATGATCCAGAGTCTAAGACAATGTCATATGCTACCATACGTGACATATGTTTGTATTTTGGTAGCATTGTTTTATGAAATGCATGATTTGTCGTGATCTTGAACCAACAGTCTGTAATTCCCACATTTCTTTTTTTTTGGGGGGGGGGGGGGGGGGGGGTTTTGTGACTTTATTGATAGGAGAGAGACAGTGGATAGGCTTGTGAAAGGAGGTGAGAGAGTTGGGGAAGACACACTGCAAACTGGTCACAGGCGAGATTCAAACCTGGACCAGCAGAAGCAAGTACATGGGGTGCCTGGTTGTTAACCACACCGCCAAACCAGCACCCCAATACCCACATTTCTACAATGTCGCTTGCAGCATAGCTATGTTTTATGGGCAACCAGTATTTCATTACAATAACAGCATGTGGCATGCGCTGAGCCATCCCTGATGCCTAAACTTAGATGCAGCAGAAAAGAAGTTGTTCTTTCTCTACAAAATGTAAAAAGGGCTCTAACTTGTAACAAAAAGACTGCTGGTCAGCAATGATTTATCAATGTGTGCAGTGTCAGCCGCTAATCATATGAACTGCTAAAATATGACAAGTCATTTACATGTTTCTGCCAGTGGGTCTGTAAATTAAGTTTTTATCTGTAGTGAGAGCCAAATTAATCAGAGCTGAGATTCTGCGGTGTCTAGTCCTCTATTATTCCAGTTTAGCTTTAGGAAATAGCATCTCAATCATCACCTTTCCCTCTGCGGTAAACAAACACTGCTCTCTGTCACTAAGACCCCTTATGGAGAGACAGACATTTTAATAGCACATGCATCCAAAACACTGTAATACTAGGTGAGAGACATGAATACTTAGAAAAGAGAAAAAGATCTTCTTTCTAGAAATTGCCTCAGAGTCTATTTGATGAGGACTATCACCGCAAATGTCCTATGGAGTGCCAGGAAGCTTCAAATTCATTTTGATGATCCTCATTCAACTGACTCTGGAGCAGCTTTAGGTGGGCAGACCCTTTTCTCTTTATTCATTTATTCTCTTTTTATATCTATTATTTATTCTCTTACTTATTTACTTACTCTCATACTCAAACTCATCAGTAACTTTGGATATCTTTGTATCTATTTACCACAAAATGAGTGCAAATCATGTATGACAAATATTTTCAGCCACTACTCTCTCCAAACAAACTACTTGGTGGTTAATATTCAGTTGGTGGCAGCTAAGGCCTGTGCAATGGTCTGCACTCCTGAGCTGAAAAAGTGTGAGCATCTCCATACATGCACAGTTAAAAAGAGATCAGAGGAGGAAAGCCAGGAGGTAGAACTGGGAAATTACCTGATTTTCAATTTCAATAGCATAACTACTTTTCTCAATTATGTAACAAAATTATGAGATTAAAAGACAAATGTGCTACATAACATGTTGCCCTTATTTTTTAGTCTTGTTTTCCAAACATTTGTTTTTAAGTACTTTTACAGAATTGTGCAGAACATACAAGTTCACAAACCTGAAAGTGAGTTAGCATTCAGCACTCCGTGGTTCTCAAGCCCAAAACTATGGGAATTAGAATACCAGTTACAGGTAAGTGCTTGAAATCAGGTTCATGGTGAAAACACATACACACAAGATTTTAAAGTTAAACAGGAAATAATAAAATGTATCTGATGATGCCTGCCTTTGTTTTTAAAACCAATGTGTGTTTAAAACAATGGTTGCCAACTAACTATTAATGATGAGTAAGAAAAAATGCTGGGAACCCAATAGCAAGCATTTATTCTTTTTTTTTTTTTTTTTTTTAATAATTAATTACTAGTACACTATTATCAGGTCATTTAATTGAAAGGAAATTAACAAAGAAGAGGTCACAATAAAATGTTCTACATTAGAAACTATGTGGATTGGCTAACTCCAATCACCATGTTTTGGTTCCATAATAGCTTCATAATAGCTTTTTGTTCTTGCTGATAATGTTTAAACTTGAAAAGTTGTTAAAAGTAGTTTTGTTTGGTAAGATTATCACAAAGACCAGTTAATAATTGGGCTTATATGACAAGATTAAAACCTTAGAAAGGGATAGCTCAGGTTATTTTAGATAGGGCTTTATGGAGCAAATGACATTAGCCTTAACATTAGCCACAGGGACAGAGATCATCTTCAAGTCTATACAGAAATAGTCCACACAGAATCTGGAGCTACACATTGCTAAACATGGTGCCACTGTTCCCTTGTAATTAAAAAAGGTTTGGAAAACACCTACAAAAACAGTGTAGGGTTAGTGCACACTATAACGTATGGACAACAACTGACTTTTCACTATCAAGCTGCTCGGTTTTGGTGCCGCCCTGATACACAGCACAGCCTACGTTTCCCTCTGCCTACAGTGTATTGTTTGAAGTAAAAAAAAATTTTTAATGTATTTTTGGGGCATTTCATGCCTTTATTGATCAGAGAGAGACAATGGATAGGCTTGTGAAAGGGGGTGAGAGAGTTGGGGAAGACAATCTGCAAACTGGTCAAAGGCGGGATTTGAACCCGGGCCGGCTGAAGTATGTATATGGGATGCCAGCATCCCATTCTTGCCTGAAGACTGCAGACTATAGCTGGTCTGTACCGCTGTCAGAAGGACATGTTGACTGTGCCATGTACTGAAGTAGTGCCAGAATTAATGCAGAACTGATCTTTGTTGAGAAAACAGGTTAAAAAAAAACATGCACATCCTAGGAATATTAAATGCTGGGTACTAAACAAAAACAGCTTAAAAGAGACAAAGGGTCTGCACACCAGAAGCTGCCCCATATTTCATCTTCATGATTATCACCACAGATGTGACGTTTCAGGTCCTAACCCTTCAGACATGATCTCTATTCAGGCCCATGCTTTGTACCTCATACAAACCCTCCTCAAAGATTCTAAAAGTATCCCTTTTATTAATATAAAATCTCAATTAATTTCAATTTTTACATTGTTATCTTTTTTGAGAAATGGCTTTGGGGTTTAATTAATCTCTTAAAAAACCATACCAGTCCTCAGAGGTCCAAACACACTCATGTCCCTGTAATCATACTCTACAATAAATACATTCACTCAGGGTCCCTTTAAATATGGATGATTAAAAGTTCATCTCGTATGGCAGGGGCACTCTTGTCAATAATTCCCTCATAGCACTGATTCAAGATCACTGATGCTCATATTTTTATCCTTCTCTAAAATTATGAACTGTTTTTGTTCAGCTCAGCGTAGAACAACTAGATGGGTCGAGCTTATTTGTCAGAATTTATCCTTGCAAACATCAAATGTTTCCACAGCTGTTCCATTGTACTTCCTCAACGTTTGCTCATTTTGCTGCTCCAAACTATGAGGCACAACCTTGTCAAAATCATCTTCATGCAAGCTCGGGAACAGCTCTGCCTCTATTTTGGTTTTCTCTGTAGTGTTAACATGAAATCCGTACAATTTTAGCACCAGGATCGTTCTCCACTTCACCACATTTGTTTTCTGCAGATATCCACCAACAAGCTGCTCCCTGAAGCATTATTTCCTTCACCAGCGCTTGACATAGTCGTCTCAGAGATTTGAATAAATGCCATCATGAGCTGAGTGTTTGCCTCTGATATGTTTCTCAGCAGTTCCACAACTTCCATGGATAGTCTCTTAAAATCATACAGTAGAGATGTTGCCACTGGATGCGGGTCTCCTTAGCCCACCGCGTGTTCGAACCGTAACCTGAGTGATGCTTTGCTTTGCTGGGACGAGATGATTTTGGTTGTGACATTTCCACAGCCATCTGCGCAGCTCAGTTTGCACCTGCACACAAACACACAAGAATTATCAACAGGCAGCATGAAGAGCTGTGCAGGGTTCAGGAAAAGTCTTTTGTTTAAGTCAATTTGAGTGAAATTTACTGTTTTCTGACTTCTAAACACATACAAACTACTTCTCTTAAGATAAAATTAGTGTGAAAAACATAAATTCTTGATTGCTCTGTTCCAGGTTGGTACAACACACAGAAATGAGGAAATTCAGCGTTCACTACTTCGGGTGGCTATCTAACTAAAAAGACAGTGGTTAGGAAAAAAAGATACAAGACAAGCATTGGCAGAAGGATGATATGGTCATTATTTTTTATGACTGTCGTCATATAAACAATCTGGAACAAAGCAACAATAGCAAAGCAGCAGTTGAGTCCTCATGAGCCTGTTACTAATGTCAGAGAAAATGGCTGTCATGTGAAAACAGTGAATACTACTGAAGCTTTACTTTGTTAGTTCAACTACTTAAAGGCGTAGTCAGCGATGTGGGAGAAAACGAGTGAAGAGGTTGTTTATGAACGAATTTAGACCTGCCTGTCCCTTCATACCTCAGCCCTGGCTCCACCCAAAAAAGCTGATGGACAAAAAAGCACCACAAAGCTAATGTTGCTTATCTATCCAGCTGACAGACGACATCCGGGTCCGTTTTCAGGTCTTTCAATTCACTGAGTTCCCTCCACCATCTGAGAGCAACACCAATGCTGACCCGGGTCTTCGCTCTTTCATGGTCATAGCCCTTCTTTTTCACTTTCTGCTCCTCTGACCTTTTTCTTTTGGGCTGTTTTTCAGCCATTGCTACTGCACATATTGTAGCTCTCTCTTACGCCAACTGCGCACACTACGCAACCTACGACTCCCCCTCCCCCCTCTGTCTGATCTGCGCATGGGTATGATCGCCCCCTGGATGTGGGGGTGTGTACCCTGTTTTGGTAACTCGGCCCGAGCCACAGTATTTACCCGCTGAAATTCAGAGCCAAGGCTGTGTATTGAAACCAGACTTTTTTTTCAACATGCTGTCAGTGGGGACATCTTGTGGATGGAGAGGAGAAATACGGTGAATTTGACAAATACTGCATTAGATTAGAAGATTAGAAGATCGCTGACTACACCTTTAAGATTAAGTCTGTTCAAACTTCGTGTTTGTAATACTTTGGTTTTTGCGAGAGTGTTGTTTCTGTATACATACCTCCCCATTCATAAAGCAATACAGCAATGCCACCACAAAGCCCTGCAAAACAGATATGATAAAGCTTTAACACGAAGATCATGTGTTTACAATTGAAACCAAAAATGGTCAACAAAAACACTGATTTTTTAAATTTATTTATACAACACCAACAAAGACACAAACCCAAACAACAATGAAATGAATCTAGACAGTCAGGTCAAACAGGAATTTTCAAAAGTAAGTAAAACTAGATACAGGGAATGAAACTGGAAACGTCTGAAGTGCTTTATGAACTTTCTACATTGTATGATTAAGATGTCAGCATAAGAGTATCATTACTAAATAAGATTATGAAAACTGATTATAGTTATTATAAGAAGACAACAATAAATAGATCCGTAGATAATGACATCACATCAGCAAGACTGAAGATTAGAGTAAATATGGGAAAAGGGTGTAAATTAAAACATGAAATAATGAGGGTATGATGAGAAACTGATGAGGGTGGTATGAGCATTACTCAAATAATCAACCAAATAAATGTGAAATTAATGACCTGATTAAAAAAAAAAGTAACTAATAAAATGAATACATACGCATATCGGTGAATAAAGCAGCACGTGAAAGCAAGTCAATTAAATTTAAGAAGAGTTTTAAGATGTCACTGGTTCAGCATGCGTTATATCCTCGAGCAGGTCATTCAACAGTCCGGGAGCTCTGACAGAAAAGGCTCCATTAAGCCTCCACTTTGAACAGTCTTGAGGCCCCTGCCTGAGGATCTGCAGACTGGCTTATAAGGAATCAATAGTTCAGATGTTTAATTTGGGGCCAGACCAGTCAGGGCTTTAAAATTGATCAGTGAAATCCTAAAATCCATCCTTCCAGGAAGCCAATAAAGAGTGATGTGATGCCATCCGTTAAAACCAGTTAAAAGGAAATTAGGCTAAATGGAAATCAAACAAATTGAAACATCAACCTAAATTCGGCACTTCATCTCAGAGATAATGAAGTTTAGTTGGTGGTGATGGTTGCCTAGCCCATCTTACAGCTGACTTTGTGGTAAACAAGATGTTGCCTTGATTCAAAGTTGTGCTATGAACAAAAGAAGGTAACTTACTTTCCCTCTGGATTCCTCCAAAATAACAAAAGCAACAGAAAATGATTGATAAAGTAGCACTGAACCTTCTTTCAAGGACATTTAGACTTCTCCTTTTCAAAAAGTACTTTTGTGAACAAAATGATCAATGAATTTCATTCCATTGCTGTAGTCTCAGGGATCTACCGTGAACAACAGCTCTTTTGTAAATCTATTGATCTGACCTAATTCAGTTTGTTGTTGAGGACTCAGTGTTTTTGTTTCATTCTTTCTTCATTGATTTCTACCTGAAAGGATCCAAGTCCCAGCTCAATGTAGAGTCTTGCTGCCACTCCGGTGGTCTCAGGCAGGAAGGCAAACACAGTGTAGTGCATCCCAAACAGAGGGATGAGGAACAGGGTGGATTTAGCCAGCCTCCTGAAAGGAAACAGTCAGAGGAATGAAAGGAAGAAATAGACATTAGTCCATGTCATAAGACCCATCTTTAAAGTTGATTAAATGAAATGTTTTGAAGTAAATATCTGTTCTTCTTAAGAGCTTCTGACATAAGACCCTCTGTCTCTATGAAAACAAATGTCTGACAGAAGAAGAGTTAGAATGTTTTAACCTGAGAAATGCCTTTCTTAGTTTTTACCTGGGTGAAGGAAGTGGAGGCTCTGTTTGCAATCTGTGAAAAATGTACACCAAACAGGTGTTACTGAATTGTTTTTTCAGTTCATTTATTTATTCAGAAAGCTTTGACTTTCCAGGACATTGCTGATGGGCAGTGGTTTCCATGGAAATGAAATATGTAGAAAAAATATATCAGACAGTCCATTTGAAGTGACAGGTTAAGAGGTGTTGAAAGTACAGCTTACTCTAACTATCTTATTCTACATGCTGCACTAAACATTTAGCTAGTCTCTGCTTGTGCTTTTATCATGATAGCTAAGCGAAGAATGACTTTGATTAGTAACTGTTATTTTATTACTGCCACTAAGAAATGTATTGTTTTAACATCAAAATGAAATGTGGGCATGCCCATTAGTTACATCCCAGAATGTTCAACATTAGTCACATGGCTTAAAAATTTACATGCTGCCATTTGTGTTACATTTGACAGACTCCGAAATAAGTGATTTTCTCATTCCTAGATTACCTACAATTAAAGTTTGTCTGATATCACCATTGGTGGACCATAGTGAAATCAGATTTGGGTGTTGGGTCCACATGAAATGTGGCCCCGTAAGAGTTAAATAAGAAAGCCACTCATTACAGATACAGCTGTTACTCAAAGAGTGAAAAATTGGCCTTTTCTATCTTTGACCTTCCTTTAATTGGAGCCAAAGGGACACTCATTCACATGTTTTCAGTAATATCTTCAAACTTGGCATATGCTGTATGTCTACTCCAATGAAAAGAAAAAACAACTGCAGTTAAGGGTTAAAGATCACAGTTCAACGAGGGGTGAACACACGTTCATACCTTGCTTGAGAACACATAACTCTTAATTGAATTATTTTTTCAAACTATGCAGAAGCATTACAAGCACAGGAGTACTTTCATGAATTTTCTTTAAACTTTGCACAAATGTCAACCTTGTCTTCATTTTTTGGGTCAAAACCACTGTGACCTCAAATCTCGTTATGAAACATGCACCTATGCTATGACAGAAGTGAGTAAAACAGAGCGACTTAATAGCTCTACCACGCGTCATTGGTTAAAATCTTCGTTGGGGCCACTAGCTTATTCTGGTAATATTCTCAACCAACAAACAGAGGGTTGAGGGTTTGAGCCTAGATTTGGCTGTCACATGTTCATGTGGCCTTGGGCTAGACATTCAACCCTAAGTGGCTTCCACTTCTGCATCAGTTGCATGTAAATGGGTACGACGGGTGAGGTTGTTTTAGCAATTTCAAACTTCAACCATCAGTGAGAGCATGTGAGAGAGCATGGATGTGAATAGGTAAAGGTGACACGAGGTGAAAGTTGCTTTAAATTGTCGGAAAGGCTACAAATAGACTTAATAAGCTCAAGTCCATTTACCACAAAGGACAACCCCCACTCCCACTCCCCAGTCCTACTTCTTGATCCACACGTTTATACCCATGGGGGCAGGTAACTGAAAGGTGTGGTACGTAGCTCTAATTGAGGATTAGACTTAAAGTAAGGCTTTTCAAAATTATCTGAAATTACAAAAAAGCTCCAGCAATACTTATAGTTCGGGAAACAACTTTTTTAAACTGATATGGTCCATCTTGTAGCCTTCATTACTGATTTCTTCAAGACTCTTTTATGGCCCTTTTCCACTACTCTACTCGGCCCTACTCGATTTGCAGCGTGTTTCCACTAGCTCGGTACTTCCTAAAACAAGCTAGTTTTAGTACCTACTCCGCTCTGGTTCCAAGCGAGCTGAGTCGATACTAAAAGATGACATCACTGACTGCTGGCCACTGATTGGTCAGACAATGTTGTCATCGATGAGTCATGAGCGCGAAGACCTAGTATGCTAGCAGTAGCTACCATTAGCTTATCCTATACGTCTTTTCTTTGCAGCTCCATTTCTCTCGTCCTCGGCCTCATTCTGTTGTATAGCTTCCAAAACTCTCCTGTGCTTCTCAAGGGGTATTTCTTCTTACCACCTGCAGCCTTCTTCTTCTTTACTTGGTTTGTGACAAAAAGCCACAGATTGTTGTGTCGCGCTCAAAATGACGTCACCGCAGAGCCGCTCAGCGACACTGCACCCCGTTGGGCAGGCGACTGGGGCTAATGGAAAAGCAGCACGAGGCAAGTAGAGCCGAGCCGGGTAGAGTCGTAGAGTAGAGTAGGGCTAATGGAAAAGGGCCATTATTCTCTAAGCACCTTGAAAGTTGGTGAGCTTGTGCCAAAACAACTGACTTTTTTCAATGTGAGTTTTCATTATTATCATCATTAATGTATCACAAAAATGAAAACTTAAGGCAGGCTGTAAGCACATACCTCAACCTAGGTATATCTGACCCTGTTAGCTAAGTTATTATCAAAAATGTGGAAAACTGCCCTGCACACAATGTTAACACATCACTTGAAAAATTCCTAGATCTGCATCCAGATTCAGGTCACCATCAAAATTAATCGCTTCCTCTTTTTTCCCATGACCAAGAAACTTTTTCATTTATCTTGCTCACAGATTCACAGACAGACTGAAACAAGCAAACTGACAGATGGACAAACGCCAGCAGAAATGTAATGCAAAGGTAATGAGGTGGCCCCTTGAATATGTCCTTTTAGCCATGCTTTAATCAGGGGTATCACTGTCATTAAACTCTAATCAATGTTCCGGTTTTAAATGTCAGAATGTAAACTCCATTATTCTGCCATGTTTAATCAGATTTAGACTGACCTTTCAAACATTGTCGTCATCGGGCAAATCAGTGGATCAGATTAAAATGTCACAACACGCTTTGTCTGAGTCAGAAATAAAGTGTGAGTGTTACTCAGTTTCATTCATGTCATCAATTTGTGGGCAGTCATAAGACAGATAACTCAGTGACACATCACACAAACACTAACAAAATCATAACAGCTCAACGTTTCATTCTTAATAGCGGTCCTGTCATAATAAACTAGGAACAGTGTCATAATCTAGATCACATCAAATAATCTAGGTCAATAGAGTTGACAATCAAATCCTTATAAAGATGCTTGTCTGCTGTTTTGTCTTCCTATAATAACACTCGAGTATTACAGTCACGCTGAAATCGAAAGACTCAGATCAGAAATAACACCGCTGAGGAGGCAGTAGCTGTCTAGGTCTAACTTCACTGCCTGAGCAGCTGAAGCACTGAGATTATTTTCAAGGCCGTAATCGGATGGTGTTTGTCTCCTGTCAAGGCTGGGACTGGAGCTATTGTATTTACATCAGATTAGATTTTGTGAGACAGAGAGATTAAGACTTTGAAAAATAAGCTGCCATTGAACCGCTGGAGCAAACCTGTCACAGCACTTGTGATGAGAAGATGGCTATTTATGGTATCCAGGTGCTATTTTTACATCCTGCTCCCATTTTATATTAAATCAGATGAATCTGCACCAAGCTGCATGTCAAACAGAAAAATAAATGAATTGTTCCAGGAGTATATTCATAGGCATGGCTTCTCTTTGTAACTAAGAGAGGAGAGAAAAATACCACATGATTTTCAAATTAACTCTCAGTGTCTTCTATTAAGCAAACTCAACATAGAATCTACTAATTGCTGGTAGTTTGATTCGTCACCAAGGATTTATACTTTTAGAAGGGCACAACGCTGACAGGGAACCTCAAAAACACTATTGGACTAAAAATATCATTTTAAATATACACATTTTTGTGTTGATTCCAGAAATGGCACTTTTAATCACTTTTATATGTCCTTCTTTGATTGCTAAAGTATCACATTAAAGCAGTACTGTGTAAATTCAGTTTTGACTCTCTAGTGGCCACCAAAGGCCTCTAGGTGTAACTTCACTAAAAAGACAGCTACTGCCTCCTCACAGACAAGAGCTGCATTTCCACTGTTTCACCTGGCTTGTTTCAGAACACTTCAGTACAGCTTGTGGAGTGTTAAGCTCTGATTTTGCTTTCCACTTGCAGTTGTACCTTCAATTAGGGACAGTCAATGGCAGGAAGGTGTGCACTTCCAAACGCTATTGAGCATTGCTCTGTGTGAGCCAACATTGCACGGCATATTGTTTTTGTGTGCTCTATACCCCAACAGATGGGTTCCAAAAGAGAAGGATGGCTCTAAAAATTACGTAGGGATGTCTGTTCCATATCTGTCTATATAGGTATATAGCACTACCTTTTCTTTTGTACTATTTCTGTACAGGTGCAGATCTTGTTGCTGTGGCTAATGTTCAGGGCAGTGATTTGTACTTCATTGGCAACCTAGCCAGATGGACCATCCAATATATTTTTAACCAGTCTATCAGGACAGCAACCCATTGAGTGTTTGGCAATTGGCAGAACCTTATGCCCCAGTGACACATTCCCATTTCTCATGGCGATTGTGCACGATTGTCATAATCCTGATAACGTGCTTTGATTGTGGTGCATGCGCTACTTGGTCTGGATCAGCGTTGTATAGTCGTGGATGAACGGCGGGGAATGTGGAAGGGTCCCGACAGTTTTGAACTGTTCAAAACTGTCGTGGAGAATCGCCGCTCTCAGTGTAGCGGGGTGGAAGCCTAATGCAGTCCTAAGGCGAACGGTATTAGTGTGGCATGTATGGAGCTCAGTTGGGCTGATCGTGGCTCAATTCTGAAAGCTTTATGAGGACAACTGACAAGGATGTATCTGTTTGTGCCCTGACTGTGCACTGTTCAAGACGGCGCAAGCGACGGGGCTCAGTTGGGGCTTACGTGACGCGAACTGAGCTCGAGCGGGGCTGACGTCGTGTCAGCGGGATGGATATTCGTGGAATCCTCATCATATCGTTGTATTAACCTAATTGGAGCAGGACGAACACCCCTAAAGCACCGTAGAAGCACCGTAGAAGCACCGTAGAAGCGCTACTGACGGTGTATTTACGGGGAGTGTCCAGGGGTGAGACAGTCATTTCATCCCGTATCATAGCGATCACACCAGCCTCGTCAATCGTGTACAGTCGTGCACAATCGCCATGAGAAACAGGAATGTGTGACTTAGGCATTACAAAAGAAATTTGCAAGGTGTCTGGCCGACCATTCTGTTCATCCCATTTTTTATGGGTCAATTTGATAATGTTGTAGGAGAGTGCTAATGCTGCAGTGTAAGCAAAAAATAAAATAGAATTTCTATGGGTGTGCTGTTGGTGTTCGTTCTCCGTGTTATCAATGAATGCAGTCCAGAATTTCATAAAGCTGCTACCGAAGCTGTTCGCTTGATGATCACTGATCACTGTACAGGCAGTCACTTCCTGCTTCCTCTCACTCATAGCTCCCACTCCTTCCTGCTTTAACGGAGGTTGGTTGAACTGCTCACAATCATTGTAGATTGGAGCCCAGGAAATTGGATCTGCATGATTACAGACATTTATTCAGGTGTTTCAAGCTGCTGCACGAGGTTACCTTATATGCCTCCTCCTAAAAAAAAATATTGTACTATCCCTTCTGACCCAACAGATCTTTACAAGATGCTTTTACCATTCAGCTTAAGTAAATAATCAACCTTTTTACCCCTTTACTCTGGCTGTGATTAAAATATCGATGATTCACAGTAAAACATGCCAATCCAAAATTTATATTCTCAAATAGGTCCAGCATGAGTGTTGCAGGCTCTGACTCTTGCTAGATCACAGGTTATCACTCCGTACATTATTATCGTGAAAGTAATATCCGACTTAAGGATGATCTGATGAAATTCTGGGGAGCCATAGGTCAGATTTTGATGTCACTGGGCCCCATGTCTATTATTCACTTGCCAACACAATATCTTAGCACAAATGTCCACTTTGACACAATGATAAACTCAGTATATTGTGAACCTAAAAGGCCAAATTGAAACATGCACCAACAGAAATGAAGACAAAGGATTCTTTCTAATCCCACATTTAAAAAAAAAATGCTTGAGCTCTTACTCTGAGCCCATCATCCTTTCACTGTACCCCAGGGAGCCATACGACAATAATTCTGGTCTTCCTTTCTAAACATGACATTAATATGAAAGAACAGAAGTTGACTTCAAATCAGTTTTACACTGTGACTTTGTTAGTTTCATGCAGAGCTCTGAGATCTCCTGCCTGCATTAGTTGATTGGCATTGGCTGCCTCCTTTCACCATCACAATCAACACTTCTTTCATCAGCGTTCCAGCCTCCTGCTTTGGATTAACATTTAATCTCAGTCAAAGGTACATGGCTGCTTTCAGAGCCCCACAGCTCCCACTTGTTGCAGCGCTGATACGCTCTGACCTTCCAACATTATACCAAAAGCTTCTCACCTCTATTGTGTCTTGATTTTTAGTGTTAATGTCTTATAGAGATGTAACAAGCAGGTATTTATTTATGTGCCATGTTGGTCGAATGTATGGTTGGGCAAAACATTTCAGAGCACATTATTTTTCCTCCAGGATGTCTCTGTGATTGGCACTATCTTACAAAGCTGACATTGGTTATGTGTTCTTATACCTATGCAATATGATTAGCACACTGCTGAAACTCATTCTGAAGAATTTCTTCTTTATATTCTGGTCCATAAAGGTTACCCCATGCATCCACAGTAAGAGAGACATTGTTGTCACTTGAGTCAAAATCACAAATAATTAACGGCAGTTGGTGAAATCAATGTGCACAGGTGGAAGAACACATATTCATTTGCTGCAATGTATAATAGTGCCAAAGACAGCTAACCTGTCTGATTCAATGTCTGTAATCAGGCAGATCCAACTTGCAAAGCTTCAATCTATAACAACTGTGAATGAGACGGCCCAAAAAAAAAAACAGATGACAGCACAAACTTCTTCATAAGAAAGATATTTTTGCTCCACTCCCACATGTTTGGACCAGAGTTTGTTTTATAAAGCGGCTCATAGTCTGTAGCGCAGTGGCTCCCTGCCATGACATTATCTGACTGGACAGTAATAAATGATGATTGACGGACTGATTGGCTAATCCCTAGCCAGATATGCTACTGAAAGGTTCAGCCCTCCCCAAACACTTTGTATGGGTTGTTTCCCAGATGGACCAGTGAAATATGTGGAATATATATAATATATAATATTTGGTCCATCTGGTTTGTCAGGTAAAACACAGAGGCTTCCTGTGGGGAAAAATAAAGTGCTCTAAAATCTTCTTATTTTGTAGAACTCATACACAATTATGAAAAATACACTGCAGTTCATGATATATGTATATATGACGTAAGATATCTCTTAAAGTCCAGATGCCTATAATAATGTGATAATTCTAGGTTAAAGCCAAAAGTATTGTTTCATTACTTCTACCTCTTCTTGTTCCTCCTCTTGTTTTATGGCAAATGCCATTCAACACTTTCTCTAATGGGTCCAAACAAAAAAATATTATTCCACCACACTTTTGACTTCAGGCATGGGACCAGGCAAGTTTAAAATGCTACTGAAGGAATTAATATTGTTTTTTTTATCTGAACCTGAATCTTACAATTAGATGATCTGTATTTTCCATGACTGGTGACTCACATGAAATGTCCTGTGTCATTGTTTCCTGCCATGGCTGCAGATTTGAGCTTCTGAACCAGAATGCGGATCACGTTGATGAAGATGACAATATTGACCTGGTAAATACAAAAAAACAAATCAGGTATATACATTTTTACCAAAATACAGCAATACGTTCTTACATAACCATACATTCAAGCAGTTTTTTAGTTAGCATTTCCTAAATATTTTAACAGTCGACCACTCATTCAAGCCCCCATTCATCTCTAAAGTCAATACACTTCATTCAGTGGCTAGTATGCCACGCCAGGGGCTGAGAGTCTAGTGGTGTCTCTCTGACTTGCCTCTGATAATCTTTGATGGGTACAAGTACTCGTATATCTAAACAACCAAACAAATCAGAATGAAGGCATCTCAGACCGTGCACATGCAGACGACTGATAAGACTTGATTATCATCATTGAGGTTTATTTGCACCCAGTATTAAAGGATTTCCCAGCAATAATAAAAGATGTAAATGGGCTCTAACCACCCTGGTGAAAACAGTCAAGGTTAAGCTGAATGTACAGTGGTATAGTTCTCCTTATCACCACTTACCAGCAGTGAGGCTGTAATCGGTCCTTTAATGATCCACCAGATAGCAACATTTTCTGTGTCATCCCAGCAACTGCAGATAAAGAAATAATCTTATAAAAGACCAAAAAAACTGGTAGACAACTCTTTTACAGTATTTTCATGGCAATGAGAGCGTGAAAAAAAATTACCCGCTGTCATCATAGAAGAACCTGGTCAACACCCAAAGTAAAAGAACCGTAGACGGGAGTCCTGTTAAATAAAAGCAAAGATTCATTTCAAATTCATGATGTGTTGGTCTGGTATAATTAATCTGAAAAACACTTGAGGCTCAGCGTACATGCTCCCAGCATGCCTTTTTTAAGCCATTGAGTATGCATTGTGTTTATTCTGTTAATCTAACTGATCCATCTCCTTTTTAAAGCCTATGTTTGAAGAATAAACAAACACGGGATAAAAGCAGGAGGTAGGTGAGGGAGCAAGATAGTGCAGACCAGAGAGAAGCTGATAAAGATGCATGAAAGCTATTGTAGATGCTCTGTAAACACCATGTACACACAGAAACACACTAACATGGATACTGGGTTTAAACATCTATGCTATGTTCATATGTAAGCTGTGACCCTTATTTGTGTTCATATAGTTTTGCCAGAGAGAAAACGGGATTTGCTTTAAAGTAAAAGTGAAAGTAGTCATGAAAACAAGTCGTGGGGTTTGGCAATTTATTAAAATTTTAAGACCTAAATATTTTTCAAACAATATATAAGTAGCCAGTAATTTTACTAAAGTCTTAAAGCTGGGTGTTTTTACCTCCACCAGGGCAGTTGTGTTTTTGCTTGTGTTTGTTCTGACCTGATACAGTCAGTATATTTCATTTGTCCATCTGGGTAACAGCTCATTGAAAGTGTTTGGGAATGGGCGGATCATTTCAAAAGCATATCGGCCTGGTGATTGGACAATCGTTGCATCAATCAGATTCATCACAGGCCAATCAGATAATGTTGCAGGAGGGCACTACTGGTGCAGTGTAAAGGACTCAACGTGAGCCATTTGGTGGAAGAAAAACTGCAAAAATGTCAGAAGAGAAGTGAAAATATCTTTTCTACAAAAAAGTTTTTAGTGTTGTTGGCTTTTCGCTTAATGTAGTATAAGCAATGCATTTGTGCTAATTTCTCTACACGCAGTTACTTCCTGCTGGACTCCGGAAACACTGCTAGCTGCAACAATGGCGAGTCCGGAGCAGTCTGTGGAGTGAAAATGGTTGGAGGTAGGCCTAAGTGAACCTAATACGCTGTTGTATCAACGACACTGATGTATGAGCTAAGAACATACATGTAAAATAGGCCAATTGGATTTTTTTTTTTACACTTTCTTGAACAACTCAGCTAACAGTGGCCCCATTTACATGGGTAGTTTTCCTCAATCTGATTGAAATCGATCGGATTAAGTGAATCTGATTCGATCTGTATACATGAAACTTTGAGTAAAGAGATCCACGTTCAATCCACGTTTGCATGACCCCAGCTCAATCTGATTGTATTGTTTTTTCTTCCATGCGCAGAAGGTCACTCTGCAGCTACCCGCAAATGTATAAGAGAAGAAGAGGTGCACTTCCTGCTTCCTGTTCACCTCTAGAAAGATGGATCCACGTCATGTTTTGTTGGGGACGCTTATTGTGTTATGGTTACATTTATTTGAGGCTCTGAAGTGATTTTGAACTCTTGCATGGTTTCTATTAAAAGTTTGTTTCCTCCACCGTCCAGTTCTTCTGTTTGTTCACCATGTTTGTTTGGGCACGCTTTGAGTACGTCATTACGTGCCTCTTACGTACTAAGGAGTGGCTGCGCAGACCGAACAATCCCCTCTATCAACCCAATTCGCTCCACTCAGCCGTTTACATGAAGCACGGAACAAATTATCAAGCGGCGTAAACTACCACTTACAATCCGACCCGAAATACAATCAGATCTGGGTGAATTTGATTGGCTAAGGCTTTACATGAGACATTTCTAATCTGATTGACCTTTCAATCTGATTGTAAATAGGATTTTTTGACCCATCTAAATGGGGCCAGTGTCAAAAATGCCTTAGTGGAGAATCGTGACCTCAGAGCACCTCCAGTTATATTTGTGACAATGGGTATTAACATCAATCCTTTCATTTTGTTCATTTAAACTTTTCTTTTCATTTTTTATGTGCATGTTGACATTGTTAAGCAGGCTGTTAATAGGGCCTGTGTGGTGGGACATTTAACATATGGCTCATGTGGACTTAAATCACTTGTTTCTTATGTTTAATACATGGAAGAAAAACTCCCTGCATTGCTTCAAATTTCAACTTTTAGCTTATATAATAAGGTCAGATGTTATTCCTATGGAAAGATGCTCTGTAATCCTTCTGCAGAAAATGCTCGTATTATTGGCATGCCCAAATTTTATGATCCTGTTTTATGAGGCCTACATTGTATGCATGTACAATCAAACTGATCCCCTACAAAGAGCTAATATCTGGGATCAAATAGTGAAAATAAACAAAACACAGTATGACAAAAGATGAAAACACACACAGAATCCAAATAAACACAAAGGAATCAAATAATTTAGGCAAACAAGAGCTGCTTTTATAAACTAATTTGTGTGCAAAAGTGTTTCTAAGTTATACTGATTAATATAAAACCTGAGAAGAGATTTCCATCAGGTATTGATTGTATATTGAAATTGTAGGTAGACAAGAGAAATGGAAATGGAAAAGCCCCATAAGGAACATGTGTGGCTGTATGGTACTCATTCGTGTGGTTTTGTTTTTCATCAGTGGAGTCTTACATTAGAATGTTTGTGATTAACCATATGTTTACAGTAAAAGTCTATTAATTCTGCTCAGATGTGGCCTACTGTTGAGTTTCCTTGATGTGCTTTCCCATCGCACCACGTTAACCGAATTTTGAATACAGTTAATCAAAAGATCTCTTTAGATGCGGGAAAATGCAAATGTATTCAAAGTACATCCCGTGGCTTTATGAATCTTTAAACTGAGAGGAGAGGATAAAGAGAGACTGGGGATGTAATAAAGAGGAAAAAACTGCTGAGTTGAAGTTCAGTCAGAGGCAGAGAGCTGGAAAAGTTAGGAACATACAGTATCTTTCAGAGTAGTGCTCTTATAAGTAACGCGAGACAAACCTAAAACTGAGCAATAGAACAAAACTATATTGTATGCATGTTCACAGCCTAAAAATAGGTTTGATACCTGTATTTAATTTTAATCAAGCTACTATAACACACAGCTTGAAGTCAGCTTCTTATACATACAGTATGCATGACTGAAACTAGAGCTGTGCAAAAAAAAGTAACTCACTAGATAACGACTGTGACATCTAACTATTAATCCTGACAGAAATTATAGAGCAAAACAGCAATAATTCTATAATACAGTACACTAAAACATTTAGTATTTAAAGGTTATGTACAATAGTGTCAAATAAAATATGATTCATTTGCATCATACAGCTGAACCTAAGAGCTCTGTGCTAATGATTTTTAATTAATACAGATATTAATGTTAATATGAATTTTTAAACATGGCATAGTACATACATACATACATACATACATACATACATAGAATTAGATTTTTTTTTTTTTTTTTACAAAACATAGGATATAGTATGTAGTATGAAAACATTTGAGAAATCCACAGTGTACCAAAAATACCCAGGTGTCATCATACTTTTGCCAAAAATAAGCAGTATGCATCAGACCAGTTCACTTCATCCACTGCTAGCCAAAATACGAAGCGCCATCAAGAAGCCACAATGTATACACATGGCAACAGCCCTTCTAATTTTTCCACTGCATTAATAGAACACACACCTTACACATCTAACATGTACATGGTCATGAATGAAAATTATGAAAACCAGAATATTTCACGAATAAGATTTTTTCAGCCTGTCATTAGATGTTAATTTAGTGGCGCAAGC
Organism: Scarus forsteni; assembly: GCA_036419115.1. Lineage (NCBI taxonomy): Eukaryota > Metazoa > Chordata > Actinopteri > Labriformes > Labridae > Scarus > Scarus forsteni. The sequence continues at coordinate 28,811,348 of JAZDUH010000157.1, read as the reverse complement.
CATTAGCTGGTTAACTGTTTACTTTAGTTTCTAAGACCAGTTTCAGAAATCGTGTACATTTTTGGACTCGTGAGGAAAAACGTACAGTATTGTCCATGTGGTCAAAAGAAATTGGATTATTTACATGTTTAACATAGTTTTTTTTATTTTAGAAGTAGTTACTCTGGTGCACACTTAAGCATAGTAGGGTGCAGTATTGCACCTTATACAATAGTTGCCACCCGCCAGAAGCCAGAAAGAAATCCGAGGAGTTACGCTGAATTTAAATACAGTACCCAGTACACGGCATACACTGCATATTTTGTGTAGTGGTGTGGCTCAACCATCACCGCAAAGTCATATTTTTGAAAGAGTTCTTTAAATCTTGTGTTTCCAAAGCATTTGAATGACATCATAAAGTCCATAAGAGCCACATTCGTATATTCTAATTAACATGATTTATTTGATGATATATTTATGTGTATTTATACAAACCTAAACCACTTAAAGATAATTATTTCAGATTGATTCCTTTAAGATCTACAATATGCCCCTGAGCCTTCTTATCAGTCCACCCATTCTCGACACTGCTACATCCCTTTCAAGGTCATAAGATGAGGTGAAACCTGTCCCAGCTGTCATGGCCCCTAATTTAGTCTTACGTAAAAAGCACAATGGATCCTAATGCCAGTAGACATGAAAAAGAACCATAAAGAATGCAGATTGAAAGACAGAGAGAGAGAGATGTTGCTTCAGGGAACTTAAAGGAGGAAGTCAGTGGCAGGGCCAACCTGATATCTCTGGTAGGGAGTAACTCACTCCCACTAGATTTACCTGTAGCTCTACCTTCCCCTATTCACCCAAATTCATGATGGAGGAGAGAGAAATCTGTATGCAAACAAAAAAGGTAAATGTTTTTTTCCAATCTCAGACTTTTTCTACATGTTGGCTCTATTTTTAAAAGCATTTGGCCCTCTGTCCATTCCTAAACAGAGATTTAGGTCACAAAAAATGCTAATTTAGGAAAACTCTTGCAAAGGTGTAGATTAAAAATAAAAGATTTTTTAATGACGTTTGGGCGAATACATCATGCTGTTCTGACCTCACACAATGCATCATTATTGTTGTTTACATGTGTTTAAAGGTGTTATGAGGAGAATCTATTACCGGCGACATTAGGAGTCTGCTACCCATGAGCATGTGCGGCGACTGTCGTAATGCTGCATTCCAGTAACCTCAGAACTGGGAGTGACATCATCTCCGACTTATCTGGGTTCCAGTTGAAGTCGGAAAAAAACATGCAGATCTACCAGGCTATTGTTAGCTGTTGTTAGCTCGGGGGTGTCGAGGTTTCACCGAGTTCCCAGAAGGAAATTCAGACTTCGGGGGACGTTCCAGTTGCAGTTTCCTACTCGGAACTCGGAAATTCCTACTTCCGACTACAACTGGAACGCACCAAAAGACCCAAGCCAAAGTGTGCGTTTGTTGTGATGCTAATAAAGCATGCAACTCGGACCTTCCTCAGAACTCTGTTTTGCTTTACAACTTCTTTTTTCAACAACTTACAGGATGCAAAGCCACGAGATAATGTATCTCTTTCTAGGTACGTAGCGGTAGTTTTTGATGTGTGACAACAAGCAATTTTTGGAAAACTTAGTATCGTAGTTTTGTAGCCAGCTATATATCACTACTCACAGCCTGGTGCCCTAAGACGTGTCCAAATAATATAAATTTGCTCTAGTTTTAATTGTCTTGTTCCCGAAGTTGAGTATCCAGGCCAGCCCTGTCCGACCTGACCGGAAGGCTAAGGAATAGCATTTATAGATAACCTATTTTGATGCTATGAAACTCATCTTAAAGTGTGTATTTTGATCAGACATATATATATAAAAAGTGAGACTTTTTTGTAATTACTTAGAAACTCCTCACAGTCCCTTTAAAGTGATACTGACTGATTATTTACATGAACGCACATACAAACGCTGTTGACATTTATGCTGAGACCTGGTGTTACTGCCTTTAATGCGGATGTGTTAACTAGCCACCCATGGCCCCCTGCGTCTGTGACTGTGGTGGTAACATATGTTGAAATTGACAACAGTATGATCGCTTTTGAATAACATAATTTGGCCAAGATCATCAGATATATGTCATATTGAAGCAGCATGGCACAGAAGTACCCTACCTATTGTCCAATGTCAGCTGGGATAGGGCCAGTCCACATTTCCCCAAAAGGTATGAGTGGTGTATATAATTAATGGATGAATGTCATATGGAAATATAAATGAAGAAACATTTATTCAAAACATCTGTTTACTCCAAACGTCATAATGTAGTTAAGCAATGACACCAGTCAAACTATGTTGAAATAGAAACAAAAATTAAACAGCTTTTGCATAGAAATTCTAAAAAAAAAACATCATATCAATGAATTCATATGAATGAGAATGTTATTAAAGACTGCTCACCTGTGGACATCGCTTTTTTGAAAATGAAGGAAAACCTCAGTTCTTTTATTACCTGCCTATGTGGACACAGCCTGAATTTTGTATAATGCACACTTATTAAAGTTCACAGGCTGGGTCCAGTCGCTTCATCTGACATCCTCAGCATCCATCTATCTCATGCAGTAATGAGACAGCTGATTTTGCTGTATATTCTCTGCGTCCCACTTTTACCCTGACTTCTAATCCTCGCTTTTCAACTTCTTCCCATGAATCTGCATATCTTAGTTCTTAGTGTTCTCATAAACTTCCTCTGATAGTTCCATCTACAGAATAACAGACCATAACAATATGTCAGAATTCAAGACTTTCCTATGGCATAAGTGCCCCAGACACACACACACACACACACACACACACACACACACACACCTTCCACCAGTAATTTTTTGCACCCTGCCTCAAAACCTTTGCATTTTTCCCCTGCACGTACTGACAAACTGAAGCACTATGCTCTCCTCTAAAAAGTCTAGTTCCCTTGTCTGCTGTAAAGAAGGAGAAGTTATAAAGTTTTAATGTCCATGGATAAAAAAGACCTCCTGTGGTGGTCTGTAGTCTCAGTCCACATCTTATGCTATTTGTTATTAATGTACTTTTTGGAGTTTGGAGTTTTTCTGAGCTTTCATTGTGATTTGTGTGTTGTTATGGTCATCAACTTGATATCCTCACAAAACCTCTTTAGTGATTCTTCTCACCCCATCCAATCAGGATATACCACCAGAAGTATTTCCTCTGAGAGACGAAGGTCAGGGCCAGCAGCGTCTGCAGATACATACCCTCTACCAGCAGCCAGAAGTAATTGGCCAGAATGCTGAACTGGAAGAAAGCCACAGCAGACTTACAGGCTGCCTAGAGAGAACACAGCAAAATCTATTTAACACTGCTGAATGTGTTGTAGTTTAATGACAAACACAAGGTAGGCAAGGTATAGCGTTATTGTAGTCAAAATTAAAATGAAAGATGCTGTAACTATTGAAAAAGACATCAAAAGCATCAGTGTTTGACTCGTCTTCCCTGTCCATACCATCTCTAACTCAATCACACACATGTTGGGATCTGCCCTCTAATTGGAGCATAGCTGCCTAATGAGAGTATCCTCACCGTTGACACTGAGCAGTGGTCCAGATTCTCATCAGCAAACAGCACCGTGTCTTTGATAAAAACAGCGCTGGCTCTCAGGACGAAGGAGGAGAACAGGTTGATGTGGATGTAATTTCTCGTGCAGCGGAACTTTCTAACAGGGACAAAAAAAATGGATGTAAGGTTAAAAGTATGCAGTAATATCTGCAAAGTAGGGCTGGGAAATGTGGTTTAAAATCATACCTCTGAACTGTGATAAATGGCAAAATTTGATAAACATCTAAATATTCTCTATCAAGAAATAGCAGATGACTATCAGAATAATAGCTTACATCTTTTTATGAAGAAATGCAGTATAGGCATTTTCAAACCAGTTTAGTAGCCACACTTTCACTGAAAGGCTGTGCTGTTGTGACACATTTAGAATGTAGCTTGGCATTGTCTTCGTGAAATGAGCAGGGATGTCCCAGATGTGCAAGTTACCCATGCCATAAGCACTAACACACCCCAATACCATCACAGATGCTGGCTTTTGAACTTTGGGCTGATAACTATCTGGAAGGTCCTTTTCTCCTTTAACCTGGAGGACATGACATTCATTACTTTCAAAAACAACTGAAATGTGGACTCATCAGACCACAGCACACTTTTCCAATTTGTGTCAGATGAGCTCAGGCCACAAGAAGCCAACAATGCTGGGTTTTTTTTGCCTTGACAACTTGCCAGCATCCAGAGATTCCTTTGGATTCTATGAATCTTTTGATGATATTATGGACTCAAGATAAGGAAATCCCCAATATTCCTTTCAAATGTACGTCTAATTAGCTCTCCAACACTTCATAATTCATTGTGTATTATTCCCATGGTCCCCCGACTCCCAGTCCTTTTTCTTTTAGACTGTTTGACGTCTTGGTCTGTATGTCTGTATGTCTTGCTCCGTTTGATTTTATTCCTATCATACATGTCTGTTTTTTTTTTTTTTGTGTAGACATAAAACTTACAGGACTTGGAACACGGACATGTTAATGTTTTTTAATGCATACTGTCCCATTTATGAAAATATAAATAAATCTCAATCTCAGTCTCCAAAATGAACTGTTTGGTCTTTTGTTCATGCAGTTGTACCCAAAGTGCTGAACCTTGCCTCATCCTTGCTTGTGAATGACTGTACCATTCAGTGATGCTTCTTTCATACCGGCAAAAACCCTCACCTGTTTCTGATCACCCTATTCACTTGTGCAATGTTCCAAAAAGATTTTTTTTTTTTTTTCGAAACGGACATCAAATTTAAAACAAGTGAATACTTAAAAAAAAAAAAAAAAATACAGTTTTCAGTTTTAGCAGGTGTATGCAATTGAATAAAGGTAAAAAAAAAAAAAGTTGGACTAATTATTGAATTTTGTTTTTATTAACATTTTACAATGTCCGAACTTCAATGTAGTTTTGGATCATTTGAACAACCTCACTAATACACAAATGAGGTCTCGTAGTTAGTTGAAAAAAATCGGCAACATAAATGGTCGGTGACTGATTTAATTGTTGGATAGTTGTTAAACAATGTCATGCATGCCAGCGTACCAGTGCTATATTATGAAATTATTAAACAATGACTGTTGCCTGTGTAAAACATCTGTTGTTGTTACTGAAGTATTAGAAATGTATAAATACTATTTGATTTCTATTGATGATGAAACTAATTCTGACAAAGTCAGATAAAAGATGTCCTCATCCAAACTAAACATTTCAACTAGAGTATCTTATGGTCAATAAGACTGTCAGTAAATGGAACATTAGACCTATCATATTTTTTTATTCTTTAAGTATCAATACACACATGAAATAATGGATATGCACAATTATATCTCACCATATATTATCATTAAATGTATCCATATATTTGAAAAACTCAACATACTGCTGACAAACTGAGCCTTCTTATTAATCTCTCTGAGAATATAATCACTAAAAGCTTTAACTTTGCAAATCTAGTGTCAGTAACTGTTTCTTTGACATTTTGCATGAATGTATATCTAGCTGTTTTTATTATAGATGTCAGTGACAGACTAATTGCATCAAAAATAAAGAGATGGACTTTTCTCAAAATGCAGTATATATGCATTTATACATGCCAGGCTCTTTTAATGATTTGTACATTACACAAATTTTCATTTAACAGTTAGAAGATGACAAAAGAGAGGCAATATATGCTCCCTTAGTTTTACTGGACCTTACTGCTGATCAGACCTGGATGTTTGGATACTTTGCATCCCCCCTGAAATGTTTAACCTTGAAACCCTCTTTACTCCTCGATTGTCGCAACTTGATGAATGTTTGGTCCTGGTTGTCTATTTTTTGTGCTCTTCTTCTGTGTGTATCTAGGACAGTGTGTTCTTTTTTTGGGCTCACCTGAAGGCTGTGAACACCACTATGGCTGTGATGAGAGAGATGAGCGAGGTGGCATAGCCCACAGTGTACACCTGTCTGAATGTTGAGAGGTAGCTCGTCTGAGGAGAGAAAAGCAGAGAGTGAGGAAAACTTTATCCATGATGAATGTATGAAAAGTAAATCTCTGAGATAAAGTAAAAAGCTAGACAAAAATGTCAAATATGCCAGAAATATGGACCTTGTGTTCATACGCTTGCATTGTCAAAACCATGTGTTACAATGGTATTATTAATTAAAATCTTATTAATGAAAACAACATGTTAGCTCTGTTGATGTATTTGCACTATGTCTACAGGGTGCGACTTTGCCTACATTTTTTGGTAATTGATCCCTAAGATCTGTATTCTGTAAAGATAAAAATCACTATCACAAAGGCAGAAATCCCACTGAAGTGAACTTTTCCACATGTAGACAATACTTGGATGGACCATTGAGGAACAAAAAAGCAACATAGGCACACTGTAAAAAAGGCTAGTTGTTTTAACTTAAAAAAGTTAGTGTCCGGGCTGCCTTAAAATTTTAAGTTATCTGAATTTAGAAATTTAAGTTCAGTTGAATTAAGAACGGCTCAGATCAAGTGAACTTCTTAAGTTCAATAAACTTGTTATTAAGTCAGCTCTACTTGAACTGTTTAGTTTAACAAACTTCTAAAAGCAATCCAATTCCAATAGTATTTTTTTATGCCAACACAGTAATTAAACTTCTTTAAACTACAGTTTTAAAGGTAAAACAACTTGATCTGGAGTTCAGGTCACTGATGATTTTGAGCTTAATTGAGTTATTGCATTTGGATTTAACTTAATATTTTTCTTTAACTTTGACTCATTTTGTTCTGCTTTGACACAAGTTCATAAAATAAAGTTAATATTAGCTTTAAGAAAAACAATCTTAAAAGCAGAAAAAATTGTCTAGTATTTAAAGTATATTAGTGCCAGACAAACCAAAACAACTTCTGTTCTTCATGCTTTAATAACACAACTGGCAATTTTTATCACATGTTCAATGTGGATAGCAAAACAGCTCTGAAAAGATTCAAGATACATTTTCCGGGAAAAATGCATCCTCATCCACAAATGTGAAAAAAGAAATAAAACAGTAAAAGATGTGAGCTATAAGCTCGTTTTCCACCAAACAAGCCATCATGCAAGCCAGACGAATTTTAGTAAAAGTTAAAGAGAAGTTTTAAGTTAAATCCAAATGCAATAAGTCAATTTAGCTCAAAATCATCAGTGACCTGCACTTTAGATCAAGTTGTTTTACCTTTAAAACTGTAGTTTAAAGAAGTTTAATTACTGTGTTGGCATAAAAAAATACTATTGGAATTGGATTGCTTTTAGAAGTTTGTTAAACTAAACAATTCAAGTAGAGCTGACTTAATAGCAAGTTTATTGAACTTAAGAAGTTCACTTGATCTGAGCTGTTCTTAATTCAACTGAACTTCCATTTCTAAATTCAGATAACTTAAAATTTTAAGGCAGCCTGGACACTAACTTTTTTAAGTTAAAACAACTAGCCTTTTTTACAGTGCATTTTTCAGCTATTTTTAGATTATTTTACAGTCCTGATTAATGTGTACCATCTACTGCTACTGTATATCCCTTCAGTAAATTCATCACTTGAGATGCAGCATCACATGTTAAAACTGAAGGTTTGTACACCATTGTTTCAACTTTATAGTACAGTCTCTGCCCACTGCTATTATCCAGTGCTCCCTTAATTTAACTACAAAAACTATTTCATCAAAACAAGCTTTTATACATGCACCTGCTGTCATCAAAGTATATCGAGTTAAGTCTACTGCAGAGTAAGTGCTGTTAAGAGAGCAGCAACAGACCTGACAAATTATATTTTACCAGAATAAGATTTAAAATTCACTCGTTCAAAGATAAAGCAGCAGCAATATATCACTCATATGAACAAAAACAAAACTGATGCCTTGGATTTTATTGAATAAGGTTGCAAACCACACAGAGGACTGTTGGTAACAGCAAGAAAACGGAGTGAGTCAAACTCGATCAGAAAAGGTAATTTCAAGAAATATATGTTAACCTTGTAATTGCCTAATTGCCAGTGTACAGCCAGAGTGGCTGCTCTAGAAAATTACGTTAACACAAGAGATGATGAGAACTCATGGACGCAGTGACAGAGGAAGAGCTGGAGGTTAAACCTGATTAAATTCCACTGATTGGTCTGATTACAGCATATTTACCTCAGTTTCAGGCTCGTTGTCATCACTGAAAGCACAGGCCTCCTCATAGCGCGGATACATTTCTGACCAACCGTCATCTGTGCAGTTCCTGTAAACATGACCTGATGTGAGAGACGAGATATTAAAGTTATTTTGTGATTCGACAACTGCAAAGCATTTGACAAAAACAGATAATAAATCATATTAGTCTTTTTATAAATCATATATTTGGGTGCTTTGGTCCAACCTAGTCAGCAGCATTGCTAAGACACCACACTTTGCTTCCAGAGTACAAAAGTGAAGCCAAACTTCCACAGTGATTGGCACTGATATACTGTGCAGTGCTGTGCACCAAAATCTTCAGACAATGGGCCTCAAGCTGTCAAAATAGCCCCCCGGTGTCCTATACATTCATATTTCCTCAGTCAAGTTTATTAACCCATCACAGCTACATTTTTGGGGAAAGTTGATATCCCCACATATTTAGATGGCTTCAGTGATCTTTCTTTTTGAATCCCTGGTCAGTATTTCATGTCTGCAAACATCTGATGTCTCATTGCTCTTCTAAAGAGTGTTATTTTCTTCCTTTTCCCATAACTTGACCACCAAGGTGTTTTTTCATACTTATGTTAACATATTGCAGCTAAGTTGTTGGTGAAGGCTACTGTTCCTTTTCATTTGTATGGCTTCACTGGTGTTTCCTTTCTTAGACCATTCCACTTAATTAGTTCATTAGTCAGAAAACAGATGCTTTTCTGTCCTTGTTCAAACTCTCTGACGGACAGCGCGTTCTTCTTTTTGTTATTCAAATTTTTAATTGTTTTAACACATTTTAAACATTATCAAATGACATATATGAGACAAACAAAGTAACAGTCTGGGTAAGAAAACACAAAGAAAAGTGGACAGTGCGTTCTTGTCGTTTTGGATGTATGCAGAGAAAGTTGTCAGCTGCATCGCTTCATATAATACTGTGTTGGGGGGGGGGGGATTAGAACAGCTAAATAATGTCAGAGCAGGTGATGCATTCAGACAAAAAAGACACAAAAATGTAGCGCGTGAATCCCTCTCTGTTCCTCCTGAGCAGAACAAACTAAATGCAATGCTGCCAAGACTCTGGTCTGTGTGAGGGATCTGCAATTCAGATCATAATGAGGCATAATTTCCATCAAGATTGAGAGGAAGAAGCTTTTAATGAGCATGACCTTAGACTTCCCATAATGATGATGAAGATCTTTAGGACAATTGTGCAAAGAAAACTGAGAAAAATAGTCCTACATTGTTTATTAACAGTGTGCATTTCTCACTGCAAGACAAAGACCCAAGAGTTTTAAAATGCACCAGCTGTCCCATAAACATTCAGAAACAATGAATAATTCATCCGATTACCTAATACACAACACATCATTATTTTTTACCTCTTAGTTATTTGTGGTATTTAATACAAGCAGAAAAATATGTTTCTACAACCGACTGTTCTAAAAGGAAGATCAGCTTAACTTGAGCACTTTTATATTTATAACTACAGTATTATAATATAAAAAGTGCCTGTTTTGGTTGCAGAGACACATTTTTTCAGCTCCCTCTGAAGATGTAAGACTGATGTTTTGTCCCAGCAGACAACATTTCATGTCATTTCTTTTGCCAAAAACTTCCCTGGTCATATGTACTGTATTCCTGCCAACTAGCAGACATGAATATTTCATCGCCGTCCTTCATCATCAGAGAGACTCCAGACTGCAACGGTGCTACAGATTACATCAAGCTGATAAACATATGTAAAGGTGGAGTCACATTTCACCAACAGAGGAATGTGACTCACCAACCTTTTTTTCCACTTAGATGTCTAATTCAGTGACTGGAACTGAAGTTTTCTGTGCATTTTGGGCTCTAGTGTGGCGAGGGGACTGACCTTGATTGCTGGAGAAGTGCTGGAAGACTTCAGAGCAGGAAATGTTGACCACCTGCCCTTCTTCAGCTCTCTGCCAGCATCCAATACCGTCCCACTCTGTTTTACATCCTGAAAACACAGAAGAGACTGGTCAGTCAATGAGTTTCTCTAAAATCGCCTGTTTGTCTGCTTTTATTTCATGTTCAATATAAATAAGTGGAAATTAAGGCATTTAAAATGCTCTTAGCAATACAACTGATGACTTTATAGCTTAAACAAGGCAAAGACGAACTGTTCACAAAAATGTATTTTGAAAGACTGTAAGCTTGTGAAAAAAATTATCTGGTTATGAGTAGGGATAGGTACCGAACTCAGTACTTTAAGTGGTACCGACCAAATTCTGCAGGTTCTACCAAGTACCGATTCACGTAAAATCAAACGGTGCCATGTTTAGGTACCTAAACGCATCCTTGTGACTGTGAGGGAGTGGAAGAAGCAGGCATACTATTGAATAGGAAGGTGAATTTTGTTGTGGTTCATTTTGGTTACTGGTTTTCATGTTAAAGAAACTTTTGGAACAACTACAATGTTACAATACAAACAGTTGAATGTTGTTTTGATATATATCTGTGAAATTTTATATATTGAGAAATAAATTTACATTGAAAAAATTTGAGGTCTTAATGTTAAACAAATTAATATTTATTACCCCGTAAACACACGCAAAAGTACCAAAAATTGGTACCGTTGAGTACCGATACCGATTCCCAGGTACCGGGCATCGGTATGGTATCGGTTCAAATGTGAAAGGTACCCATCCCTAGTTATGAGTCTTGTTGTGCTGGGGCTCTCAAAACTAGGGGCCTGCTAACCCCAATTTCTAGGTCTAAGCACCTCACTGTGTGTGTCTTTAAATGGTTTTATTTTTATGGTCTCATATCCTGACCTGGTTGAGCATTTACCGCAGATCTTTTATGTCTATTAGCAAGATTTGATTTAAGTTGAATAAATAAATTTAAAAAATACCTTCACGGAGGATCAGTAACCACCAGACTATCATCTCAAAAACATTTGCAAATGTTGATTTACAATTTTTATAAAGAGAAACCTGTTGGAAATTCATATCAGTTTTCTTTTCTTGTAATTACACACTTAGCATTTATTAGATAATAATGCCAAATACTTGCCAGACTTGTTTACATTTATTTCTCATAAACATAGGGTGAATAAAATTTGTCTATTATTTTTATAGATTATACATCAGTTCAGATGATGATTAGAGGTTTTGCAAACCTTTGTAGACTCATATTAAAAAATTGGGTTTCACTCTTTTGTCCCCAAAACCCACCAGTATACAACATGGCAGATCTTAATGTCAGCCTCCATAAAGGGGAGAGCCACCGGTCATAAATATAAAAAGCCTATTTCTTTCTTGATAAAAAGAAAACAAAAGTTTATGGGAAGGACTTTACATTGAAATAGAAACATTATATTTTATATTCACTGTTTTATTTTATGAAATGCAGCTAACTTCTACACACTACACCTTTAAGTGCCTTCACCAGCCATCATAACTGATTGTTGTTGATCTAAAGCATGTAAAGCAGCAGACTCCAATATACACATCCTTGATTACAGTGTAATGCTAAATGAGCATGCCAAACCAGGCATGTTTTTTTTTTTTTTTCTTACCACTGAACTAATTTGGTTCAGAGTTGTTGTCTTACATTACTGTCTACCCTGATCTGCATCAGCCCCTCAGAAAAATCTGTTCAACATGCCGTGTTTAGTTTAGTGTACTTTGCAGCTTGACACCATGCTGCTTCGAAAGAAACAGCTGACCCTAATTTATGCAGCTCTTTTAATATTTAGGATGGATCCTCTTTTGTTCACTGAAAAAAAAACATGCTGAGGTAGTGTATTGAGTAATTTGGCACAGCCTCACTGGCAAGATAAAAGAGACAAATTTTCTCACAAAAATCTGTCCATCTGTCATCTTTCCTGCTTAATCCTGTCAGAGTTGCTTTCAGGAGGCTATGGTCTTTTCAACTAACAATTGGCAAAAAGTTGGGCACACAGTTTACTTGTGCCTGCCAATTTCAGGGCTGACATTTAGAGATGGACAACAATTCATGCACACACACAAGCAAAGGACAATTCAGGATCATTCATCAACCTAAAAAGCATTTTTTCATCTGTGGGAGGGATCAGAGTAGCTGGAGAAATCTCATGCATGCACAAAGACAACATGCAATCTTTCAAATAAGGTCCTGTCAAATTGGGGAGTAAGTCCAGCAGCCTTCCTGCACTGCAACATCTGCTGCACGGCCTTCCAGCAGATATTGAGTGTAAAAAACACACCTGCTAGAATCAGTGAACATTGCATGTCATGGACTTTTACATAATAAACACTTTTTAACGGTGCATTTACGATTAACTGTGTCTTCATGCAGGCACAATATGTAAATGTTATTTGATGATTGTATGGTGCAGACTTCATTGTTTTTGAACACAGAGGGGGAAAGCTCTTCCCAAAAGTACCCCACCACATAGGAACTTGGGGTATGTTCCAGTTGATGCCAGGGCTCTGATTCTGCTGGATGCAAATTAGCTACAGTACATGACTAGGAGCGTCACCTTTGGTCAGAATTTCCCTCTGGGATGTCAGACGATCTTCAGCCACTTTACCAGCTCAAAACTGGAACGTGTCTAACTGGAATGTGTCATAATATCCACTTCCCCCTCTCCAGTTCTGAGGTAACTGGAGCACAACAGTAGGCTAAAATACAACATAAGTTTGACAAGATTTGTCATTCTGTTACCCAGATTTATGAAAAAAGGACCAAACATAATTTTTCATTAATGTTTAAAGACCTCAGGATTCAGTCAGGTAAGAAAGTCTGTCTTTAACATACTGTACATTCTGGGATTTTCTCAGCATACCTCTGGTCTTTGTTAAGGGAACAAAAAACCTCCAACCAGTCACATGAACGTGTCTGGAAAATGCGATTTCTGGCCAAAGTTCACTGCCCTAGTCGAACGGATAAAGATCAATTGTTATTTGGCTGACCTTTTTGTAATTCCAGTCTTGGCTCTGTGTGTGTTTTTTTTTTCTCTCAGCAGCTCCATTCATTTATAGCAGACACTGAGTGATGGCCAAGGCGAGCTGCCTCTGAAAAGATTCTTATTTTCTCTCTTCATTCCTTTCTTTGGTTGTTTTCGTATAAATATCTTTCCTGTTGAGTTTATTCTGTCAGTTTCGTGCCGTCACACTCAAATTTGTTCCATCTACTGAACTGAAGCTGTCACACACATTAACACGGAAACGGGAGACATCCTCAGACTCTCCCCTGGTTCTGCAGGATTCTCCATGGTGTAGTGTACGTGAAGATATTTCTGTTGAGTCCTTAAGAGCTTTTTTATTTCAGGAAATACTTTAACATTCTGTTTTCAGTGTTAGACTGTCACTTATCCCATCATTTTCATCCTTGACAGAAGCATATTTGCCCTGATTTTGAATTTGTACTGACTGATGTAGTTCCCGGAGAACAAGTCCTCGCTTTGATCGTGATTCCCCGGTTTACTTTTCGTCTCTTCATTTTTCATGTAAAAGAAATTATCATGATAGCACCTTTACATTCTCATATGATATTGTAACCTTGCAAAACAGCTTTTGTCACCAGATCTCACATCTGTCATCAGGCAAATCTATTTTCCAAATTTTAAAAACATATATATTTTAAAGCTGCCAGCCTCTAACTGGTTCTAAGTCAGGGGTGGCCAGCTGATGGCCCAGGGCGCATATGCAATCCCCACTACTCACCCATCGCAGCAACATAAACATGACAATATTTGCCATACTAACTGAGAAAAGCATATACAGCAGGCTGCAGTTGTTCCAGAAAATGAATATCGTATATTGTTAAATGCATTTGAAGAGTTTGCAAAAGAGCACCTGGTTGTTCCACAGCATGACTGGCAAAATATTCTGTGGACAGATGAAACCAAAATTGAGTTTTTTGGAAGGAACACACAACGCTACGTGTGGAGGAAAAAAGGCACAGCACACCAACATCAAAATCTTATCCCAACTGTGAAATATGGTGGAGGGAGCATTATGGTTTGGGGCTGCTTTGCTGCCTTGGGACCTAGACGGATTGCTGTCATAGACGGAAAAAGGAATTCCCAAGTTTATCAAGACATTTTGCAGAAAAACTTAAGACCATCTGTCCACCAACTGGACCTTAACAGAGGATGGGTGATGCTAAAGGACAATGACCCAAAGCATAGAAGTAAATCAACAATGGAATGGCTTCAACAGAAGATCATACAGATTCTGGAGTGGCCCAGTCAGAGTCCTGACCTCATCTCGATTAAGATGCTGTGGCATGGCCTCATAAGAGCGACATCCAATGAATACTGCTGAACTGAAACAGTTTTGTACAGAAGAATGGTTCAAAATTCCTCCCGACCGTTGTACAAGTCTGATCGACAACTACAGGAAACGTTTGGTTGAGGTTATTGCTGCCAAAGGAGAATAAACCAGTTATTAAATCCAATGGTTCACATACTTTTTCCACCCCGCACTGTGACTGTTTACATATTGTGTTGAACAAAAACATGAAAACTTATAATTTTTTTGTGTGGTACTAGTTTAAGCAGACTGTGTTTGTCTAGTGATGTGACTTAGATTAAGATCAGAACATATTTTATGGCCAATTTATGCAGAAATCCAAATAATCTCAAAGGGTTCACATACTTTTTTATGCAGCTGTATTTGTCACATTCACTGAATTATAAATAACTGTAATAGTAGGAATATCATACATATAGTAAAAGTTGTCTTGAAGTCAGTAAGTCCTGACTTTTAGCTAAACATTCTATCTTTGAAATGAAAATAATAATAAAATGAAAACAGTTCACTGTTGAAAGATGAATCTCTTGACACATAAATGAACCCATGCACTGGTGATAAGGTACATAAGTTTATTTTGCCAATATGACAGCTGATATAAGAGATATACTGTATGTGGCTGACATTGTATGTCTGATATATTGGCTGTTAATGTTTGAAAAATTGAATTATTGGTTGATATCAATATTCAAATTTGTATGGCAATTTTATTTCTACCAATGTAATATTGTATTGATATTCCATGGAAATGTTGAACAGTCCATCTGGTGTGTCAGATAAATGTGATAAAGCTCAAATAAAATCATTACTGAAAACATAAACAATCTGTGATTATTGACTTCAATGTTTCTCTTTTTGTGGATGAACAAGCTAGTTTAGAGAAAAGCCTTGTTTGGCTTTGCTTCAGTCAAAATGTGGATATGGCTCAATTTTCAAGTGTTGTGTTCCATGTTTACTGTGGTTGCACAGAAATGCCTAGACATGTTCCTTCCACTGGAGCTACCTGTGGGCCTGACAAACACCTGGCTTAGGGAGTGTATCAAACCTGCAGGTTGTGCATGTAAAGACTGTTTGGGCTCACGTTTTGTGGTCTTTTTGACCTTGCATCTCTGTGACCAGTGACTATGTGTTGTGTATCTAAGCCACTACAATGGAGTGGTGCAAGAATGTGTCTAAAAATACAGAAGTGAGTTAGCATTTTAGCATTGCTGGTTCTTCAGGCCTTAAACTTCATAATAGCTTTTCGGATGAATGCTAGAAAAAAGGTCCTAGATGAACGTGTGCACACAAGTCTGTATTTGGATTCTCATAATCTACTTGGACAAACAACATTTTTTTTTCTGGAAACACAGCATTATTTTGTTGCAAATTACATTTCTCAGGGGAAAAGAAGACTTAGCATTAAGTATCAACCAAGCGCTTCAGCTTTATCAGCACTCATAACATGCTCTGTGAATTTCAATGTATCCGCTAAGAGCGAGTCTCGCACATCATCCCAAATTTCCTGCTGTTACATTAACTGAGAAGGGACTTCAAACACTTGGTCTCACTGCGGGCATCATTGGCACAAATTCACTCACAGTGACAAAAAAAACTCCAGTACCTACAAAAGCTTATCTGATTACCTCGTCACATTCATCCTGTTTAGTAACTGAGGAGGACTTTTCTTTCTGTACTGTCCTTCTGAATCAATATAAGGGCACAAAAATGAATGAAGTATAGTCCAGAAGACCAAGGTCTAGACCCTTTATTCACGTCATAACCTCTATGTTTTCAAAAAATGGTTACTACTTCTGGTGATCAGTTTGGGATTTCTTTCTAGTTTAGAATTAAATAATTCCACATGCTGTGTTTGAGGTCACAGTCTCAGGAGGCAAAGTGAAAAGTCTGACACAAATTAGAAAAATCTGCAGCCATGTCCAGCCACAGCAGAGTAAATGTCAATACCTATGAAAAAGAAATAGTACGAAATATAAAGATCTTAATTTCTGAGGGCTGCAGAGAGAGCAGAGTAAAAGTCACAGACATAAGTAGCAGTAAGTGTCTGCTGCACAGAAAGTTCCTCCTCCTGCAAACATTTTACAGTGTAGGAAATATCTGCAAGAACCCAGAGTGATTCTTGACTCAAACATAAACACAGCATGCCTGCCTGAATAAACCGGATCGTCACTCAGGAGGAGGTTGATGAACAACATATCATGCTGAGGTGTTATATATATTTCATCATGTTTATTTAACCATACATGTCATACCTACTGTTGGTGCATGGGGAAAGGAAATTAGATAATCAGGGGCACTTACTAAAGCACATCCATCAGTAAATGAATGAATATATAAAAAATTGCTTAAAATAATCTAAAAATAAAATTCATTAAATATATTTTGTCCCCTGAATTTATATTTTCTTTGAGATTAAACTCATATTTAACAGACATATCAAAAATATTTTCATAGTCAACTCTAATTTTTTTTTAGGATGCTTTCTTTCCAGTGAGGAAGGAGGACATACTATCATTCATGCCAAATTATAAACATTTATTAGTCCCACGGGGGGAAATTCCACAAGGAAGGAAGCTGGTTATTGTTTATATAAGTCAGTGTTACTTGCCCTTTTGTTTCATTCATATTAAGGACTACATGTGATTTAATATGACATATAGTAAATACAACACATTTTATTTAATTTGTTTATCATTTAACATACATCAACAGTGGTGGCTGTTTAAAATAAGTTATGTCAAAAATATGGAAAACTGCCTTAGTTAAGAAATTCCTGGATTTGCATCCGCATTCAGAAAAATATCACATTTCTTATTCTTTATGCCATGACTATCATTTACTGAAAATGTCACGGAAAGCCACTGAAAGCTTACTGAGTTGAGAGAGGAGATGTTGAAAACTGCCCTCTCTTGCAATGTTAATAAATCATTGAGAAGATTCCTGAATATTCCTCAAATTGATTCAGATCACCACCTAAATCTTATCACTTCTTCTTTGTGCTATGACTAACATTCCATGAAAAGTCATTCATAATCCATTCACAACTTTTTGAGTTGTCTTGTTCAAAATCTAACAAATAAATTAACACATGCTGATAAAAGCGTAATCTCCTTGGCGAAGGAAATTACAGTGAAATATGGTGACCTATTTCTTGCAGGAAACATAGCATGCACAAGAAATCAGAAGCTTTTATGCGTTTTTTAAATTATTTTGCATAATATTGTAGCATCACCTCAGATCGTGTAGTTTGTTATCTTGATATTTTTAATTTGTTGACATTTCTGCATTACCCATGAGGCTCAGTGAGTGAGGAGAAGGGGCACATGTGGCGCCTGAGTTGCCAGTAGCACACTCCTGGTGCTCAGTCAGAATTATAGTAGCACCACAAAATGATACATATTCCTGACATAGTGTACCATACAGTGAGTAAGTGATTTGGACAGACCCTGTCTGTATGCTCAGATAGTGTACCCTCAACCGATCTGAAGTGAAGCAATGATTTATTGAGGCCTCTTGGCAGCCTGCTCTCACCGTCTCCTTTCAAAAGTGTGTCATTAGTGTATCTTATCCATGACCAACTCTTTCTCCCTTTTTATATCTCACAAAACCAACACCTAGCAACCCAGTTTGGAGGTCTACAAGAACGATGTCGCCTCCAATCTCCCCCCAGGATACAGTACAGGGGCAGTAGTGTGTGCAATTATTCATGGAGGAGCTGGGTGATGATTCACATCAGCTTCTCCTTTGAAGCTTTCAGGCTGACTCAGACAGAAATATTCCTGAAGCTGAGGATCCAGGAGGGACAGAGGCATCATTTAGGATGCACTTTTAGTTCCCAGGTCTGCCGTTTTCACGAGTGTAACACAATGAGCTGCAGTCTCATGGGAGGTAAATAAGCTGGGGGGGATTAGGTGACTCATGCACAGCCGTGAGGCGCACACCCGGACTTCAGATTTCCCTCCTAACACCTTAACGCTGCGCCTTCTTGACATGATTTATTGTTAAATATTCATTATTGTTTACCTGTTGAAGTGATTTACAACAATAGTACACATTACACTACATTAAAAGGAAAAAACAGAGCTTCTGCAAACAAAGTCAAAACTGTTTAAGCATACAGTCGTACTTCGAGGCTAACTTAACATGTAAATTGATTTTGAAAAGTAACATGGGATCATATCCATTAAAGCCTGTTGGATGCCACTATATTTAAACCAAAGTGCTCAATGGCAAGAGAAATTTATATGTCAGAGTACAGTAGCTTATAATGCAGCAGGTTTGAGCCCAGGAAAGACTTTCACACCACACTGACATATATTTGCATTTGTCTTTTTTTTATTTACTGCATACACATGCTGATTTATAAGCTTTTCCAATGATGTTTGGATGTGGTGTAAACGTAAAGAAAAATGTCGTACAAATCCTTTTTTGACTATTATTGAATATAAGAAAGTATATTTTGATGCTTGAGCTGATTTTTTAAAGCTGGAATAGGGGCATGATACTGTGTTACATCATCTGTCCTTAAAACAACACTCATTCAGCATTTCTGGAAGTGAGAAGATTAATTGCTGAAGCTTTCAGTTGCCCTGTCATACTGCTGTCAAAGAATAGCTAACGTCATCTTTAGCCACCATGCAGAGGTTCATAAAGAAGTAAGCAAATGCTGTGGAAAAATCTGCAGATTCCACAAGCTACTCTGTAACTCTCCTGTAATTGGACTTCTGCAGCACTCCATTTGTATTCCCCGACAGATCTTGCTTTACTTCTACAACAGGATGCAAAATCCATTCACATGAGAATTTCATTAAGTGTTTAGTGTTCTGATCCTGTTTGTCTTTGTTGTACTGTATCAGCAAGCTTTTGTGTATGGAGGAAAAACATTCTGTGTGAACAGCAAGAAACACAATGCTTTCTGCTGTCGTGACAAAATGCCAACCATAAACAGTTTTCTGATTGATCTTACAGAGCTATCTGCAAAGAAGTGAAGCTGTCAGTGTATCAAAAGCCAAGCATTTGGACATGAGCCACAGATCTGGTGTGGATGACCCAAAATCTAAAATAAGTCGTCTGACCTATCAACCAAATTTTCTTCCCTTGAGGACAGATCTGACAAAGCCTACATTTATTTCTGTTTTCCCAAGTCTGCACCATGATGGAGTTTTTTCCAGCATACTTGATTTCAGCTAAAAGAGAGAAGTTCACAAGAAATCATGTTTCTATTTCAGTCTGCATAACTTGAATTTTACAGTCAGAATAGGACAAACAGGAACAAGAAGCAGGTTCTTATGGACGAAGAAATAACCTGAATAACTGGTTTCAACATATTCCTTCAAAAATGGTCATCCATTTCCAGAGACATGCGTCATGATAATGACAGATGACAACCACCAATAAGCTCAGAAACTATGTGCCTTCCAAAGGTATCCTTGGACTGGCATATTCTTGTGTGTGCTGACTTTTTTTTTTTTTTGAGTGATTTGAACTTAACTTAGAGCAGAAGTTTGTGACTAGTTTGAGAGTAATTAATGGGGAAAACTATTATGATACCACTACCTGATAATGACTAGGCCAAGCAAAACTAATAAAGACCATCACTTAAATACAACAACCTCTTAACTAATTACCAATGAGCACTTATTAGTTGGCCATTAGGGGAAATTTTGATTAAAAGCATACTATCTGTATGTTATGGAGATGCAGAAAAAGGTTCTAAGAAGCCCTCAATTCTAGGGGCTTAAACAATAGCAAAAGATTACAGTAATAGCAAATAAAGTAATTGTTTAAATTATTTTATTTTGATTTAGCCAAGGTGTTGCAAATATGTATCAAAGTTGACAATGCTAGTATAAGGACCACACATTTTTATGGCAATTTTATATCTGCCAGTACCAATATTGTACTGATATTCCATGGATATGTGAAACAGTCCATCTGATGTGTCAGGTAAATGTGATAAAGCTCAAATAAAATCATTACTGACACATAAACAATCTGTGATTATTGACAATGATTGAGAAAAGCCTTGTTTGACTTTGCTTCTGTCAAAATGTGGATATGGCTCAATTTTCCATTGTCGTGTTCCAGGTGTACTGTGGTTGCACAGAAATGCCTAGACATGTTCCTTCCACTAGAGCTACCTGTGGGCCTGACAAACACCTGGTTTAGGGAATGTATCCACCACCTTAATTTCTCCTATTTCATTTGATTTTGGTTAATGTCACCTTGTATATTTTTTTTTCCTTTTAAAATTATGAGAAAAAATTCTGTGGTAACTTTTGATTCTGTTCATCACCAGAAATCCCTCTTTATGGTCTTGCATGTAACTATGTCCCTGAAGAGGTTCTCCATCGACACAAAGCACCTCCGTATACAACGCTAATCAAACTGCTTGTTGTCACTGTCAATGTGTTGTTCTACTGTGAGAAACACTCTTGAATATAAATGATGAAGATGGCATTGAAGAATGTTGTTTTAAACAAAATGTGGCTTAACAAGCTTAGAATGGTAATCATTCAATCTGCAGTGTTTAGAAGGGAAAGTAAACCAGCTGACCTATGTCAGGTGCATCTTTCATGTGGTAAGTGCATGGCATGGTTATGGCACGTTTATGGGCTTTTTTTGTGGGTGGAAAAACACCAGCAGAATTTGCACAGACTGTTGCAGCAGGATGAGCGTCAGAGTGACAGGAGAGTTGAAGGACCTGATTTCTTTACTAAGAATACTCTAGAAATTCTATCTGCCAGCTTTTAGGATAAGATGAAGTCTATATTGTCAAGGAAGGCAACAAAGCAGCAGATCAAACCAATATTCATTAGAAAGTCAATGTAGGCAAGGAAGTATGGACAAGATATTTGGTTGCTGGGATGTCAATATGGTGTGAAAAATTGTTACTTGCCTGAAGAGCTGATGCGCACTGATATTAGGAATAAGGACAACCTCAGATTCTGACATGTTGACGTACGGGGGCTGACAGAAAATAATGGACGTGGGTGTTTTGAAGTGCCTTCACGCTGTCTTTGTCTGTTACCCTTAATTTAACAGAGACAAAGAACAAAGCTTGATTTTCTTTAATTGATTATTTACTTGACATGATAAATATAAAGTACATGGTACAAGGTTGTCTTTTTTTGTGCAAAAGAAAAGGCAAAACATGGATTTTACATGTGCATTGACAACAAACAATGTAAATGATTAAAAGGTCCACAAACCTTCCTTGAGAGAGAGACATTTTTAGCTCACAGACCACTAAAAGCACTTCACCTAAGCTATATTGATTTTTCACATAGACGTCAAACAGTGATGGCAGACGTCATCTGCAAATTGCTGGCCTGCCCATCAAGATCCAATACAATCACATCTATTCACAATCATATAGCATGCCTTGACCTTCAGAAGCATTTTATGGTTCACACGTCTTTTCCATGAATAAACTAATGGCTCATACTTTTGATGATACAGGATCGTGATTAACTGCAAAATTGTCCTTCAAAAGTCACAAATATTCAAATAAAGGTTGTATGTCAGCCACATGTAGAGGCGGAGGATGGCTCTAATGGGCACACGTTTATAGAGCTCTGTTGACAACAGAATGCAATCTGAAAATAGCAACCTGAACAACTGATTCATCAAGACAGGTCTGTGTTGTGACATTAAGTTGACACTGGCATTACAGGCACAGCAACAGTGATCAAAGAGTTATTTTACAGAGTTTGAGAAACTTTTGAGTAACAAGCCAAGTAAACTTTATGCAGCATCTTATCTGAGCCATGGAGCACTGCAAGGCACAGTAAGGGTTAGACATAACAGAGTGATGGATGAATTTTAAAGGGGTTACAATCAATAGGGTAGCAGAAAATGTTAGTCTTCTATTGGTTGCAACTTTGTTGTCTACAGGAGATAATACAATCTGAGTTTCAAATGTGGCAAAAATTATGGCCTCTTATATCATAAAAACAGCATTATACCAGAAGATTACAATCTCACATGCTGTGCTCATCCAACCATGTGCAGCAGAGACATAGCCTCAATCCCCCTTCCTCCACTCAAAGAGCTGCTTGTCTGCCCTGCTGTGTTGAATCTGAACATGCTGAATAAATAAGCTCATATGTTTAATAAATAAAAAAGTTCAAATTTCAAGATATGGACAAGACATAAGTTTAGTTCACTGCAGAAACAAAAACAAGCTTGTATACCTTAAGAGACTCTAAGGCCTCATCCACACGAAGACAAAACGCTTAACAGTTTTCAAAACAATCGTCATAAAGACGAAGGCGTCTCAGAAAATGTGTGCGTCTACATGAATGCACTCGATGCGCATGAAGAGACTGTAAAACACATGCCAAACCTCTAGGGCCGCTATAACAATACAACAATGCGAGCATGCGCACTCGCGGCAAAAGTTGTAAACTGAGATTGTGATAAAGTGATCATAAAGTGCCGTAATGTGTTCTCAACAATTTTTTGTTCAACTCGGTGGGGATTGAGAAGAAGGAGATTTTGCTGCAACAGGGATAGTAAGGTCACTAGCTTCATCAGCACACGTGCTTCATGTACGCCGCTTTGTTGTTGCCGCGTGTGGCGCATGCGTGTCAATAAAGATATGAAACAATGACGTAAGCGTATCTGAAAACTTGCGGAGAGCCAGTAATCACGGAGCTGCCTATACGGCACTTCAAAATCTTTCCACTTTGGAACCTGGTTTCAAAAATGATCGTTTACAGGCCCCCAAAACGTTGTCTTCGTGTGGATGACACGCAGATTTGGCAAAAAACATATGCGTTTAGACCTCGGTTTGTCTTCGTGTGGATGGGGCCTAAGAGTTTCAATAAGTGTGTGAGCCGAGGCTCATTCAGTGCAGGTTTGCTCCCTGCCTCACATTTCATTTTCAACTTTTGCTGTGTTTCATTTTTTTGTGTTTTCTAAATGGGTTTCCCGGTCATTTATTGAGTTATTGATATTACTTTTACAGTTGTTTTGTGCCTTTCCATCCAACCTTCCCTCACAGCAAAAAATATGTTGCATTAGAAGTGATTGTATACACTGTTTTAATTATGCAAAAAATTATGTTTTTTTATATATATAAAAGGAATCTCCTTTTCAACGCCCTGTCTGCCTTTCTCTACATATAGTATTTTGTGCCTTCATGTCAGAAAGACTATGTTTGAATCCAATAAGATTGTTTTATAAACAGAACATCTGTTACCTTCAAGAACTTAAACACTGCTCAACACAATATGTTTATCTTATATTATCATACCCTTAAAATGAGAGGCAATTCGGATGTCTGCTTTATATGTTGAATGGAAGTAGAAATAAAAGGAATCACCGCATTGTTGTGCCATAACCAACATTCCCTGAAAGTAATACAAATCCTTGCAGAACTTATTGAATCTTCTGGCTCACAAACAAACCCACCAACCAATAAACAGACCAAATGTGTTTATATATATGTTTTTCTTTTTGTCAAAAACATATACCTCCTTGGGAAAGGTAAATAATGAATTAGCTGATCAGACATCAGCTTTTGTCTCCTAGAATTGATTTAAGGTAATTAAAAGGTTGCTCTTAAAGTAAGAGTAGTTGTAAAAATACGCTTAATCTTACAATAACAGATATTTAAAATATTTTCAAGACAACACTAAATATTTGATAGAATTTGTTGCACAGCTGTTTAGTGTCATATGATTCAATATCCATTTGAAGTTTTTGCACAGATGTAAAATCACTATCTAATTGTGCTTAATAATCAGGATCTCAACATCAGTCAAAATAATCATGATCAAAGTTGTTCTCATTATCAAGCAGCCTTTCCCTGTACCATCTTTGAAATATATTGATTTATCTGATACATAAACATACTGACCAGCCTTGACTGAATTTCAACTTGAACTAAAGCAAAGTCTGATGTGTTTCTTTACAGACTGAGCAGCAATACCTTTCAAAAGAAGCATCTGAAGAACTCCCAATTAATAAGCCTGCTCACATACATTTAGCTTTTTAATAAATTCATAAACTCCTCAAACTCAAAGCAACTCAACTGTTTGCACAGGTCATGACCCTTCCACAGGTAATGCAAAAGTTACATTGCTACTGTTTTCCCCCACTAGTTTGCTGAAATTGACTTTCCAGATAATTATTGTAAAAAAAAATGGAAAGGTTTCATTTTAAAAAGTGAAGCAAAGGAAGTTTCAACACTGAGATAATTCAGTTCCAATCTCAACATTTTAGTCTGAATGACAGTAAAAATAATAAGAGAGCTGTGATTTGGTGAATGGTGAAGTATCTTAAGCACAAAATTTGCTGAACAAAATGCTTCAATGACATGATCGGTAAGAAGAAACATTTTCCCTACTCACAAAGATAACAAAAGCCCAACACATTGCAGTTAACACCCTGAATTATGAAACATACTTTGAGGGTTATCACAGTGGGAATTTAACTGTCATGGGGAGAAAAGGATAAAGAGAAATTCCCTGATGTGTCAAAGTGTCTGAAACCACAATTAGCACTCATGTCACCACGGGGTGATGACTAATTTCAATCATTTCCTGTCAGAGTAAAGAAAAGGCTTTCTATCCACCCAGCAGGGCTCTTTATTTTCTTTGACCTCCATCAACAGACAGCTTTGGAGGTGCCTATGCATTGAATCATTTGAATGTCACCTCATTTAGGATTAACAACAGTGTGAGAAATTACTTTGGACATGAGTCAGAGCTTCCAGACCAACCCAGAGGGAAAAACCTGACTGTCTTTATTCATTAGGAACTTGACTCCATAGGAGGATTTAATGTCTGAGTAATTCTGATGCTGATTGGTGTTCTTTTTGGGTCTAATTATTTCATTTGTAGGGAAGGGCTTATTGGGATAGCTGCGTGCACTTATTGAATTAGGGCAAAGATATTAAAGGTGTGTTTTCAATCAGCAGTTAGTTGAACTCAGAAGATGGGGAAGATATCAAAGTAAGTCATCTGTACAGCCCTACATTTTGTCACAAAGATTCTTTAAAACATATGTGTGAGCCAACTTTCAAGACAGTTTTACAGTGAACATAAACTATTGCACAGCAGTGTGGAAAATGTGTGCTCTGTACTCTCATAGCTGCAGATATCAGCTTAATAAAGTGAGTTTACCTGCTTTACACAGCTTCTCTGTCTATCTTTGACAGGTGTATGTACTGAAATGGATCAGTAAGGTTTGATTCAGTTCACAGCAGTTTTGATCATAATTACAACAGGATGAACAGATTCCTTAATGTGTTAAGCCCATGGTTCACAATTTCAAAATCCCATATGGTTAAAATAGAGCCAGCTAGAGACAGCTAACCTCACAGCTCCTGCTTGCTGTAGTGCGTAAAGCTACGTCAATGCTATACATGTTACTTTATATTTATATTGAAAGTCCTTTTTACTGTTACCGCAAAAAATTGTATTTTGAGCAGCTAAAACTGGAAAGCTTTTTCATTTCTAAATTGACACTGGTCAGCAGAGAAATGAATCACTGTGCTCCATCAACAGGCGTCAGTCACAGATAAAACACTAAGAAATGGACATACCAAATTTGAAAATGTTTCTTTTTTTTATTTGCATCCAAAAATATGAGTTGTTCATCACATCATAGCCTTGTTTAGAAGCTTAGTGTAGAGATGTACATATATATATATATATATATATATATATATATATATATATATATATGTATGTATATATATATATATATATATATATATATATATATGTGTGTATATATATATGTGTATATATATATATATAGATATATATAGATATAGATATAGATATATATATACACACATATATATATACATATACATATATATATATATATATATATATATATATATATATTCTTATATATATATATATATATATATATATATCTATATATATATAGATATATATATGTATATATATATATATATATATATACTATATCTGTATCTATAGATCTATATATACACACGTATGTATCGAAACAACAATTCAGGGGCATATTTAATAGTGAAAGTAAGACCATTTCCACATCACAATGTGAAGGGAATTCAAGGGATTGGTACTGAACAGATGTTTAGCCTTAAGAAAATCACTAATCAGTCAGGCTAACCAGAAAAAAGGCTTCAGTTTGCTAGGGCGCATAAAGGTTGGATTCTGGAGGACTGGAAGAAGGTCATGTGGTCTAGTGAGTTCAGATTTACCCTGTTCCAGAGTGATGGTCGCATCAGGGTAAGAAGAGAGGCAGGTGAATGCCTAGTGCCTACAGTACTAGCCTGTGGGGGCAGTGTTGTGATCTGGGGTTGCTAGTTGGTCAGGTCAATAGGTTCAGCAACAATTATGGCCCAAAGAATGGGGTCAGCTGACTACCTGAATATACTAAATGACCAGGTTATTCCGTCAATGGATTTTTTCTTCCCTAATGTCATGGGCGTATTCCAAAGATGACACTGCCAGGGTTCATCAGGCACAAATTGTGAAAGAGTGGTTCAGGGAGAATGAAACATCATTTTCACACATGGATTGACTGCCACAGAGTCCAAACCTTAACCCCACTGAGAATTTTTGCGATGTGCTGGAGAAGGCACAGTGGTCAGACTCTCCCATCATCAATACATGAGCTTGCTGAAAAATTAATGTAACACTGAATAAAAATAAATCTTGTGACATTGCATATGCTTATCGAAACAATGCCACAGCAAATACATGTTGTAATCAGAGCTAAAGGCAGCTCAACAAAATTTTACAGTGTGTGGCCTGTTTTTTGATGGCAACTATTTTGGCCAGCAGTGTATTGCTGTGAAATATATTTTTCATGTGTCATTGTTTAATAATTTTGGTTGATCATCACATGTTGATTTGCCCTCATCAAAGGAGAAATCTTTATCTGTGTTTAAAAAAGGGGAAAGAAAAATCTCTTGTAGGGTTTGTTGCTCACTACTGAGATCTTGGATGGCTAACCATCTCGGTTTCATTTTTTGAGTTTTTACTATCAATATACAGTATTATCCTCTTCAAAAAAATGAAAAGGAGAATGAAGATTGGTTAAAATCAAGAATTCATAAGCAGAGCCACAATGAACAGAAGTCACTATTCTCAAAATGTTACTCAACTACTGGTGGAAAAAAATATATAAAACCTGCATGGTTGGCATAACAGGGAAGGACTCTTAAACACACCTACATGACAGCAAAACTCCATCAGCAGACATTTATCTTTGTAATGAGCAGAGAAACAGAACTTAGCTTCAAAGCATTGTATTGCTCCAGTTTTGGGAGTCGTCAGGGGAAATAAGGATCAAATAAGTCTCTCGAAGGGGAGTTGCCGAAGTGGTTCCACTCAGGGGCAGATTCTGACTGAGCTGAAAGCAGCTTAGGCTTTTGTGTGGAAAGTGTACGTTGAGGCATGCAGTGTGTCCCCAGGAGATGTCAAGTCCATTTTATGATGAAATCAGTGACTCAGAGTTTTGAGGACAAACAGGATAAGCCTCACCAGGAGGATGGAGAAGGTGAGAATTAGATCTGTATGAGGATTACTTGGATTAAAAATTGCTTTATTAATGCACAAAGAGAGCTTAATGATATTGGGTAAAATAACTCACCTTATAATACGCTGTCCAAATACACTGTGGATATTTTTTAAAGACAAAGCAGTACATGATAAGTGTATTTTTATGTATTTTTTAAGCAATATTTTTTTTCTTTCATGGGTCTTGAAGTGATTTTTAAAATGGTTGCTTAAACTTCCCAGTAGTAACACTTAACATTTAGTGTAATTTATATGTTTTGTCTTTTCAGGATAAGACATTTTAATCAATGAAAGGGATTTTGGGAAGTTGTTTTTTGTCCTTTTGTCCTTATTGACAGAGGAGGCAGCCGATTGGGCTAAGAGGTTTTTACACATCAATTAGTATAGTAACTGACACTAACCAGTGTTCAGTAACCATCAAAATTTCAGTGACAGTTTGTTCCAGGGGTCAATTTTGATTTGATCAATGAAGGTCAATGTATCTTAAGTAGAGAAATGTTGTGCTGGTGGAGTCCAATGTTTCCTAATCACCAACTTTATTGCTTGTAGATAGATTATAAACATTCACCATTGTGGATGTAACGCATGGGTAGCGCTTTTCACTTAGGGGAAATCAGTGTTAGTTAATTTACTCCTTTTTAAACCCATTTAAATATCAGTGAAACAGCAGTGGAAGCACTTCAGGGGTTAAATGTCTTTGCCAAGGACACATCAGTATGTTACAACCAAAGCTCGACTCAGACCCCAAACCTTCCATTTGACTGATAAGCCACCAGCTGGGCCACTACACCCCCAAAATGAGTCGAAGATCCAAATCCTGAATGTTTAACTGCATAATAGAGGAGCTTCCATTGGATTTTTGATCTGATGTATATATAATACAATGCATTTACCAATAAAAAAGAATGGGCATGCACAGTCAGAATGTTCACTTATTTTTTACTATGACTATAAAACATGTCTGCTGTAGGCTTTCATCTGGAAAGTAGTGGTGCAGTATTGTGTTGCATGTTTTATATCAAATTGGATTCATCGTCTCAGCAGCTTTTTCTGTTGCAGTAAAAACATAAAACCATTAACCATTTAACCCCTAAAATGCCTGTGGTCTAATGTTACATACTTTTATGGTACTTCCATCTAATCAATATGATCAACAAATTACTAAGAGAAAATTTGAATTTAATCAGATAAATGGTAAAAAAAAAAAGAGGTCCTCAAATGGATTATTAATGGCCAAAAACACTTAATGTACCAAATGAAACACACAAAATATATGTTACATTTTATAAACATTTTGATTTCTTTTCAAAGATTTCAGTAGAAAGTGAAGAACATTTAATCTCCAAAAAATTTGAATTTACTGGCTATAATTTGTGTTTTCAAGCATTAAAGGGTTAACCATCCACTGTTCAAACTGCAGAGCATAGCACAATGTGAACCACTGTCAGTAAGGTCAAATGAATATCAACACCAAAAGTGCATAATCAATAGACTCTGACTATTGTCAATCAGCTCTCTGGCAATCCTTTCACAGCTTGTTTATTGTTTTCTGTTGAGCTCAACTAATTTTCAGGATAAAGTTGTCCAAGATTTTTCTGCCACACAAGTGTAAAGATGTGCAACTTCTGTTTGACTTGTGTGATGATTAAGTGAATATTTCTATTTGTGGACATCATCCTTGACTCTTGTGACCTTTTTCAATATTTCCTAACCTCTGTAGACAGAACCACTTATCAAATAATTACTTCTTTTGCAAAAGAAATCCCTGCACAACCCTGATAGATTTGGACTTACATATGAAAACTAGAAATATCAAGGAGGTTAAAGGTTAAATCTTTGGAGGGCTTTATGAAACTTTAATTTTTTTTCTTATGATTTATCTGGTGGCACAAAGACAGCTGGTCTTTCTGACATAGACAAAACTACTTAACATTTTGACTCAGTTTTGACCTATGTCAAATCACTTAAAACTGGGTTTTAGGGTGTTTAACAGACATGCTTCATTTTAGACTACAGAAGATGCAAACATTATGGGCTCTTTTTGGAGAAGTGGGCCAACACAAAATATAAGCCAAATGAAGTAAGTGTTGACGTGCCATGATCTGGTGTTGACTGACAATAGGCTATAGTGTTTTGCATATGCACCACAGTTTCCATTCTGGCTTTGTCCCAGAGGCCTATGAGATCAATATCAACAGAAGTTGCATTGTTACCTGCTTTTGGTCATGACCATAAGCTAAAGACATAGAGTGGATCATATTTCGGGCTGAATGCTGCTGAAAAATCTGTTGTTTTACAGCACTACATGTCACATACTTTTGAACCTACACATCAACTCCAGCTTAATATTGCCAAAATTTCCCCGGTAACCCTCCACGTATGCCTCTCTAGTATATTAGCTTTGTTTATTGGAATTGTGATAGGCAATTTTCTATATTCAGGTTTGTTGCTTAGATGGAGAAAGATTTGAAACCTCAGTTCAAATCATAATTAAGTTTATTTGCTCATCTCAGAAATGAAGGCTCCTTACATTTTAAGAAGACAGGCCAGAGATCTTTAACGGGGGAATAGGAAATATATATATATATATATATATATATATATATATATATATATATATATATATATATATATATATATATATATATATATATACATACATACATACATATATATATATATGTGTGTATATATATATATATACACTCAACAAAAATATAAACGCAACACTTTTGTTTTTGCTCCCATTTTTCATGAGATGGACTCAAAGATCTAAAATTCATTCCAGATAAACAATATTACCATTTCTTTCAGATGTTGTTCACAAATCTGTCTAAATGTTTGATAGTGAGCACTTCTGCACTGCTGAGATAATCCATCCCACCTCACAGGTGTGCCACATCAAGATGCTCATCGGACACCATGATTAGTGCACAGGTGTACCTTAGACTGTCCACAATAAAAGGCCACTCTGAAATGTGCAGTTTTGTCTCACAGCAAAATGCCACAGATGTTGCAAGCATTGAGGGAGCGTGCAATTGGCATGCTGACAGCAGGAATGTCAACCAGATCTGTTGCTCGTGCATTGAATGTTCATTTCTCCACTATAAGCTGTCTCCAAAGGCGTTTCAGAGAATATGGCAGTACATCCAACCGGCCTCACAACAACATTCCACAGGCCACAATTGACAATCTGATAAACTCTATGCGAAGATGTGTTGCACTGCATGAGGCAAATGGTGGTCACACCAGATACTGACTGGTTCTGAGTCCCCAGACCCCCAATAAAGCAAAAAAAATGCACATTTCAGGGTGGCCTTTTATTGTGGACTGTCTAAGGCACACCTGTGCACTAATCATGATGTCAGTTCGGCATCTTGATGTGGCACACCTGTGAGGTGGGATGGATTATCTCAGCAAAGCAGAAGTGCTCACCATCACACATTTAGACAGATTTGTGAACAATGTTTGAGAGAAATGGTAATATTGTGTATCTGGAATGAATTTTAGATCTTTAAGTCCATCTCATGAAAAATGGGAGCAAAAACAAAAGTGTTGCGTTTATATTTTTGTTGAGTATATATAAATTATATATATATCATTCATTTTCTATACCCCTTTATCCCTTTCAGGATTGGCTGGAGCCTATCCCAGCTGTCATTGGACGAGAGGCGGGGTACACCCTGAACCGGTCACCAGTCAATCGCAGGGCCACATAGAGAGACAGACAACCATTCACGTTTACACTCATACCTAAGGGCAATTTAGAGTCACCAATTAACGTAATGAGCATGTTTTTGATCTGTGGGAGGAAGCCAGAGTTCCCGGAGAGAACCCATGCATGCACGGGAAGAACATCCAAACTTCACACAGAAAGACCCCTCTCTGACCCGAAAATTGAACAGGGAACCTTCTTGCTGTGAGGCACATGCGCTACCTGCTGCGCCACCGTGCCGTCCCTATATATATATAACCCTCAAGCTCCCAGGCCTCTGGTAGAGGACCTGAGCTGAAGAGGATGAACAGCCACCCACCCCACCAGGGGAGAGGGGGGTGGGTGATAGAAAAGGTACAAATATATATATATATCTATATATATATCTATATCTACATATCTATCTATCTATCTATCTATCTATCTATCTATCTATCTATCTATCTATCTATCTATCTATCTATCTATCTATCTATCTATCTATCTATCTATCTATCTATCTATCTATCTATCTATCTATCTATTCATATACATTTTGTACTTTAATAA
The DNA here is from genome assembly GCA_036419115.1 of Scarus forsteni. Taxonomy (NCBI): domain Eukaryota; kingdom Metazoa; phylum Chordata; class Actinopteri; order Labriformes; family Labridae; genus Scarus; species Scarus forsteni. The sequence continues at coordinate 28,779,048 of JAZDUH010000157.1, read as the reverse complement.
CAAATAGTGAGTAATCACACCTTTGATTTAGGATGGACCATGACAATATTAACCCTTTACTGACCTTTTAATGATTCTGGACCCCAGAAAGTATTCCACATTTTCTGCCCTTATGAACGGCTTTGACCAATGTACTCCCAAAAGGAGCACTACTGATCTCCAAACACAGATATAAGACTACCCACTTTATAAAATCCTCCATAAATTGTCATCAGCCCTTTAATATCTCATGTTCTAGCCTGTATGGTGTCCACACACTGTGTAACCCTTGAAATCAAGCCAGATTCTACAGAAAGTCTCACCATTGTCATATCTCGACTTATTGAGCTGCATGAATATATTTTTTCTTTGGTCTAACCTGCTTTCCTGCTGTCTATTAACAGCCTCATGCAGTGAGCCAAACTTTCCAGTTATCTGAGGGGTGTGTGTGTGCTTGTATGTGTGCAGGAACACAGCAGGAGGGCAGCAGCATTATCACTGAACATGAACCCACCGCTCTGCTCTGTCGTGTTTTGTGCCTCGCTCCTCCTCTTCTGACTGCAAACCTCCCGAGCCCTCAGGTGCTGAGAGACGATGGCGCAGTCCGGATGAATCGCCTCCGCCTAAAAACATCAGATGACTTTGGTTATCTACTGTGGAACAGGTACATGCTGCAAAACAAGCTGATGCTCCACCTCTTCTTTGGCAGCTCAGAGGAGTTCAGATGATAAGAGTGGGAGAAGGGGATATGTGAATTACCATTAGCTGACACACCTTTTTGCATAAATAAATTTTGGCACTTGTCAAGGGTTAGTTAATGAGACAGGTGTCTATATTCTTTTTGTAAAAGCTCAGAGTGAGCACAAGATACAATTTCAACATTGAAAGTGACAAAAAACAGCTGAAACTTTTTTTTCATTTTTTATGTCTGATCATTTAGACCCATGTTTTGAGGGAAGGACAGAAAATGACACTTCTGACAAAGTTTTTTTTTTTTAAGAAATTCTGTGTCAGAATAGACATCAGGGTAAATTTCGGGAAAAAAAACATCTGACTTCAGTATTTCTGAAGTTGTGTTTTATCAGGTACTTTTCAGAGAAGTGGCTGAAAAGTCTCCCTGCAGTACTTTATCTTTAAGGAGGACAATCTCAGGTTAATGGTAAGGTATCCTGTTGTGGTGGGTACAGCTATTTTGCAAAATTAGTTTTACATATAAAAGGACACAAAATAATGTTGTTTTGAATGCACAATTGGAAAACAGGCAGAGAGCTTTATTCCTCCTGCAGGGATACTCTGTGTTTGGCATTACTTCATGGTGCCACAAATTGATATATTTTTTCCCACTTGTACACACTGAGTCCACTGATTTGCTGTTTATGACAGAAAGGCAAATAGCAAATTTGTTTTACAATTTTTAAAAAATGCCAAGCACAGAGTCTTCCAGGAGGAAACAACTCTGGATTTTTTTACCCACCATATTTTTGTAGCTTGTTTTTACGCAAAATCACAAAATTAAGAAAACAAAACTACCCACCAACAGCAGTGCACCTTACCAGAACTCTTTCCTGGCAACTTTCAAGTACCTGATAAACACCTTCAAAAATACTTATATATACATTTAAAAAAACAGCATAGAATATTTGTCATGAAAAGCACAGGTCAAAATAACTGGTGCTGAGACCCTGCTTTGGAGGCATGATCTAGAGCCACATAAGATTTTATATTTTATTAATTTCACATTTAATTTAGGACAGAAAGTATAAGGTCATTTTGATCAGTTTTAACATGCAAATTCAAACATTATAGTACATTGTTGCAGACAATATATTAGAAATACTGTTCTATATATGGCCAATTTTTCAGGCATAAATATCAGCTGTAAATATTAAAAATAACTGCAGTTGCCAATAATCAACAGATTTTTGGTGTAACCAGTATTGTTTTGATAAAATCATGCATCCCTACTTTAGTTGTTTGTTGTTTGAAAATGACTGAAGTAAAATAATACAAAATTACGCCTTTTTCATGTCTGGGTTTATATAGTGAAATTACAATAAATCAAAGCAGTGTATCAGAGCTTTATGCAGGTTTTTCCTTCGATGTTTCTGATCAATTTTGTCTAACCAAGGGTGTACACTCTTCTGTAATTTGGCCTGTTTTGTCAACCTTTTGTTTCAGTCCAAAGGAGAACAGAGAAAGTGATGTCTTAAATAACAGAGTCACCATACTATGACAACAAAAGCATTCAGAAGTCAAGAATAACTGCTTTCGATTGTGGTTTTGGCTTTGACACCCCAGGTTTTTTTTTTTTTTACTGAGCCTTCGTTGCCACTACAATTTTTTTAAGGGTGGGGTTCAAGCATGGACAATCCTACGTAAAATTCAAACACATAATATAGATGAAGTGAGCACACATCAAGTTTTTGATATAATTTTGATAGTTATGTTTAACAGCAACAAATCAGGACAGTGTTGAAGGGCTTTGCAATAGTGATCCACGGAGTATTATTTGTCTCCTGCAAGTAGCCTACTGAGTTTTCAACCACTAAAGGTTTGCACCACAAAAGATAAATTCACTAATAACACTGATTCACTTTATATCAGCATTTTCCTGACCAAGTTAGCAGCAATGTGACAGTTTAAATGATCCTATAACCTAATCTCAGCCAAAGAATTACAATGTGATTTTAATTTCAGGCACTATTTGAACTGGATCAATGCAAATGAAAAATCAAATGAAAGACGAAATGCTTACAGTTGTCATGCTCAATGATCCTACACCAGTCAACAAAATATTATGAATATTTTTGATATTTATATATTATATTTATATAAAACCTTGATTACTCCTGAGAGACATCTTCATGAATCCAGAAAAATATTATGTGTTGGACTTTTTCTTGGAATTGATGGCAAGAAATCTATAAAAGACAGAATATATATATACCTGAATATACCTGAATTCATCCTTGTTGTTGTAGTCTGAATGATAGCACGTACCATGCAGAGGAATATCTATCACTTTTTAAACAGTTTGCAGAAAAACTCAAAATAAATGCCTTTTTATGAGACAACTTTTCTGTCTTTTACAGTATGTACGGTTTCAGTGGTGTAGCAGGAGTGCGCAATCTTTAGAACAAACTCAAAGTGTCACAATATCTTTCAGAGCTGAGTACCCCATAATGATCCTAAATTTATCCCTGCATGCAGATTTACGCAGGTAGCAAACATCATGGACATGTGTTAAAACCAGGCTTTAAAGAGCATTGTCTCCCCATGAACGTTCCTGCTTTTACCCTAAATCAATACCAGACGGATAGGAGTAATTGATGCATGTCACTAAGTATAGCAAGCACCTTAATGAGGATATTTACACCAACACAAGTGAAGTGCATGCTCTAAATAGCCAAGACTAGACAAATACAGGGAATAATATTACTAGCATTGAATTCAACCATTCATTAGGCTGCAATTAGGTTAACCTAATTCCCTAATTGGCCCTTTTTCTTGTTTAAATTGCAGCAGTGGTAGGAAGGTAAATCCAGCTGTACTTTTATGTGCTTAAAATAAGTCTATATGAAAAGACATCATAATTAAAATAAACAGATATTTTACTCACTATGTTTCTGCTCAGATGGAGATAAAAGATGAAGAATATAATTTTGTCCCGTAGTCCAGGCAGCACCTTGCAGCACATTTCCATATCCTTATCTGTCTTCACTCTATCAGGCATCAGAAGATAAAGATGATGCTGATAGTGTGGGTGTAAATCCAGGATATTTGTTCCTTTGAGCCACCTCAAACACTCACTTCTTCCTTAAAGCCCCGCTGTGAGAATTCCCTTTGCCAACCAAAAATAGATAAATCCCTGTCCGCTCTGCATGAGAGCTGCTGCTGCAAACTTGTGAGAGTGAGGAAGAGCGGCTGTCACACATCTGTGCTCCCTCTCTCTCTCCCTCTTTCTCTCTCTCTTTTCCGCTCTCTCTCTCTCTGTCCATCTCTCTCTCTCCCAGAATCAGGTGAATGAGGATCCCCATTCAGAGAAACGTGTCAGCGCATCCATCTGATGAACAAATTAGTCAATGGCCTCTTTTCAATCACAATCATGATGCAAATATCTATAAACACAGGGGAGAGTAGGAAGAATATAACACTTTTTACTCTTTTTTGCATTACTCATGAGGCAGATAAAGGGGTGGAATAAGATGCTGGATGAAATACTGTATGTCTGTAAGAGTCTTAGCAGTTGCACAGCAGTGCCACCCTGGGAATTTCACAGGGAATTATTGTACTCCTAACCAATTAGGACACACAGGTTCATTTACTCAGGCAGAGACATGGTTCAGACTTCAATTTATCTAGCAACTGAACAATTCCGACCCTGAAGTGATGTGTCGGGGGAGTGCAAAGGGAAAACCAGGGGAAGAACTTCAATTCCATGTCCACTGATTGACCAACAGTGGTGCACAACCATGCAAAGAGAAACACAATTATTTTGATGCTGCTACATTTATGATTCATTTTTTCAACAAAAACAATTCCTGAATTAGATGGAATTTAAGGTCTTGCATCTCGGAATTGATTTTCACAACATATGGTTTGGTTGTCCCTATAATTATAAATGGGGCATGTGTTGAATTAAGCTGGGGTTGGCGATTTGATTTAGGTACACTTTTTGTAATACTGGTTAAAATGGTTTTTATGACCCGATGGTAATCAACTCATAATGTGTTCTTGAAACAGAGTGAAAAATAACCGCTATCTACAGCAGGAGTGAAACAGGGAAAAGCCCAACCAATAATCATGCCGGGACACCTGTTTTTAAACCAATCAAATCCCGTCGCCATTCTGCCCGCCTACTGCGAGTGCATTTTCCCGGACACAGACTCAGTGCGCATAGCCGAGCTCATATGTATCAGAGTCCGCCGGAGAATGCTTACCTTTCAAGTTTTGTCTTTGAAAATAAGGGAAGCCCGCTGTGAGCCATCCCACAACCCCAACCAAGCTCCAGTATCCCTCACGTTTTAAGACAGATGTACAAGAAATCTAAAATGAACTCTTTGTTTTTCTAAGTTTGTTCTGCTGCTGTAATCTCACGATAGCTGTCACCCAGGCTACTGCAGGTGGACGTTCTCGCGAGGCTTTTTCTTCTTCTTCCGTTTTACGGCGGTTGGCATCCATCATTTTGGAGCATTACCGCCCCATTCAGGCTAGTGACAGAGTTTGGTAGAGACAGGGGAATGTTTTTATTATATCATCACACGGGGGAGGGCTGAGGAGATGCTACTTTCAAATTAATGCTAGTTTTCCAAAATCGCCAACCCCAGCTTTAAAAAAAACATGGGTTACTTTCACATTTTTGGAGTTAAAAACAGCATTTAAGTCTTTAGTCAAAGTGAATATTTTAGAGAAAGACCTGTTAAGAGTCTGAGTTCCTTAAGCCTTTTTATCTTCAAGCAAGGTGTGAACCTGAGATGAGATGAAACGGCCATAACCTTTGACGTCAAAACTCTAATATAGTTTATTCCTTCATCAAAGTGGACATACATGAGTTTGAAATCCCTCCAACAGTTCTTTAGATTTTGTGTTGACAAGAAATGGCCACACGAGTCCATAAAATTGACTTTTGTCCTAAGACCTTTGAAATCTAACCCCTTCAGCCTTAAGAGAGGACAATGATGCACAGCTTTGATGTAATTGCTCTAGCATGTTTTTGAGATAGTGTTTACAAGGTGAAGATAATCATGAGATTGCATGACGTTTCACTTTTTTCTTCAATCTTATGCCCCAGTCACACATTCCCGTTTCTCATAGCAATTGTGCACAACTGTACGCGATTGACGAGGCAGGTGTGATCGCTATGATACGGGATGAAATGACTTTCTCACCCAAAGACACACCCCATAAGTACACCATCAGTAGAACTTCTACAGCACTTCGGAGGCATTCATCCTGCTCATGTTAGGTTAATACAGCGATATGACGAGGATTCCATGAATTTCCATCCTGCTGGCACGACGTCAGCCCTGCTGGAGCTCAGTTCGCGTCACGTAAGCCCCGACTGAACCCTGTTGCTTGCGTCGTCTTGAACGGGACACAGTCGGGGCACAAACGGATACATCCTTGTCAGTCGTCCTCATAAAGCTTTCAGGATTGAGCCTAATTGAGCTCCATACATGCCACGCTAATACCTTTGGCCTCAGGACTGCATTAGACTTCCATCCCGCTACACTAAGAGCGGCGATTCTCCACAACAGTTTTGAACAGTTCAAAACTGACCCTTCCACGTTCCCCGCCGTTCATCCATGACTATACAACGGTGATCCAGGCCAAGTAGCGCATGCCCCACGACCAAAGCACATGTCATCAGGATTATGACAATCGTGCACAATCGCCATGAGAAACGGGAATGTGTGACTGTGGCTTTTGTGATTACTTGTGCAGAGTTTGCAGGAATCTATTTGAAAAAAAAAAAGTCCTCCTGAAATATTGCGTTCCAGGCAATGGTTAAATATGTGGCTCTGTGACCTTGACCTTTGACCTCCAAAATCTGATTGATCATCCTTAAATCTAAATTGACATTTGATTAAAGAGTCTGCAAAGCTTTGCTGGATTTCATGTTCACAAGAATCAGCCTAATGATTGTGTAGCATTCTGTTGTTGTTTGCTGCTTTGCTACAAATTTCATATTGTTGCTTTTCCCTCCTTGATAAACCTACAACTTTACCTTGTCTCATAGCATTTCTATTCCAACATTCTGCATCTTTATCATTGACTAAAGATGGCTGAATCAATGAGAAAAACCTTTACCATATTGTTGTTTACTATTGTGTGGTGTTTATTATTGACATTGCAAGAGATAGATGAAGAATGCGTTGACCATAAAAACATTTAAATGTTCATAAGAATGTGGTTGTATTCATGAGAGCAGCAGTGGCAGCGTTTTTGTTGTCTGTATCTGTTAAGATCTTTGGAATGGGCACGGTCAGGCGAAAATCTGCTCCAAGGGACCCACACAAAGGAGCGTGTCTGGAGTATGATGTAACGCTTGCTGTGTGGATCCCTGCAACCTTGTAGATGTGTCAAGCATAAAAAGAGCAATTGTCTTCAGGACAGAGAGTGTTACTTGTAAAGGTTAACTCTAAAGAATTAGAGCAGACAGTCAAAATTTCTGCTTTTTGCCATTGCCTCTTTTTGACACCGTGTTCACATGCTTGAACAAAAATTAACATCCATTTTCAGCAGACAGATACAAAGTTGACAGAAATCAAATATGCGAAATTAAATTTTGCAATACCTTTTCAGTGATGGTTGCAATATATGTTCGATCAGCCACCACCTGTTGTTAAGTAACCCTGTACTGTGTATGCAATGGAGTGAAATGAATGGGGGCAAACTGGTAAAGAGCTGGAGGCTAGCTACACTCTCTTACAGCCTTTCTCCAAGTGCTGAAAAATGTAACAGTGATATACATTTTAGCGAATTAGGTTTGTTAGCACTAGTTTGATTAAAATGAAAACAGAGACAAAAAGTGACAAGTTAATAGTAATGCTATGTTTGCTAAAGAGTCATTTTCAAGGGTCAAGACTTAAATCTGAACAACTGGGGCTGGCTTTTGTCAGAGAGACAGATTCCTCTTTTTCCATATTTTTGTTATTTAATAGACATTGCTGCATCGCAACCTAAACCTTTTATCTTGGTGTCACATCGCTTTGCCTACAACCTTTGTCTCATTGCGCTCATTGTTTGCCACAATGCTTCACCTACAGTTTTTATGTTAATGTCATTACTCACCACACTGATGTATTAACAGTCTTTTTCAGTACCTATTTACTGCACTGTTGTGCTACTACCGACACATACTGTGAGGAAAAGCAATGCAGATTAAACTTCTTTTAAAGGGATCTAGTTCCACTTTCACCTTAATCAAATGTCTCTCTTTCATAGGAATAGATATATTAATATTTTGAAATACACTCAATGCATTTCTTCAAACCTTGTAAATGTCACATGTGCTCTTCGTAGTCTTTGAATGGTACTAAAAATATTCCTTTTGGAGATGCAGGATTTTTCGCCCACAGTTCCTGTGACATGACACCAATATTGTGCAGAGGGATTCCTCTGTCAAAAAGCCCACTCAGGCCTGAGATTACGATGAAAGACAGAGGAGACAGACTGAGGATCTGGGGGTGAGTGTGTGTGTCCCTGTTTGTTGACAGGTTTTCATTCACGTTATTTTGTGAGCAGAATCTACCTTCCCAACTGGAAATGAAAGTGCAGGAAACATAGTTTGGATACAAATGGCACCAACAGAGTATATTCTGGTCAAGACCATCTTAATTATGTTACCTTGGAGAACATGAAATAGTGGAACTGTTCACAAATGCCATGAGTTATACAATGACAGGGCCCACCGCATGGCTTTCTGAAGACATTTATGGACTACGGGGGAAAAAAAGTACCTGGTCAGGGGTCCAGGGTTTGTACTATGAAACCAAACAGGTAAAGATGATTTACTCAAAATTTTATTTACAAAAACTGCTAACATAGGAGCTCCACAAGAAAAACAGTAATATATAAATATTTTAATCACTGACAGATAACATTAGTAGTAGATAGTAACATTTTAATTGTATGCATTAAAATTAGGGATGCACATCAGCATTGGTTCAACATCAGTACCAGGTAATACTGACATTGGCCCAAATTACTAACGTTGGGCATCAGCAAATTAATGTGAAATGAAATGATTTCATCTTTTTAAAAATTCTGATCAACTGAGATTTTCAATGAGAACAAAAATGTTTGAAGAGAATGGTCTGAAAAAGAGAAAATAATCAGAGGGTACCAGTTCTCCAGGTAAAAATGCCTTGTGTCAGAGGGCACAGGAAAATGGCCAAAGAGGTTTGAGAGAACAAAAAGGCAATAGTAACTCAAATTACTCATTGACCACTCGACAATAAAGGAATGCAGAGCCTCAGCACAGGACACCTTAAGGCAGACAGGCTTAAGCAGCAGAAAAACACCATGGGTGCCACTCCTGTCAGCTAAGAATAGGAAACTGAGGCTAAAGTTCCCACCAAAATTTTACAGGGGACTGGAAAAGGTTTCCAGGTCTGTTGGATCTCAACTTCTGCAGCAACATTCATAGTCAGGAATCTGGTCGATACAACATGAAAGCATCGTTCTGTCCTCTCTTACGTCACTTATTGTGTCTAGCTGTCTGTTAGCAAGATAATATAAAAAAAATCCACTGATTTTGATGAATTTTACAGGGAATGTTGGTCGTGGCTCATAGGAGAAGTGGATGGATTTTGGTGATGATCCAAATCCAGATGTGGATTCAAGTTTTTTTTTTCAAGCATGTAACAGTGCAATATACCCCACCCTTTGCGGTATAAAGGTGTGGATAACAATGTCTTGGCACAATTTGGGCCCTTAGAACCATTTTAACATGAGCATTTTAAAATGGCATAGCCAACCTGAGAATAGTTGCTAACATGCTTATCCCATTTATGACCTTCTGATAGCTACTTCAGCAGGACAATTCACCAAGTCACAAAGCTTAGATAATCTAAAACTGGTTTCTGGAGAACAGTAATGAGTTCACTGTACTCAAGCAGGCCCAAAAAGTCACTTGTCTCAGTCCAATAGAGCCCCTTTGTGATCTGTGATCCCTTTGTCATTTATGACGTGAACATATTCACGTCATAAATGACAATTCAACAAATCTGCAGCAACTACAATCCTATCATGTCAAATGGACCACAGCTTCTGAGGAATTTCTTCAGCACCTTGCTGAATCTTTTTTCAGGAAGAACTACAGCAGTTAAAAAGGCAAAAGAGGGTCATGCAAGGTGAAGCTGATAAAGTGGCCTTTGAGAGTATTTCTCCTTCCTGCCTCTTCAGTTGTCCAGTTTGTGTATGTAGTTATCCATACATGCATTACCTCTGTCAAGGAGGTTAAGTTTGTTTGTTAGCAAAATTATGCAAAAACTACAGGATGGGTTTTGCTGTGCATTTCAGGAGCTGTTGGTAATGGCCCAACATAAAAATTCTTAGATTTTGTTGGTGATACAGACAACCACCATGAGCAAACCATTGCTTTTGCTCTTTAACTGTCCAACTAATAATGATATCAACACGATTCTGGGTGCTAGGTGTGGGTTTCAGGGTCAAGGAATCACATTATGATGGCAACTTCATAATGGAACTATTGCTTACAGATGTAACAGCAATATGTGTGCTTCCTTGGCGGAGGCTTGCGTAGAAGTGTGTTTACCATTTAATTTCATTTAATTTCAAACATTTGAAGTGTAAAATTGTGAAGTTCACTCAGTGTGTTTGCCTTCATACTTCTCACCCGAATGTGGCTTTAAAGAGGATGCAACATCTCTTTTAATACATTTTGTCATATTCATCTGTTTTTTTTTGGTGGCCACTCCCCAAGGCCAGCATGCAAAATCCGAGCTGAATGTTTACAGTTTAATGCCAGGATTGAGGCGAAATGTCACCCAACTTCACAGTCACATGTATTACTCTTGACATTCAGACGCAGGTCAGGCAACACTTGTGAGCGAGTGGCTTCATACAACCTGAGGCAAAATGGATAAACATGAAATTCCAATGCCAGACGAGTATGAAGTTTCGCTCTGCTCTCAGTAAAATAATTTAGTTGCATTGCTCTCCCAAAAATATGTGTTCTGTCAGTTTGACAAGACCTCTTTTATTTAAATCTTTGCTTTTACCCGGTAGCAATGCACAAGCGTAAACAGTATTTAGTGTGACAACACAGCTTAACATCTGATGAGTCCAGAAAGACAAGCACCTCATCTGTAGTCACTGAATACTAATTACACAGCCCAAAGACAAACATATTCAGGGTTTCTCCTCCATAACAGAAAGTGGCAAGTGTTTTTTTTTAAACATAAGTCATGGAATTTATGACCATTTATGGTGAAGGACAGATGTGCATTTGTATTTGTCATGGAAAGTATTACACCGAAGGGGCTTCATTAATGAGTTATTGATGTTTCACACTGACATTAAAACCCCTGAAGCCAAAATAAACAATAAACTAAACCGAAAAGACCAACATATAATAAGATATACTACAAAATGTAATGAAGACACAAAGTATGCTATCATAACTTCTGCTATAAAGTAAAAAAAAAAATGAGTAGGACAACAGAGAAACTGATAAGTGGATCATTTATGTCTTTTTACTTTGTTGGACTAAATTATAGCACTTACTTCAAACACAGCACTGCAAAGAACAAAACATTTACCAGTGGTTACATATTGTTGAAGCACCGGTTTTCAAATGTTTTTGTCTCTACTCAAGCTAAATTTCTTAAGACATACTATAGCCTACTCCTGTCCTTTCAAAATAGCCTCTTTAGCACATTTCACTCTCTTGTTCATGTTTAAGACTTTAATCCCTGAACCCTATTTTGGGTCACTCCCCAAAAATTACCCATAATTAATGAAGTCTTTGGGATGTATTAATCTGTCATGATAAGAGGTTAACTTGTTTGTTCTGTTGCTAAAGTAAATATATGACTTAGCAAGGAAAAACAAAGTTGGAACACATCATATCTATATATATATATATATATATATATATATATATATATATATATATACACACACACACATATACATATATATATATACATACATATATACATATATGTATATATGTATATATATATATATATATATATATATATATATATATATATATATATATATATATATATATATATATATATATGTATATATATATATATATATATATATATATATATATATATATATATATATATATATATATATATATATATATATATATATATATATATATATATATATATATAAATAGTGCTTAAAGGTCACCAAAAAAGGAAAATAATCGTTTTTTAGAAACCTTTCAAATATTACTTTAAAATTGTAATGGAATTGTTATTAGACATACATTTAAACAGGGATGAGAAATGTCAACCCGATTTCACCCTCAAAGAAGCAGAAATTGATCAAGCATAACATTCAACCACTTCAGTTATTTTTTTCTGTTCAGGAATGCAAGGAAATAGATTTAATTTGATATCCAGAAATAACAATGTGCCTGACTTATTTCTATTTTTCTGTAAGACAGTACATTAAATAACTCATGAATAACAATCATAAATTTCCTTTAGCATTGAAAATATAATTTCAGTCAAGGGGCATCTACATACTGGTGTGACCTTTACAGAAACATATGGGGTGTGGTCTGATGAATTTGTTAAGCAGCGTGATGATACTGTGGCCTATATACTGTATGTATTGTAAACACCTCAAAAAGTTAAGTTGCTGGGCATTTTGGCACATTATTGACCCACGTTTGACTTTGTTTCTTATTCCATGTATGTATGGCCCTTGTAAATTGTACCTCAATCAGGCTTGTCTACGCTAAAAAAAAAGAAAAAGAAAAAAAGAAAATGTATGTGTTACTATAGAGGACAATGGGGGGCTGCCATGCACCTAGTAATGACTGTATTTACTTCTACCACAATGTAAGTCATACAAGATAATATATGTTTATCCAAATAATAAAGTATGTGTCTAAAAAGTTAGACATGTTTTCTTGTTAATTAAAAGTTGCCTCGACAAGATTACCAACTGCACGAGACAAAAAAAGGATTGGCTGCACATGAACTTAGCTGAAGTCAAAGTAGTATTTTCAACATTTAGCCATGTTTAATTTCAAGAGTGTATACAGTGAGGTCCATTTAATACACAAGACGAAAAAAAAGACACAACATTGTGCAGTGAACAACAACATTTGTTCAGTAGCCACATTCCTGCAAACGACCAGAGCTTCTTCACTGCCGGTTTCTTGTCGTTCTGGGAAATGTAGTCTTGCTCTAAAATGGATCATACCAACTGAGGTCACAGCGTGAAAATAACAAAAACAACTCTTTTCTCTAACCCAGTGACTGAAATAGATACAGAACTGTATTTAGGACAACTTCGGCCTAGCGCATGCTACAGTACTGGTTAAATTGTCAAATAAAAATACTAAAAGCTAACCTCCACCCCCCTCCGCCACTAAAGAATACAGGCGTCCAGTTACTGCCTGTTCTCTTCTCCCGTCGGATTACAGCCGAGGCAGCACGCCAGGGGACGGTTATCGAGTCATAAAACGTCGAATTAAACCAAAAGTAAGTGCTGCAAAGATGTTTTTGCATGACTCCAAACCCATAAAAGGTGGGCCGCTTGTGAAAACTTGCAGACCTCTTTAGTTTTTGAGTTTTCAAGCGCCACGTGGTTATGGACTACAAAGTTGGCTGTCAAAAAAACTCCTGTTTCAGACCTAACTTTAGCCGGTGGGAGGGTAAACAAGCCACAGTTGTAATTAAACCCGAAACAAACAAACAAAAAATCACTGTTATTTTCACTGAAATTGCACTTAAATTACAAGATTGTAATTTTTTAAAATTGAGAACAGCGGGAACACTTGACATTTGACGGGTTTCTATCACCTATATGGAATTGATATGGTAGATTTATGAGTATTTCTGTATTATTTCTCATTTGTCATGTTGGGCATTAGCTTCCCATTCCAGTGACAAAGGTGAGTGTTGATGCTTTCCAGCTGATTGTCTGCTCTAACACATGGACTGATTTGTTGGAGTTTGTTGGTGTATTGGAGTTAAGTAATAAAAGCAGTTGCCAGTTTTTTAGGTAGGCAAAAAGAGAGTCAGTTGAAGATGGATTCATTTTTAAGCTTTTATTCCATTTCTAGACTGTTGTGTGTTTTTCCTGAACAGTGTGCTGTTTACCAATGCACTTGTATACATTGGTTAACAGCATAATATTCAACATCCATGAGATAAAGTTCTTTTTTTAATTGCAAGAACCTGAAGTTGCATGTCATGATGCTTGCTTAGTTTTGATAACTGTTTTAAAATGCTAATTATTTGGTAAATCATAAGTTGTGTGAAGCAGATCAATTATGGCAAAATATCACAATAATGATTATTTTGTTTGATATTGATGGACAATTATCCATAAGGCATACACACAATTATCTGCATTATGCCAGTATCAGAAGATTACACCTTCAAATGTAGATTGTTGTAGGTAGCAAACACATTTCTGCAGATGTTCCCAATATATCAGCCATACATACTATATATAAACAGCTATTTTTGTAATGATAAGACATAACATTAGGACCACCTGCCACCCTGCCTGGGTCGTGTCTATACTCATCAAACTGAGATGTGCCTTCGGACACCTTTCTGTCTGAGCCATTATTGCTTTCTCCAGCAGTTTGAGTAACAGTACCCCATCTGATAGTTAGGATTTCATTGGCCCATATTCGTTTCCTACATGCATGAGCCTTTACTATCCCTGTTGTTAGTCTATCACATTTCCTTCCTGGGTCCATTTTTGATAGATACTGACCACTGCAGACCAGGAACACCCACACAAGCTGCAGATTTGGAGATGCTCTGACTCAGTCGTCTAGCTATCATAACTTGGTTCTTGTCAAACTTGCTTTAATCGTAATGCTTGCCCATTTTTCCTGCTTAACTTTGCTCAGCTTTGAGGACCAAATTTTCACTGGCCACCGAATATATCCTGTCCCCTAACAAATACCACAAGGAAGATATAAACAGTGTTATTCTCTTCACCTCTTAGGGGTCATAATGTTACGCCTGATTAGTGTGTATCTTATATCAGCTGTAATGTTTGCATAATGTTATATACTACAACACTGCACCCTTTTTATTACTGAATAATTGCACTAAAAATGTAACAGTGTCAATATCGGAGAACTAAATGTACAGTCTCAATGAAAGTAAAGGTCAGTTTTAGTAAAGTAGAGAATCTTTGCACAATAATCAGTTTGGAAATATCAGCATAAAAGATGTTGACAAAAATACAACATCCTGAATTCCTCTTCGTAAACATAGTTACTGGTTCATTTCACATTTAAAAGTATTTGATTTTCATTCAACTTGTTTATAAATCAGGATTATATCTGAGTCACAAAAGCATCTTATAACAGAGAAGTCAGTTAATGAACCATCTGCATTCAGCCACAGAGCGTGCACACACTGGCTAATTGCTACTTTGTTGTGGTTTTGAAATCTCCTGAACTAAAACAAGCTTTAGTTTAAGGCTGAGGTGTTCAAACTATGGCCTGAGGGCCAACTGCAACTTCAACACACTTTTAGTTGGCCCTTGGCAGTTTCCTTAGATGAAATGAAATGTTGCCCGGATTAGAGTGTGAAGCTTGTGCATGACTGATGAAAAAGTGTAGTGGGAGACAGGGTTAAACAGAAGCACAAATTGGACAGCCTTATTTACAAATTGTGTTATGCTAATCATGTAGCACCAATGTTCTATTAAGGTTCAGCAGATTTAGCTCAACTTACTGTTGCTTTGTGTCTGGACTCATTAAAAGGAGGATTACTACCATTCCAGATATCCTTGTAAATTATTTCTTTATAACTTTGTCAAACTTTTAATACATGACTAATATAAAATCATTTCCAGTTACCAGGCATATTTTAATCTGTATTTGATAAGATTAATGCTGTTTACATCAACATAGCCATATGATGCCAAAGGGTGCCATATGTGTATTTCTATATGACGCCCTTTGAGGAAAAAAAAATGGACATTCTGGTTTGAGGCATCACTGGCTGTTACACCAAGGCAGAGACAAAACACCTGTGAGCTGGAAAGAGATATTTGATGATGATGGTCATGTTTTCTCTTTCTTTGTGACAGGTGACATCCCTAAAACATGTATTATGACTTTCCTCCTTGCACTTGGGTTTCCAGGTGTTCATGTAGAAGTCTCCCTCTGTCTGTTAAAGAGACTTTAAAGTCCTATCAGTGATTGCAGTATTCCCCCTGTAGTTTGTCTGGGATTCACCCTGAGGTATCCTAGATCACTCATTCTCTGTGATACAAGAACAATATTTTGAAAGATCAAGCTTAGCATAAGTGGATGGATGGATGGATAGACAGACAGATGAATGAATAGAAAAAAATATTACAATTGATAGATAGATAAATGAACAAACTAACGAACAAGCTGAATAATATAGATCATCAATATAGATTTTTTGATCATTTTAAATCCACACTAGGTGATATAATTGTGCTGTTGCATCAATCAAAATAATCACATTATGATTTTTGCCATATTAGAGCAGTACAAATCTGCCTTGCATGTGTTGATCTAACTTAGGCACTCTCAGTGCTTCAGTGTTAAGAACACTTTAAGAAAACTAGAAAGCACTCGGAGAGCGCAGACCTCCGCCAGTCCTCCTCATTCCTCAGCCATATTGTCATTTTGACCATAAATATTACTCCTACCTTTATTTCATCTAAATATTTAGATTCCTTGACCATGAAAACATACCATTAGCAGTTGGATTCGTAGTGATATCTATTTTAGTTCAATAGTTATTCACAGGAATCACATTTTTCGCCATGGCGGCCAGACGCTGATCCGGATTAACACCAAAATACAATCAGTTCTTCCTTTTCCCATACTGAACATTTCCTGAAAATTTCATCCAAATCCGTCCATGACTTTTTGAGTTATTTTGTTCACAGACGGACAGACTCTCCCAAAAACATAACCTCCTTGGCGGAGGTAAATATAATAAATGAAAATAATTCAGTCAACAAAGTGATGTGTAATGGGAATGAAGAACCTAAAATTAATATTGCTGGTCTGTCCCTTGAGTTAATCGTGATTAATTCTTTTGTGAATTATTATAACACGTTTTACATTTACCACAAAAGACAAACTCAGAGGACTACAGGGCAACACAGGATGCAGCACAGCAATTGTTATTTCTGAATACCTCGCTTTCATGAGTGTGGCAAATGCAAACCATGATTGAAACTGAAACTCAATCAAGTGTCCTTGCACGGGTGTGCAGGTATATGTCTGACACATTGCCTGATGAAGGACCCAAACATTAAATTAAGCCTCCACTAAGATTAGCACAGTGCAATCTAACAGCCGAAGACTGCTGCCATGAAAATGACAGGAAAGCCATTTATTTTTTCCAGATGAAGGTTGGATCAATTACATGGCTGTGGAATTGTTCTGCTTTTATTTAGTCAAATGAAACCAATCAACTGGCAACTGTGATGTGTATGTTTGCACTAACAGGGTTTTTAGCTTTGCATCCCTAATGTTTTCTGGGGTTTCTGTAAAATGTGATTTTATTTACTTTTGTGAAATAATGATAGTGTTTTTATTTATATGATAGTCTAACTGCATCAAGATGTAAATGGTGTCTTTGGACTTGTTTGCTTGCTGGTGCTGCTGTTTGGAAACATTTAGGTGGAGTTACATGAATTTTCTTTGTCTGCTGTTGAAAATCAAAGTTGTGTGGTTATTTTGAATATCCCATTCTGCAATAGGAAGTGTACATTTCCTCCATCATGAAAAGGCAAAGGTGAGCCAGATATTGTCGCAGAGTTTGTTTTTTGGATGTAAAAGAAAAAAAAATAATCATGCAAAAATCCAGTGTTTCCTCATCAACTGGCCACTTTTTAAGTAGATGATTTTAAATGTACATTTTGCCATGTCCATTTGAAATAATAGTAAATTTTAAAAGCAAATCTCCTTTATGGATGCAAAAAATCATTGACGTAGTTGAAAAAATTTGAAGTCATAAATGGTCAATGACAGATTTTATCATGAAATAGTTACTAAATTACATCCTCCTATGTTTATATTGTGATACTTGGACATTAAATTGATCTTTGAAGCAGGTTGTTCAGTGTCTTCCTGCTTTCAAACAGCGGCTGCAGAACATCAGTAAAACATAGCATAGCTGTGGGTTGCTGCTGTCAAGCTGTCCTGTTCTCAACTTTGTTTCTCTCTTGGCTGTAGTTAAATTCGAAACCACACATTTTTAGTTTGAACGAGCATGGCCAAGTGTAATAAAGTAGTAATAACTGTAATAAGAGCAATAATAGTTATTGCATAGTTAGTTGATATAATCCTAATATCACAAGCAATAAAAGACCTATGGATAATTGTGTCATTAAAGAACAAATATCAAGAGAAAAAGTACCCTACAAGTCAACCTAATTGTCAGTGACTAGTTGACAATAGAAAAAGTTTTTAGTTGCATCCCGGATGCCCTAAATACATTTGTAGCATTCTGAATTTCAGAGTATACATGATCATGATGGAAACACTGCAAACACATCCTAACCTATTTGCTGGCCGTTTTCATCTGCCCAAAGTGTGACACTACTTTGCACTCCTCATTGTTTGTTTCTTCTCTGCACTTTTCTCATCCTAATGTGGGATTGGTCAAATAACTTTTAACGATCAGAACTTATACACTGAACTAAATCCTGGTTGATTCCTATTTTTTCACACATTCTTTAAGGTCATATATGCAAAATATATTTTCTTGGGGTGTTCATACAAAATGTGTTCCCCTGGCCTGCTCACAGAACCCCCTTAACCCTAATTAAAACCCCCTCTTTGTTACTTGCTTCACCTTTCAGAAAATGTGTGATACAGCTCAGGCTGGTTAAAAATATTCTCCTAATGATGCCACAAGATGATTCACCTTCTCCCCCAGATGTGAGACATTATTGATCTAGATGTGTGTTCAGCCTACAGGAGCCTCTCGATTAGGTGCAAGCCTGTATGTGCAGCCAAAGTAAACATTAGAGCACTGAACTAGAGAGCTAAAGTCAGATCCACCACTTAAATGGTACATAGCCTGACACAGCAAATGTAGATTACCACTGTAACAGCCTGTTCTGTGCAGGAATCAAGCAGTGGGTTTATTGAGGGGTGCAGTAATGAGTTCTGAAACATAGAAGCAAGTTAGCATTTCAGCACCCTTTGTCAAAATCCGAAATTTAAAATGGGGTTTTCTAAACAAATGCCTAAAACAAGGTCTGCAGGGAACACATGCTTACAATGTCTTAACTTTTGAAATTCACTAATGCCCAAAGTATTGTGTATTTCAAAGGACATTTGCCCTTAAACTACCACAAAATACCCCCAAAATGGCCAAGGACCTTAAACATCTCATCTGATTGCTCTAGGGAGGTATGATAAACACATTTGTTTGTGAATGAACTCGATAAGATCACACAGAGGAAATTCTTGTAGCTTTCAAATTGAGCCTCCATGATGTGATTACATAATAGCTTGACAATATCTTTTTACTATGTTTGCCCTTCAAAAGTAATGAAAGTTTGTTTGATCTTAAATATATTCAAGGTGAAAAAATGCATCAGGTTCATGATATTTTTTCAATAGAGTGCTAATTATTAGCAGTAATCCAAAAACCCATATTAGTATTCCATAGACTTTTTGTTGTGGGAACTTACTGCAATAATACGTCATCCCTGAACTACTCCATAGGCAGTCCAAACTCTCTTGTCTGACTTTTTTTTTGCAACAAACTTAAAAAATATTCTGTGAACTTGTTAGAAAGGAGTGGACTATGTGACCTTTAAAGTGGTAGTTGTATAATTTGGAATTGTAAGCTATTTGATCAATCCACTGTCTCGTTACTCTCCGACCACATTGGCTTCACACTGTTCCTTCAAAGCTTCATTTGATGCATCTAACAAGCAGAGTTGATTCTGTGATGCTCTCTTCACACTAAACTAATGCCTCTAGCTCCCACCTGTTGCTTTTTCTTCTCTCCATAAAACCTGACACACAAGTGAGTAGAGAAGAGCCCCCTTTTAATCGAGAAATGGATCAGTCAAATCGTCATCAGGGGAGAGCCCCTCATTTCGCTGCTGCACCGATGGGGGCATTCAGGCAGGGGTATATTCCCACAGTGGAGGGAGGCGTCATCAGTGGGGACAAAGTCCAGTTTGGTAGACCTCAGCGACGCTCACGTCTGCCTCATTCTGAGGGCCACAGCTCTGGAGAGGAGTGGTTAAGCAGCTCCATGGAGGCGAGCGGCTCCTACGGTCAAAGCCCCGTCCTCCAGGGCATGCAGGCTGAGGGAGTCTGGCACCAGCGTGGCACCGAGACTAACTACCAACGTCGGCTTGCCTCTGATGGCAGCGGACCGCTGTCATCCTCTCCAAGAAGTCCTAACACCAGGGGCTATATGACCTTCCAGTCCAACCGCAACCGCGGTCAGCAACACGATGGCCGCCCAGTCACTGTGAAGGCCTCAGGAACCCCCCATCGCCAGTACAGCAGAGGCCGCAACCGCACCTCCTCTGAGACCGAGCAGGGCGGCAAAGGCAGCAGGGGGCCCTACCAGAGGAAGAGAGGCCTCTCTGAGACGGAATGCAGGCCCAAATGGGACAAGTATGGCATCCTTACACAGGAATTGGGGAGACTTGATGTGTGTTTTTTGGTTTATTAAACCACAATAAGTATTTTTCTTCATGTATTTGTCTGTCTGCATTTATGTTTGGCTTTTGTTCAGTTATCTAACTTGATATTGTTAAATGTGTTTAATCAGTAGGTCAGAAGAATAACTTTTTAAAATTTTAGTTGCTTTTTCTCTTTTTTGTAAGGCTGCTTTTAGTATGATGTCTGGGAATAAAAGTAGAGCCCCTCAACGAAGGAGAGCATTTGGTACTAAGAATTGCCTCAAAGGTTGGGGTTTTTTTATTGGACATAAAAAGACATGCCTTAGGTAAAGGCATTATGCCTCTCAAACTCTTTCAGTTGCACAGCTGTTATCTGAAACCCCCTTCCCCCGACTAAGTAATGACGATGCACTGTGATGTTACATGTACCATGTTACTGACAATATTTATGTGACAATGTTGACCTCCACTGTCCCCAAGAGAGTTGTTAGGCGTACACCAGCCAACCTTTTGTTCCCTAATCCAGACTCTGCCGACCAGGCAACTGCGTTTCACAGGCTGAGGAATGTGTGTAGATGTCTGTCTGCTGCAGTAACATGTCAGCACAAATGAGGTGGCAGGTGACGCTCTCAGCTTTTATTTTAAAGTTCACCATGAATTGTCATTTTGTCTGTCATTTGCAGTAGTAATGGTAAAAAAAGTGTCTGTAATGCTTTGTTTTGTTTTCACACTCAAAGCTCCTTGTGTGGCTCTGCATGATGCTTTTATAACCAGTAAAATAAGCTGTCGTGGTCAGGCATTGAGTGACGCTCGGTCACTCATTCATGTCACCGATTGTGCTGGTGACTGTTCTGGCTTCCTTTTGTTGTTTGTTGATTTTGGGTGCAAATGAATGTCCACTTTTACTCTTTTACTAATTTTTAACCACTTTCCTCAGTACCAACATGAGTGGACTTCAGTGCCTGGCCTCGGAGAACATCTGGTTCGACAAGCACCGCTACGATGAGGCAGAGAGGTGCTACTACGAGGGACTCAACGGACCCTCCACGCCTCAGCAGCAGCAGCATCACCAGGTACGACAGTCACAGCTTATGTCGGACTGGAGCTGGTTCATTCTAATACAACTATTTCTAGGTTAGAGCAATATGATGTTATGTAGAGTTGTAGTTAACATGTTTCCTCTGATTTTATCTGGCCATTAGTGTGTGCGGCATCAGATAAATAGATGTAAAAGAAATAAGATGCCAAGCCGAAAGCACAGTCTAAAGATTTTTCACAGTAAGGAAGACTGACAGGAAGTGTTTTGAACACAAGGTGACCTTGTTAAAGTAAGGTTTTAGTGGGAAATTGTCATTTTTTTAACCTAATTTAAAATAAAATGATTTTGATTATTGTTTAGTACCATGATAACAAAGGAAAGGCCCTTAGCATCCATTATTCAGCTGTTTTGAGTCAAGTTGCACCAAAGCTCACAATACTGCACATGTATCCTGCCACAGTTCTTAAATGCCAACATATATACTTGTGCTTTTCATACTTCTAGATGCCACCAAAAAAAATTACGGAGGTTTTGTTACATTTACTGAACATTCAAACAGCTGTTTGACAAGGCTGTCTATTCTATCTAATGTATTTCGTTTTATGATCTGCTTAAAAAGCATCCATGCTCCATCATACTCCACCGATGCGTTTCTGATTTTCTTAGCTGCATCATTAGCCAAAATTTTATTTCATGTAAAGACTCCTGGGTCTGCACCTCTGTTCAGATGATCAGTAAAATCCAGCCACTTCTTCTGTATGTCATGACAAATAGTCCTTTGAAAATGTGACTAAAATGTGTAGAGAATTTGAAGTCATCTTACTCACAGACAAGCAGAAGCACAGGTAAAAGTGAGCAGAGTTTTTTGTCCATTTACATCAGCACAGCCTCGATTACTGCATCTATATCCCTCTGTAAGGAAAGCAGTATGTCTTTACCCTTGCAGCCTGGCTTAATGTATTTTAAAGTACTGTTAGAAATAGAATAAAATGGAAATGTGCTTTAGTTTGACCTTAAAATATATATTTTTGCTCAGAATTTTAGATCTCTGGTGCTTTAACAACCATTCATTCAGAAAAAGTAACAGGGTCTACAGTACATTGCCATCCAACTAAAATTGAATTTCTTGCCCAGCACTAATGTCAGCCTGTTTCCTTTTAGTAGAATGGATGTGTTTTGACAATCACACTTGTTTCCAGCTCCCCTTGTGCATCTTGTTGATGTCTTTCGAGTGTCTGACAGCTGCTCAGCTCCTGCCGTCCTGTCAGTCTCCGGCCTGGTTAGGTTAAGCAACAGTTACATCACCCTCAGCCACGGCCTGGGGCAGCTGTGTGCATGCGAGTTAAGCCACTCGATTTAGAAGTGACTCGTCCTAGTGAGAGGGGTCAGGTGGTTTGGCAGCTGTCTCTGCTTCTCAGTCCGCTCAGGTCTGCAGTGGATTTTGTCTCACAGGCCTGAGAAACAATTGAGAGGGATTAGACTAAGATCACTTCCAGGTTTTAAGAGTCATTTCAGCCAGATCACAAAATGACACTTTAACCTACTTAGCCTGTGTGATTTCAAAGAAGTTTATTTTTTAATCTGCGATGCGTGAGGTAAATGCTCTTACTGTTGCCTGAACAATATTATAACATGTCTTCCCCTAGTTAGGACAACTAATTACTCTGTTGTTTCTCTAGTCTAGCTGGGATTTTTTAATTGTTCAAAGGTTTCATTGAAACTGTTTCATGTATCAGCACACCATGTACTGACGTGGGAAGTAGACAGCTGCACTGCGATAGCTGTAGGTCAGGTCAGAAGTGGGGCATGAGGTCTGTATGCCCTCACGCCTGCTGCCAAAATGTGTGGAGCCTTCCTATTGCAACATATCGGCCAAGTAAATAAGCCCAAAGCTCACATTTTATTTGCTTTGATTATGACCTTGCTCTCCAAATGTATTAAACTTGGCTATCAGCATTGTCAAGTTCATTGTAACGAAAGACAGTCTGAAAAAAAAAAAAATCTTGAATCACATTTCTGTGTCACAAATAGGGATGGGAATTGATCAGATTTTATCAATACCAATGCTGTTAACGATCCTGTTAATCGATCCAATTCTTTAACGATTCCCTTATCGATTCCAGCAGATTTTGCATGTGGGCAAATGGTCTGATTTTCAGTGCCAACAATGCCAAACATACATCAAAGTATAGATATCTGCTTCTGCAAGTTGCTGGTGTTTCCATTCACTTAAGGTTGTGCAGTAGGTGTAATTAAAATTAAGCCACAATTCAGACACTTCTGAACCCTGTCAATTGAATAGAATTGATAAGGTAATTGATAAGCAAAAAGATTAATGATATTGATTCTTTGATGGAGAAGTTAACGATTCTCAACTGGAATTGGTTTTCGATTCCCATCCCTAGTCACAAACGACTTTGTCACGTAAGGTGCATCATAGTTGAGCCCCTGATTGGCCGCAGCTGGATGCTAATCATCCAAATGTCGCATCAATTCTGTACGTTTCAAGGGCCCAGCGGCTTCTTTAGATGTCGTATTTAAAAAACGCTCTGCTGACATTTCAAAGTCCTCTGCACCTTGTAATGACACACATTCTACTGTTTTACCTTTCATTTTGCTTATTTTGTTATTTTTGATCTGTAGGGGTTTATTTTTGTGATTAGGCTAACATTACCAGGAGTTCTTCCTTTCTGTTGAAGTCAAAACAGATTATCATCTGAGTCTTAGTAAGTTGTCAATTAATTGCTGAATAAATGTACTGGTAAATGTAGGACTGTTTATTTTAAAAATAACTTGGCATCATGGTCAGCCTGAACAGAGCAACTTATGTAGTGAGCATCTTAAATAGAGCTGCTACCAGTATTCATTTTGTTGACTGATTATTTTCGAGACTGACTAAATAAAAAAAATTTCACATGGACAAAAACTTAAGGTAAATTAACTGAAATTTTTGTCAGCAAATATATACTAGACTAAAATGTTTGACCAAGACTTAATCTAATCAAACCTAATTTTGTAATATAGAAAGTAGGGACAAGTGCCTGTTAATTTATGCATTTAAACTTTACTTGCATTCAGTAAAGGGTTATTCGATGTTTAATTTTATCCAAGTGTGAAACATGGCTTCAGCAATCCAAGAAAATATTAAAAAAAGGCCTCACACTTTACACTTCATATTTAAGTCGACTAAATGTACTGAAGATTTCGTCGACAAAAATGTTACGAAATTTCATCAACTAAAACTAGACTAAAATTAACATGTAGATGACTAAATTACGACCAAAACTAAAATATATCTTCGGCAAAAGACTATAACTAAAGCTAAATTAAAAAGTGCTGTCAAAGTTAACACTAGCTGCCACATAATGCATAGAGTACTGGATGTCTGTCGTGATTTAGTCTGGTCACTTGTGTATTTCTTTGTGTATCACAGAGACCCTACTAATGCAGTGCACTAATACCACCTTTAAACTTCTGCGGAAATAAGAATATGGCCCCATCAGATGATTTAATCTGCATTATTCTTCCATACAGCGAGTATAAGGGGAGGGCCAAAAGTTTGGTTATTTACATGTCACATGGACAAATATCCAGCCTCACTCTTAGTGATGGGGATTTCATCTGTTTTTGAAGATCCAAATCATTTTGTCCAGCTTTTAAATAAGAGCTAGTCTTTTGTCTTCAAACAACTCTTCATCTGTTAGTATTTTAGATGTAAGTATTAATCAACAATAAAATGGAAAAAAAGGACACTGATTATTAAAATGGTAGCTAGCGGCCGTTCTTGTAAAAGCTGGCTCCAGAATTTGCTAGTCTGCAAACAACACACAGCAAGCAACACCACTCTCGCATCAATTTTGTCACAATTGGAGCTGTCATTGAATCTATCAGAGCCCCCCACATGTTTCTTTTAATGTCAGAATTCGTTTGCATTTGGTAGCATGCTTTTGACAATGTGTTGACAAGTGTCATGATCATTTGTTTTTGATTTATGAAGAAACTGGTTGAAGTTACATCAAATGATCAAAATATGCTGCCTGAAATAAAAATGTTTTGAAAGATAAAATAATCAAATCCATGACTTGTGCGTAAGTCTGAGCAACTGATATGAAATTTGTGGTTTTAACAGCGGCACGGTGGTGCAGCAGGTAGTGTATGTGCCACACAGCTTGAAAGTCACCAGTGGGTCAGTCTGGGCCTTTCTGTGTAGAGTTTGCTTGTTCTCCCTGTACGTGTGTGGGTTATTGTCACTCCGGCTTCCTCCCACAGACCAAAAACATTGATTTAGGACTCCAAATTGCCCTAAGCCGGGTATCAACTGTACGACTTTTTCGATCGCGGTGTTCTGCTGCTCATACTGTATGAGTGAATCGCAGGGGTTAGCAGTTCACAGCTCACGATTCTTCTTCTCACACTATACGACCCGATGCTAGGATGCGATCTGACTGCTCTCGCTGTACGATACGTCGGACTCTTGTATCCGGAAATGCAACGTAAAAAGTAGTAGTGTGCCTGCCACAGCTCAACAAGTCGACCCTCCATTGCTTGGGTCCAGGTCCGCTGTGATGCCATGCTGCTCCGTCTTGTGCACTTGTTTTCTCTTCTGTATCTACGTTTGCTCGTGTGTAGTGTGACGTAGCCTCATGAGGAGAGACCAGGATTCTAACAGGTTTCATTTTCATCCGATCGATCGGGAGGTGGTCGTGAGGTGTTAATCGGTTCTCGTTACCTCGTGTATACTACACGATGTGAGACGCACGATTGAGCCAAAACTCAGCCTGATCCCCAAAATAGTCGCACAGGTGAAAAATCGTGTCAAAAGGGCCAAAAATCGCACAGTGGATGCCCGGCTTTAGGTATTAGAGTGTGAATGGTTGTCCATCTCTCTTTGTGACTCTGTGATTGGCAAGCGACTGGTCCACCTCTCACCTTATATCAGCTGATATAGGCTCCAGCCAATGCGATGGATGGACAGATAGTTAAAAAGCTCTCATCAAGCCACAAGTAATGGAACCATGCCGTCTTTCTGGTCTTCTCATAGCTGCATCATTCATGATCTGGGTGTTTGTGCCTTCCTGCTTTTGTCTGTCTGCACGCTGCTTTCTGTCTTCCTCACTGCCTCTGCTTCATGCTTCATCACCACACATATACCTACAGGACAGAGAAGTTAATGCCATCCTGCAAGACTTGGCTAAATCCCGAAAGAATATCCTGCAGTCCATTAACGGAGTGAGTACTGTACTACAAATGATTGGCAGGGATGTCCCCTGTGCTGGCAGGACTGTACTCACTAATGTTCATGTACCAGCCCTTGCACAGGGGGAAAACTGTTCTAATGAGATATGATAGAAACAACGACAACAGGTCCGTGAGGAAATCAAATTGCTTTCTTTGCAGTCTGTGCTTTGGATTTGAGGGCTATATTAGGTCTGCACTTTCTGGCACAGGACGCACATTTATTCTTCACCTGCTTGCTTCTCCCCATATCTCCATTAAAACGTTTCTTCACGCTGCTTAAGTGTTCATCCTAACCTTTATGAAATTTGCCATTAAAGCCTGACCATTATTTGATTTAGCCAAATAATAAAAAGTACAAGTTTACAATCAGGCATATTAAAATTTCTATTGGGAAACCGCATGTCTCCTTCATTAACTTTGCAGACTCTGTACTAATTGACGTTGCTACAGTTCCTTCTGTCTATTTTGGCTGAAAATAGACATTTTTGGGCAAAAATGCAGTTCTTTCTAAGTCATCGATGGCTGTGTTGGGCATTTGTTTACCAATTCACTGTGTGCAGTCACATCTTGCATTACCTATCTGAAATGCAAGCTCCATAGAGGACAAAAGCTCACTCTACAGGCAGCTCCACTTATGAAGCCACTCTCTATCCTTTATTGACTACAAGATAACAAAATAGATCTAATAAATCTGTTAACCTTAAACATATTTCACAAAATCACAATTTAACTAAAAATACACGCAAATTACATGGTAGTCTTAACAGAATTTATGAGTAATGGAAAAAAAATCTTCAGATGTGTTAATGTATTTACAAAGAAAAATAAAAGTTTTACGGGCAAATGTTTGCTGCCTATATCATGTTGTCTAGATTAGATGTAACCATGTTTTAACCATAATTATATCATGCAAGCGTTGTATCAATTAACTGATTCTTAAAGCATCAATAATGTTCAAACTTCAGTTACAAGGTAATGAATGTTAATTTTTTTCATTGTTTGGAAAAGGTTATCTGCTTTTGATAAAACAGTCAAAACTATTTGTATATTTAACCGTGTTGAATTTGTACGAGAGCTGGGCAATTAATTTGAAAAATGATCTAAATCGACATTTAGACCCTATAATTGGAGTAATTTTACTCATGACGATTATTTTGATAATTTTCCTTGTGTAAGTCTCGTGACCGCGCCCCCTCCATATAGTCTACGTTCACTTTCGCCAAGAGCAAAGGACGTGCCACCAACATGGAGGGACAAGTGCCAATCTGTCAGAGGAACTTGTAGCCAAGAAAAATACTGTCTCTGTTGTTTGGCCACATTTTGGATTCTGTGCAGAGGACATCAAACAGAAAGTAGTTAAGTGTAAATGCTGCAGGAAAACCGTGTAGAAAACCATCGCTATCACCACTAATTTGTTCCAGCATAGCATAAAACAATCGTTCATTTATCACAATCAATTAATCGTGATATTGAGAAAGGGGTCTATGGAGCAGCGAGGTTTACTGATGATTCCCTTTCTGATTTTATAAGGAACATTTTAAAACTTCTTATCTTTGTTTACCTCACTTTCTGTCCTTGTTGATGGCTCTGAAGCCACATATAATGAATATTAAACTTTCCCCCTGCATCCACTGCTCTTCTTTCTGTCTTTGGTTGGTTTTCCACTTTTGCCATCGTCATGTGCATCGGTGGATGTAGGCGAAATCAGCTCTGCAGCAGGCCAAAGGGCGCCAGCAGAAACGGCAGCATAGAAACGTAAGTGTTCTTCATCCAGCTTTGCTGCTCCGACGCTGCATGACTGGAACAGGAAGTCTGGTGTGTTGGCTATTGCTGCTGCCTGGAGTGGACTGTTGTTTTTTTATTTTATTTGTTTGTCTATTGATTTTTAACTGCAGCACCAAGATGGGTCATCCTGTCCCTGCAAACACAGCGCTGCTTCTGTTTTGTTGGATTTGTTTTTGTTTGTTTGTGAGGTGTCTTACCCTTTAACATGGTCAAATTTGAGGTGAAATGTAATTCTGACATTTTGCTGGTATTAAAATAAAATTCTGCTGTTAATTATTTCCTTACCTATTTTTAATCTTGAAAGTTAATTGACATCTGCTTCAATGAACATATTTGTCATACAGCTCCTGCAAAATACTAATAAGGGATAACCAAGGATAACACACTCATTAGCTATGAAAAAACTACAATCCCAAATTCCAATGTCGTTGTGAGGTTGAGTAAAACGTAATAAAAACAGAACAAGATTTGCAAATCCTTTTCATCCTATATTCGGTTGAACTTTCTACAAAGACAAGATCTTTAATGTTCAAACTGATAAAAAATCTGCTTTTTTCTTAACAAAAAAGAAGCAAAAGGCCTCGTCGTTCACAAGCAAAGATGTGGTGGGCAGAGTCAGTTTACTACTTTGTGGACAGCTGTATCAGCAAATAGTCCGAACAGTTTAAAAATGTTTCTCAACATGCAATTGCAAGTAATTTTGGGATTTCATTACTTAGCTCGCTATATTATCAAAGGATTCAGAAAACCCAGAGAAAGTTGGAAGGTAAAACTCTGCCATACAAAGCCAAAGCCATATGTTCAACAACACATCGAAACACTGCTGGGTTCTGTTTTTATTCACCTTTTAAACGCAACCCAACTACATTGGAAATGGAGTTTGTACTATAAACCAGGTTTAGCTTTATAAAAAGACTGACATTAATGGGAAACACTTTATGCCTTATTGAAATTCCATCAAAAATGAATGTGTTATAACTTTTTTTTCAATGGCGTGTGTTCTGGTTCTTTTTGAACAGACTGCAGCCTGATGATGCCCCTTTGTGTCAGTCTTTATCATGAGCTAAACTCTTAACCTGCGGGTGGTGGATGTCACTCACTTCCCTTACCTCCAGTAAAAAATGGGAGTGATATAATTTCTCAGTGTGTGGGTGGAGTGTATCCAAATAATTTCTATGTAATTCAGTTTTTCCCTGCATGGTTTTACCCCAGTTTTAATTTGCCTGCGTTCCTGCTTTAGGCATAAAAGGATTAGACCTGCGTTTGAACAGCAGCACAGGGCTGTCACTTATTTATATGTTTTTCTTCTTTCAGTCGTCCTCACATGGAGGAGACCAGGAGCTGGTTTCACGCATGAAGACCCTGGAGCTGGAAAATCAGTCCCTGCACAAATGTGAGTGGATTTTAAGTTTTCATGTCTTCCTGAGGTTTTGCTTGCCAGTATTATTTATCATGCATTTCTTTTCTGTCAGTGGTGGAGGACATGAGAGCAGCCCTGAAGAAACTAGAGTCCAGAGTGACTGTGTTGGAAAAGACCCCTGCAGCAGCCGTCCCCTCTGCTAAGGTGAAGAAGATTTGTTTACTTGTTAGACGCACACACTCCCATTTAAAGGGATAGTTCAGTATTTTTGAAGCGGGGTTGTATGAGCTCCATATGACCACTAAGTACATTAGATGCAGTAGAAAGTTCTCTCCTCTCCCTCAGTAAGCCACAGACTGTAAGAGTCTGTGACAAAGAAATAGCCGCTAACAGGAAATAGAGCATTTTCTCCGCCTACAAGAACTCAAATCAGAAAGTAATACCACAGTTTAAGAGTACACTGAGTGTTTTTAAGTGCATTAACATTTCGGAAATATAAAGTTTATCTGGACCCAAGCCAACTCGCGTCGTGTATCCCTTCGCTAAATCACTCTGCCTCACTCGGCTGTAGTAAACAGAACAAGGTAGCGGCTTCAGGCGCCTGTTGTAGACTGATTGAAAGCACATTATATGACAGATATTTCTGAGATGGGTTTTTGTGATGCTTCCCTTGATGCAGAAACAGATGTGCATCATGGAGAACTCAGCTTTCACCGTATTCCTCTGTGTAACAAGGGCATGCGGTTATATCATACAGTGTTTCCTCTAGGTTCATTGCCTTGGGGCGGCGGGTTTGGGGTTGCGGGGGGGGGGGGATTGTGGTCAGTCAATAATGCTCCATAATATCATAATTAAAGAGCATTTAGATCTGAATAAATAGTGAGCACTGTGGGCACACAACTACAACATTCTCAAAATAATTTAAAATAAACTGCATAAAGTATAAAAATTATTTTTAAAAAAAACAGGAAGAATGTAACATTTCATGTAACCATGTAAGCTCAGCAGGTGGAGAGAAGATGAATCACAGTTATAGCAAGTGACTGACAATGAGGAGAAACTACAAGCTGAAAGTTTCCTACACTGCTGCTAGCTGTGCTTCCCGTCTTAGTAAGGACAATTGGCTTAAAAATGCTGAGATTTTTGCTTGGGGAGATTGTTTGGTAAGCTTCAGGTCATCCATTAATGTTTGTTTAAATTGGGGTTTTTTTATTATATTTTTTTACCGTTATGGTCGCTCCTTCATCCACCGCCTGAGTGTGAGTGTGTGTGTATGTCTGTATGTGTCGTGTGTGTGTCTTCATCATCCCCTTCACACAACGCGCCGCTTCCAGTCATTTCAATGAGGGACAGGCGGCAGACAGCACGCGGTTTGGACCGCCGCGGTAGAAGCGGTTGCCGCCGAAGAGCACGCGCACAGATTTTGTCCTGCTGCTCAGAAACCAGCGTTTGAACTTTCTGGCTGTAGTCACCTGGCAGCAGCAAATCATATCGTACTATCGAAGAACTGGACGTGAGGAAGCATTTCTACTGAATTGTTTTTAGGGAAGGGAGTGTCATAGTAGTATGTCAGAGTGAGCATCTTCAGAGTAGACGATCTTTGTAGTGTTCACGGTGCTAAGGGGGAGCCCGGGGATTGGCTGAGGGTAACGGAAGTGTAGACTGAGAGAGAGAACTGCTAACTGTATGACACGCTGTTTAAGTCTGTTATTAAAGAGAATTAACGATTCAGAAGTTATCGGCTCGTTCTATGACAGGGAGTGTTGTGAGACACTTTTAGGTGGCCTCTGCTCTGACGTTCGCTGAATCACCGCTACGTCTCGGCCCGCGGTGGCAGCAGCCTCAATAAAGACTGCATGTGCGGGGACTCTGCCTGCAGAGAGACAGTCTGCTGCTGCAGCTGCTAATCGGTGTTGCACAGGAGGAGCGAGGGAGGAGGCGTTTTTCAGAGCGGAGAGGAAAAATGCATTTTATTAAATGTAAGCAAACCATAGCGACACAACTATGGGCAAGATAGTTATCTGCCTAAGCACCCGCGACACCCGATTTAATGCAGGACTCTGATGTGAAGGCGGCGACATGATGCTGCGGTGGTGTATTTACAGTTTTTAAAAAAAATTGCAGGAGCGGCGGGTAGGATTTAGGAGCGGCGGCCCGCCGCTCCCAAATGAATGTAGAGGAAACACTGTCATATAGCGAATGCATCTCTTATTACCTGTTACCTGACAATTTGTGTGTACAGATCTATACATCTCTATCTATATTAGAGGCTAATACACAGTAACCGTTGCATGTGTGTGCATGACACGGACACAAGTAGTCTTCACTGTTTTGGTAAGCAGCCTCATGTACTCTGCATGTTTGTTTCTGACATATTATTACTTACTTTGAGGAGAAACTGTCATTAGGTCCTTCAGGTTTTTTGAGACATTTTTCAGTTTATCTTCGGGAAATTGAACAATGTCCACAAAAGTCCAGGTTTCAGAAGAGCAGGAAAGTCTGTTTGACGAGTAGTACCACCGTCCGTATCACCCGTTTCCTCTGTTTCACCTGGCTATTCGCAGGTCAAACATTCGCACCACTTTGTATTTAAAAATCTATCTTGATGTCCAGTGTCCGTGGATGTTTCCTCTGTATTCCTTTCAGTCTGTTTGGTCTCCATCTTCCGCAACTCTTCTTCTGTGAACTCTGGTTCTACAGGGATCCTCTTGACTCCAAAGTGAATGGAACTTCATCTGCGCTGTCATAATCATCCTTTTTTAATTTCCTGCATTGTCTCTTCCTCACGCTGCTTCGATTAAGAACAAAAGAATTATAATACTTGATCAAATTTCCAAAATGTTAATGCACTTAAAAACACAAATATGTAGTGTACTCTTAAACTGTGGTATTACTTTTTGATTTGAGTTCTTGTTGGCGGAGAAAATACCCTTTGTTTTTGGTACGGTATTTTCCTGTTAGCATCTATTTCTTCATCACAGACTGTTATGTGGCTTACCGAGAGAGAGGAGAGAACGTTCTACAGCATCTAATGTACTGAGTCATATGGAGCTCATACAACCCCACTTCAAAAATACTGAATCCCTTTAAGATCTTAAAACCCAGTTGGAAAATTGCAAGAATTTGCCTTTTGCACTGTTGGCTCTTCAGAGGGTTTTAAGTAGAGCTTCAAAATGCTGAAATAATAAATGGAAGCAGGAGACAAAAACATTTTGAGCAAGAAATTTATAGAAAACTGCGTTTAAACTTGAAATGCTTTTTCAGCCAATGAAAAGTTTAAGGCTGCATCTTTTAAAGCCGAAATCTGTGCACAAATGTGGTTTGACATGTCATTTTCAGTCAGGTATTCACTCTTTCATGACCTCCTGAGGATATACTGTCTGGTAGGACTGTTGAGCTGCTTAAATAAAACCCCTCAAAATGCACCATCGCTGCTGAGGTTGGGAGTTAGACAGTCATTTTAAATTTCATTGATTGATTGAGATTGATTTTGATCAGTGTATTACAGAGTTTATCAAAGCTTCTTCTTATCAGGCATCAGTGAGACATCTTATCTCATTGAAAAATGCTTGTAAATGTACTTATTTGTACCATTTCCAATCAGAATGTACAGTATGATCTCAATATTTTTAACAAAATGGCATGACAGAGAATCAAAACAGAAGTTTTTTTCTAGTCAAGCAAACTCAACATGTGCCAACATTTTCTTTGCCATCTCTAATAGAGTTCTTTTCACTAATGATAAGATAATGTAGAATGAGACTTAAAGATTTTAAATATTGTGAATGATGCTAATGTATGTTGCTTAAGCATAATTTACCTTTTAGTTTATTTCAGAAGACTTAATTTTATCCACTTAAAATTTAAGTTCCTCTGTTTTTGCTTTTTAATGTTCTAAATCCTTTTTTCACAACCTCCCATCTATTGTCCAGAGCACATGACTAAGAACCACATTATATGATGTTTTGTTGAAAAACTTAAAGAAAAGGAACATTTTGAGTTCAGTGAATAGTTCTCAAACTCAACCAACTTTTCCCTCATGTGCGCCAGGCTGCTCCAGTCCAGGCTGCTCCAGTGAAACAGGTGAACGGTGATGATGATGACGACGACGATGACATTGACTTGTTCGGCAGTGATGAAGACGACGAGGAGGCAGAGCGTCTCAAACAAGAGCGTGTTGAAGCCTACGCAGCAAAGAAGGCCAAGAAACCCGCCCTCATCGCCAAGTCATCCATCCTGTTGGACGTCAAGCCGGTACGTATCCTGATAGTGTGTAAGGTCACCTGTTGTTTCATGAAGCATGCAGACCCATAACACTGGCTCTGCTGTGGAGGACAATTGTCTTCCTGACTCATGTCACACCAGTCCTTAGGTCTCTACACTGACTTCCTGTGAGTCAGAGGATTGATTTTAAAATCCTCCTGGTTTATAAAGCACTTAACAGTCTTGGGCCGGAATACCTTTTGGATCTCTTAATCATCTATAAGGCATCCAGATCTCTTGGGTGTCTGGGACAGGTCTACTGGCTGTTCCCACAGTCTGGAGTTTTTCCGTTCTTCACCGGTAGAACAAACCTCCAGAGAACCTGAGGACTTCTACATCTGTGAACGCTTTTTCTTTTTAACCACAGCCCTCTCCTAGATTCAGCTTCTTATTTTTCCTCTCTTTTTATCTCCTGTTTTTTAATTTACTCTTTATTTTTTATGATTTCATTCACAATTTTTATCTGCGAGTTAAATTTGACTGTCTTTCTTTTGCCAACTTTTTTAATGAAATATTACTTTTGTTGTGAACTCTGTAAAGCACTATGAATTGCTGTTTGTGTGAGTGATGCTATATAAATAAACTTGCCTTTTCTTGCCTCACAGCAGCCCTGAAAAATACTCTGAAACTTTTTAGATGCAAGAAATTTTAATCAGTCAAGGCAAAAATTATGATTGCATTTGAAATTCAATCAAGTTTAGAAGAATCAATCAAAAATAATCTCCATCTCTAATAGCATGTGGTAAAAATTTTAAAGTGTGTTGTGTCTTCCTCAAAACATCTGCAAGTCATACTTACAATGGATCCTGTGCTGCACTGTGACCTCAAAGCTTCGGTAATCAAATGTGTTCGTCCTTGCTCTCTCCTCTGTCCTTCTTCAGTGGGACGATGAGACCGACATGGGAAAGCTGGAGGAATGTGTGCGCTCTGTGCAGATGGACGGTCTGCTGTGGGGAGCATCCAAACTGGTGCCAGTTGGCTACGGCATCAAGAAGCTGCAGATCAACTGTGTGGTTGAGGATGACAAAGTCGGCACAGACATCCTGGAGGAGGAGATCACCAAGTTTGAAGACTTTGTAAGTAACCAATTATCAAGGTCTTCACAATGTGGAAAACACTCTGTCGACTCTTCAGCCGTGGGAAAAAACACATGGAAAATAGGAGATAAGGCAGAATGCACTAGAACATTTTGAGCTGTTGTGGAAAAGAAACTTTTTCCAGTTTAATTCCAGAGTTTCCTGAAAGGAGAAGATTGTCATGTGAACTTATCAAATGACTTTTGCAGTTTACAGGCCCATCTCAAAAAATTAGAATATCATGAAAAAGTTCAATATCTTTATCACTCATTTCAGATTTACCAAAATTTCAAGCAATAAATGTTTGAACTGTTTCACTCTATCCGTAATGAATCTTTATAATATATGGGTTTCACATTCTGAAATGAGTGATGAAAAATATTGAACTTTTTCATGATATTCTAATTTTTTGAGATGTACCTGTATGTCTTTTTAGTCGTTGGTGAAAGAGTTTTGTTGGCTCTGAACAACTCAGTAGCCTATTTCTCATTCTTTATATTCTTGAGATGTGGAAAAATTAACGTTATAAATTCTTAAATTTTAATTGACTTCCGTTGAGTGCAGTTGTGTTAGCACTGCTGTGTAATCATTAGTCATTAGCCCATTAACACTAGCAAAAAACACTGAAATTATCTGGACCTTATCCATGCGAGCCGTTTGTGTGAATGCAGACAGCCACGTTTTTCATGCTGACTTTTCCTGGATAATATTTTATCTGTGTAAAGTCTGCGTTGGCTCATATCTGAACGCTGCAGCGAACTATCAGGGTAATTCACAGAGATGACATCATCCTGTGCGACCGCCTCAGGAAAAGAGTTTTGACAGGACGGATAAAAACAACTGCTGTTACGAGAGTTTGAGCTGACTGTGAGAGGATAACACAAACTCAGGGCCCATTTGCACGACAATGTTGTTACAGAAATGGGAAGGTTATTTCTTTGCATTTTCTAAGGTGCGTTCACACTGAGACGGTGTGAAAATGATAGGCGCTCTCACAGGTCCACGAGCATGACTGAGAATGTGGTAGCGTGCATGCCAGGCCAGTGTTTGGAGATGCAGGTTTGTAGGGAAACAGTGGAGTTATAGCACGCATCTTCGCACTAACACTTTCTGGTCAAGATTAACTTCAAATCTGTCTGGATAACAAACCGAGCACAGTGAGGAGGACACGTTGCTTGGTCATTGGCCATAGCAACTGTTGTTTTTGTTCTGAGGTACGTAGGCAACCATTATCACGCATCACCTTTTTTCCCTTATTAAAGTTCAGTAGATCATCTGTTCCAAAACGATCACCATCCAGTCTGTTGCACATCCACACAGCCGCTGTTGGATATGGAGATGAAACTCTGTAGCCTTCTCTCTCAGATGTAGTGTCTGTAATGTCGTGCACGTCATGCACACTGCTTCATACTCACTTCTGTGTGCTTCGGTGCTCCTCTCAACTCTTTCGTCGATGCTACTGACAGATTTATTTAACATGCAACACCCAAGTAAGGATATAAAATGTGACATGAATTGTTCGTCTACTCTAATATTACAAACACTGACTTTGGCCGTGTATATTTGACATTGTGTGCTTACCGTCGGTGAACCCCCTCCTCCCTCCTCTACTTCTCCCCCATCTAGCAGTACTTACTCCCTGCTGCAAGGAGCAAGTGTGAACCAACCAAGTCGGTGAATTTCTTGGTTATTACCCTGATAATATCAGAGTTGCATGTTTAAAAAAATGCTGTTTTGAAAGCATGCAAATGTTTTTGCTTCCAGCTGTAGACGGCACACTGTGAATGACTTTCTTTGAAAGGAATGCATTTGCAGTCAGACCTGATGTGTTTTCTGTCATAAGACTTGGTTTCTTTGAAAAGTACTCATGAAGTTTTTCAGAAATCATCCAGAGGCAAATATGGATATTTGCCATTTACTTATACAGCTAATGACTGGATTGAGGCTGCGTTAACACGGCGCTCTGCTGCTCTCTGCAGAAACATGGCTGCTAAATTTTTCAACTGTCATTTTCCTGTGCAGTGAGCAGCACTGATGGGATACCTGTCTTTGTACCTGATGGAAAGTCAAACGTATTTTAGACCATTGCAAGATATTACTATTAACCTTATTTTTTGATTCAACTGAACAACATCTTAAAGTGATATTTCACAGTATTTGATAAAGGGATTGGAAAATGTAGTCATAACTGTGTATAACAAGTATTACATTTGGCTTCTCATGATGATTTGCTGATGAAATAAATGATTTATTCAATTTTTAAACATATTTTGGAGGTATTTTTGGCCTTTATTGGTAGTGAATAGACAGTGGATATAGTATAGATGGGGAAAGAGTATTCAGTTTTAAGAATCTTTAAACACCAGCTGTTTTTTTTCCTTTAATGGGTCTGTTTTTCTGAACAATGTTGGAATAACAGGTATTTGTCATGTTTTCCTCTAGCATCACTAGCCTTGTTTTCAAAACTAAGTTAAACGTGTTTTGTAAAAAACTATGGCTCTTAAAAAAACGATACATCAAATAGATTTTTCTTGAAATTTGTGATAAATCTTTCAGCAGCCTTTTGCTTTTCGCAGGAACTAATAGCTATGATTAATTTTAATATTGGGCTGCTGGTTTGGCAGAATGGTTAGCAACCATGCACGTCTCAGGCTGGTTTGAATCCCGCCTGTGACCAGTTTGCAGAGTGTCTTCCCCTACTCTCTCTCCCCCTTTCACAATCCTATCCACTGTCTCTCTCCTATCAATAAAGGCACAAAATGCCCCCCCAAAAAATTAGGCTAACTTTAACAACCTTTCTCCCTTTATTTTCTGAAAGTTATCCATGGAACAAAAACACTTAACTTTTTATTAAATTCAACTTGTGAATTGTGCACTTTGTTTAATAGACCTCAATTTAAAATATAAAAAAAGAGAAAAGAAACAGAGCATTTTGATATAGCTGAGCAGAGCCTTCCCTTCATTACTTTTCCAGTTTGGCTACAGCAACTCGAAGGCTACAGAATGGCAACTGAAAAAAAATCACACATAGTGCCAAATACTATTGAATGTTTTTATGTCTATAACTACCCAACATAAGAACCCCCTTACCTTTAACTTTTCACCTTTCATAAAACATGGAGAATCTTACCAGTCTAACAGTTTTTGTGTTAAAGTCGTGTAATTACAAGACTGTTAGAGCACCGTTTACAGCTATGTATCGGCTAGCATCCATACCCAGATATGTTGCATTTAGACACAAGAAAAAAATCACAGCAAAATCCATATGAGCCGTGTTTTCTAACACCAGTGCCTCTGCACAAACTCCTGTGAAGGGAGAGATTGTTTTTCCTGAACCCAAATGTTCCAACTGGATTACACAAACAAGATAAAGCTTGTTGATTGATAGACTTTGGAGGTGTTGTTGGATGAACTCTATTACTTTGGACAGGTCAAGGCCAGCAGCTTTACTTTACTTTCCTTTAGCTGAGTCTTTGTTCAAACAACTGATATTTCAGTTTTTTTTATCAGGATCTCCAGAGTGTGATTTTCCACAAGTTTGAAAGAAACTTAGAGACATTTTCTATCCTTGAATTTTCTTTATTAAAGGTTCAATATTAAAATAAAGGACTGTTTCTGGTGTTACATAGAACTTATTTTTCATTTCTAACTGTACACCTTTTCTCCTGTCTCCCTCTCTCTGCAGGTCCAAAGTGTAGACGTCGCTGCCTTTAATAAGATCTGAGCTCCACCAGCTCTCAACCTGCTCCACCAAAGTGTTGCTGCTGCTGCTCTCGGCTTGCACGGTTAATAAAATGCAGTTTTGATCACAGTAACTAGGCTCTGTTTTGTTCTTAAGTGTTTTGTGACACCTAATTCTCTCCCCTTTTATTGAGGTCTACATTCAAAGAGAGCAAAGCTTTAGCGTAGAGCCCAACCCCACCCAGAATCCTGGGTAAACAGGCTGTGCAAACATCACCTTGGCTTTGTGGAGTAAAACAAATGAGTCAGAAACGTTAAAGAAAGACAAAGTCCCAGCCCTGAAGTCCAGATAGACTCCTATCCTGCTGCTGCATGGAGCAGGGATGTCCACACTCTCCCTGTTGTGCTGAAATGAACACGCTGATGGAGAGCAGTCCAGGCTCCAGGACTTAGAGTTGTGTCCCAGCTTACAGTCGCTCCCTCCTCCACTCCTGTTCATGGTTTTGTAACAAACTCCGATGGAAACCCCTCCATTTCCGGTCCATTCAACCTCCCAGTAGCAGCGTCCGGCCATCCCAGCTCTGCAGAGAACCTGAGCCCAGCTGGTGAAGCGCTGAGGGTGGTCTGGGTATGACTGAGGCTCCAGACGTGTGGACACTCCTCTGCGACCGTCAAAGAAGGAGAGATAAGGGTTGGCCGTGTTTGGATCCAGGGTGACTTCACTGTAGTCTAGATGGAGATGGTCAAAGGTTAAGGTAGGGTTCAAAGAGATCAGTTTTAGTTAGTTTGATAAAAAGAGAGGTACTCACATTGTAGAACATCAGCTCTTGTTTTTGGCTCCAGGTTGAAGGGTATGTCATCTTTTGCTGTGAGGTGGGTAAATAACAGACATTAAACCTACCAGAGTTAGCTTGTAGGATTTTAGGTTAGCCTTTTTTGAACCCATGCCGAAGGAGGCTATTTTTCTGCTGGCATGTTTGTCCATTTGTTTACGTAAAAACGCCTGGACAGATCATGCTAATATTTTTAGGAGATGTTGGTAATGGGCCTCAATTTAGGAATGATTTTGATTTTTGTGGTGATCCAGATAATCGGCATTAGCAAACACTTGTTTTAGCTAAATTACTGTTTAATTATGATGTCAACATGGTTGTGAGTTTTCAGGTTCAAGGAATCATGATGGTAACTTTCTCATGGAACTATTGCTCATAGATGTAACAGCAATATGTGAGCTACCCTGGCATGGGTTTGCACACTAGGAGTGCTTTCTAGTTTTTTTCAGGGTCACTCTGATCCAGATGGTTTTTTTTTAAGAATTGGACACAGGGTTGATGGTCATGAAATAGTAGAAAAGGAAAAGAAAAGCTCCTTCAGAATGATTTTCTTTAGCAACAAGCAATGTTGGCACACCGCTCTCCCTTGGATGGAGCTCTTTGGTTTTTCTTTTCCTCCACAATAGCTACAGAAATGAATTCTTAAAATAGAGAAGAGAAAGTCACATACCTTTAGCCTTTTCAGAGGTTATTTGGTTGCTTGTTTCCTTCAGTGAATTAACTGAGAATATAACAGAGCAAGTATATGAGATTCGCGCTAAAAAGCTTACATTTTTAATGGTGCTAAGTTTTTTATGGGGACAAACCTTTCTCAGATATTCTGTCAAAGTCTTTTTCGAGCGTTTCATCCAGTCCGTCTTTGAGATCAGCCAGAGCTCCCCTCATGGTTTTATACATCAGATACTGGAGGGCATCAGTGCTGGGCATCTCCACAGACATCACAGGGAAGTGAAGAGACTTAAACTTCTGTGAGGACAAACAAAAGTGAACTGTTTGATAGGGTTTGCATGCGAGAACAACAAGCAGGATAAACTAGAATTAAAATCAGCATTTAGAGGATGAGATTTAATGGAGCACTTGTGCTATAGACACGCATTTACTGGATCTGTCAAGGAATTATTTGGGGTATTTTATGACAGCTGGTGAATTATTTCAAATGCAAACACATTAAAAAAAATTTCTACATAAGCATTCAATTTATGAACAGTGTTAAAAGGTTAAGGTCAAAGAAACTCGCTTAAAAGGTGAGAAATGGAGCGTAGTTATGGTTACTGTTTTCATGTCTTGAGTATCATGGTTATGAGCAATATGATTTAATCATGGAGCGGACTTACCATTAGGCAAACACAGGCAATTGACTGGGGCCCCCAAACATCTCACAAAAATGTATTATTAAAGTGAAATTATTAAATTATTAAAGTTTCTTTGATTCAGAGCAGTTATTATTTAGTCTTAATTCACACGCTGAAGTATAAAGAAGAGGAGATCAACAAGTATATTCTATAATCATTTTGTCTGTAGATCTCATTTGATGTCCTTGTCTTTATTTTTAGTCATAATATCCTGTAAAATACTTTAATTCATAACTTTTCAAACTATATGACACTTAGTATAAAAAGCTTACGGCCCATGCACTGGATAATTTTGCGTGTGCAGGATAAACTTTTTGCAGATGTCCCTTCAGGGGCTCTGTAATCAAACATTTCATAATCTTTTTTTGGTCATAAATATTCCCTGGATGTGGAGGACATGTAAACATGGGTATGTAACTTGTAACTTAGGCTGTCAGATAACTGTAACAGATTTCAAAAGCAGGACTAATGAACACACTCACCTTCTGTCAAAATTAAACTAAAATACAGAATTTAAGGAAATTCATTTCGATTTGTTATGTTACCTGGTACAAGACTAAAATAAAAATGTATCAGCATGCTGAAAACCAATGATATACTGAGTTACTGACCCTGTTTACTTTTCATATTATTATTTAATCTAATTTAATTTGAGCTATTTTTATTTTTATTACTACCCGCCCTTTCTTCTTCTTCCCCCCCTTTTCCCCCTCTTCTTGTCAATACTTCTTGTCTGTCTATCTTGTTTTTTGTGGTGTGAATGAGTGAGACTGAATGAGTTATCTGAGTAGGGAATGGGAACTTTGACTCTAACACTGTTTTTTAAGGAGACATTATTTTTCACTGTTAAGGACCCTTGTTTGATATATGTAAATTCCTTGTTTATTTTTTCTCTGCACCCATCCCATAAGTTGGAAAAATAATTTAAACATTTTTTAAAAAGTGTATCAGCACAGTAGAGGGACATGAAGGGCCCCAATGACTGGGCTTGACTTGGGCCCCCATATGACTAGATCCACCCCTGCACAGAGACATAACATCAGTTTCATGAACACTATAAGAATTCCAATTTCTGACTTCAGTATCTTATTTGCACATGCACCTCTGATTTTAATTGGAATTTGTATTAAACCATAGTAAGTAGCTCTCAGAAACCTGGACATTGGGTGCACCTGGTTTCCTGGAAGTGAATCCAAACATTCAAAGAAAAGATGTTGGCAGCTCCATTCTTGACATAAAATCATGTAAACTATGATTTATTTTTCTATTTGCTTGTTTGATTCGTTAAAAGTGTGAGATATGGCACTTTAACACATTTTTGCTAATAACTCAAAAAGTTATGAACTGACTGTAATGACATCTTCAGGAGAATTAGGCCATTGTGCCAGAAAAAAAAAAGTTATTTTGGTCATGATCTGAATCTTTGATGTGGATTCAGGAATAATATTTATGATTTCTCAACTGTGAGTTAGTGCAGCTCTTAAGATTTTTGTTAACTCAGAAAGTTATGAACAGATTCAAATTAAACCTTCAGGAAACTTTGGTCATGGCAGGAGGAGGTGATAATATTTTATTTATGATTTGAGTCTTGATGTTGACCCAGTAGTAATTTTAAAGATTTGCTTGCAGCTTCTCACACATTTTGCTATTCTACAATTCCACAATTTCATTTAGCAGACGCTTTTGTCCAAAGCGACGTACAACACAAGCAAGAATTCGGACTGAGGGGAAAAACCTTAGCAAGTGCGTCAAAGTACTTCAAGTTAATTTGGCCACAGGTACTGCCATCTCATGCCAGAAGAAGTGCCAGTTTTTTTTTTGTTTGTTTGTTTTTAATAATGCAGCTCAACACAATGAATATCAAGTCAGCAACAAAAATTCAAGTCAACATTGATCAACATTCCAAACATTCAAAAATTCAGTGCTAAATATTCAGAGCTGGTCTGAGACCTTTTGCTAGTAACTCAAAAAGTTATGAACTAAATCTAATGACACTTCAGGACAATTTGGTCATTGTAAAAGGGGAAAACTGTATAATTTTATTGGTGATCTGAATCTTGATTTGGAACCAGGAATAATTTTAAATATTTTCCAGTCTTCCAGCTATTTTCTAATAACTTGAAAGATTATGGGCAGGTTTTGGTGAAATTTTAATGGAATGTTGGTGGTAGTGTAAAGAGGTAGTGCAATTCTTTTGGTGGTGATCCAAATCCCAAGGAATAATTTGCAGAATTTGGTAACAGCAGGTTTGGCATTTTTCCATATTATCCCTATTAACTCAACAGTTATAGACAGATTTTGACAACATTTCAAGGGAATGTTAATCCTTCATTGTGCAAGGATTGTTGTGGATTTGGGAATATTTTTTCAGTGCAAGATAAGGCAGTTTTCTCAGTTTTGCTAGTAACTTAACCCTATAAAATATGTATCATATTTGATACATACTTTTATAATACCTCTATCTACTCAATATGATCAGCAATTTACAATAAAAGCATCTGAATACAATCAGATAAATGATAAAAGTGTCATCAAACGGATTATCAGTTGCCAAAAACACCTAATGTATCAAATGAGATACGGAAAATCTGTATGTTGAATTTTATGGACATTTTGATATTTGTAGGATTTTAGCAGAAAGTGAAACAAACATTTCAGCTCCAAAAAATAGAATTTTCTGGCTATAACCTTTGGTCTTGGGCCTTATAGGGTAAAAATATGAGCAGACTGTGTTTTATTAAACAAATTCACATCCTCTACAAGACATTTTAGAGCACATCTTCAAATAGCTCAGTTGCCTCTTTGAATGCTGAGTAACTAAGAAGACTTTAATCAAGATCACCAGGTCAACACTTCTACCACATGCTGGCTGAGTCATCTTCTATATCATACCTGCAGAAAGTTGAGGTGGTCCTCAGAGCGACAGAGCTTCTCCAGCTCAGCGTCACTCCTCCTCAGCTCTATCATCTCCCTCTGGATGTTCTCCAGCAGCTCCTCAGCCTGACTGACAGCCGCTCTCTGCTGCCCTCTGATCTGCTCCTTCACCTCACTGCTCTGCTTCTCTATGGAGCGGATCAGCTTGGAGAAAATCCGCTCGCTCTCCTCCACCACTGCCTCTGTGGAGTGCTGCAAAGGACAAAATTTGTTTTCTGCTTCAGGAAGTAATCACTCAGAGCCAACTTTGGCTGTGTGTCAATAACATATGTTCATCTCACAAAGTGGAAACACTCACCTTTATGTATTTGACAACATATCGGAGTTCTTTCTCGGCATCCTTCAATTTCTGCAGAGACTTCAAAGATGACTCCTGGAGTTTTTTCTGGAAGAGTATAAAAGATGAATATCACACAGCATGCTCCCTCAGGCCTCAAACTCCGGATGTAGCGTTTGGATCTTACAGTCAAAAGGTTGAATTGCAGCAGAAAGTCTTGCTCTTTCAACCAAAACTTTAAACACAAAAAACCTCAAGATCTGTTTTTTGTCTCCTTTAGTCAATAAATGAAGACTTAAAGTTT
The DNA here is from genome assembly GCA_036419115.1 of Scarus forsteni. Lineage (NCBI taxonomy): Eukaryota > Metazoa > Chordata > Actinopteri > Labriformes > Labridae > Scarus > Scarus forsteni. The sequence goes on along the minus strand of JAZDUH010000157.1, from coordinate 28,734,581 downwards.
AACATCATGCTTTAAAAGATGTGCCTTTCATTTTGGACACCATTAACACAACAGTCTGTAAACATAGTTGGCCATTTTATTAGGCACACTCCATTCCCATTATCATTATAGCTGTTCATGTAGATATTAGCATGATCTTCATATCCATGATCAATACATCACAGTATCTATTTTTTATTACCACATAGGCATGAGGTCCCTCTGAAAATGGGATGTCACATCTCAAGAGGCCTTTAACACATTTATACTTAATGGAGACAAATATGGTTGGGATGCACTTGTGGTCTGGGCACCCATGAGTTCGTCACTACCATAAATTCTTATTTTCAGTAAAAATATCATTGTTTGTACTTCTATAAAATGATCACCACAACCATTCAGACATGAGGACCCTCCTGAAAACGAGATGTAGCATCTCAAGAGGCTAACCTCTAATAAATCAGATGACAGGTCTGTGTTCATGGATCTGTCCCTAACTTTAGTTCTTATTCTAGTCCACTTGTCTCCTCTTACCTCCCTTCCTTTGCCCTCACACCCAACACAGCATCGTGTTGATTTGCTGTTCATCATGAGACTGGGATACACATTCAAGATTTCCTGCTGCTTAACAGAAGGTTTTTTCTTGCTGCCATGATGGAGGGATTCATGATTGGCTATATGGATTCATGTTGGGTGTTGGATGTATATATTTGTATATATATGTATATGTGTATCTTTATATGTATATATGTATCTATGCATATATTTGTATCCACAAAATGAAGAGTTCTTGCTCTATTGTAAAGTGTCTTGAGGTAACACTTGTTATGAATTGGCGCTATACAAATAAAGATTGACTGATTGATTGATAAACTTAGTGCAGACAGCACTAACATGTTTCAGATTGTTAATCACCCCAAAAGTCATAACTGAGCATATCTTTTGGTGTCCCAAATGGCAAAAAAGTCATGTTGGCATGTCCGTTTTTCAAAACCTGACCTGAGTAAAAATACTTATTGGTCCATTTTAGGCTAAATATGACCAAACTGTCCGCACTAGTTTTTTTGACCTGTCTAACACCCTCCAAATATTATTTTATTCATCTTGATGCTTCAACTCAATCTTAATTCCCAAATTTCATTTTCTGCCTCTTGTTTGACTAATGTTTCACTTTAATTACCCTTCATGTTCTGTCTGCTGCTTGTTTTTTTTTTTTTCCATCAACTGTCTGTTTGTGGATTTATCCAGCAGATAGAAAGGGGACCAAGATGTCACAATTCATATTTTAAGTGAACTGGACTATCTGGTTTATTTTTTTCTTTCTTTCTCTCATCTGTACGTGCCCCTCTGCTCTGTTGAGGTGTCTTGTTTGTCTATGGGTTCAGGGATAGCAGAACTTCTCCACTTAAGAGTGTCAATTACAAGAGTTTAATAAAAACACAGAATGACGGAAAAATTCATCAATTGAGGGGAAGCATTCTGCCCAGTAAGACAAAATAGTTTGTGCATGAATGGGCTCTTCAGAACATGAATGAAAAATAGCTGCTGCCTTTTAGGGCTACAAAATATTATCTGCAAGTTTGAGACTCCTACCTTACAGTTTTTCTGACCATTATGTTCGTGATGTTTCTATCCTGAGTAAATGTTAAGTCCTTTGCTGTAGTGTTTTTTAATATGTCGTGTAAAATTATTTGTTGCTGTGGTTATTTATAGCTATTTTTTAATTTGCCAGTGTGCTTAGTTATTTGCTGTGGTGCTTTTTAATTTGACGTTGTGTTTAGTTATTTGCTGTTGTGATTAGTTATCGCTGTTTTTGAATTTACTGTTGTGACCTTGTGGTCTGGGTAGCCATGAGTTTGTCACTACCATTAATTCTGATTTTCATTAAGAAAATAATAGATTACACTCCTATAAAACAATCACCACAACCATTCAGACCCTCCTGAAAACGAGATGTAGCATCTCAAGAGGCTGACCTCTAATAAATCAGATGACAGGTCTATGGTTCATGGATCTGTCACTAGCTTTATTTCCAACTTTAGTCCACTTGTCTCCTCTTACCTCCCTTCCTTTGCCCTCACACCCATCACAGTATCGTGTGGATTTGCTGTTCATCATGAGACTGGGATCCACATTCAAGATTTCTTGCTGCTTAACAGAAGGTTTTTTCTTGCCGCCTTGATGGAGGGATTCATGATTTGCTATATGGATTCATGTATAGAGCTTCATGCCCTATTGTAAAGTGTCTTGAGATAACACTTGGCATGAATTAGTGCTAAACAAATAAAGATTGATTGACTGATTGTGTTATTTGCTGTTGTGTTTAGTTATTGCTGTTTTTTTAATTTACTGTTTTGTTAAGTTATTTGCTGTTGTGGTTTGCACTTCAGGGCCATCATACAAAGGCCATGTTTAGCTATAAATTATATACTCTAATAATGCCACTTTTGTGAATGTGATAATACAAGAATATTTTGAAGGATTTTCATTTAAAGTTTGCTGAAATGGTGGTCATAACACAGTGATCATTTGACAAGACTTGATTATACTAAATAGTTCATTGGTCAAAGGTCAAGATGGTCATACATACTTGCCCATGGGTGCAACTTTGTGACTACAATATTTTTTTAAATTGCTAAATTTAGAAGATCAGTGTACAAAAGATAAATTTACAGTGTTTCTGTGCAGTTGAATGTCATCTGCAGTATCTCAAGAATACTTAGAGTAACACTAATCAAACTTTGCAAAGGTGTGCATTTGACTTGTGGATGGGGTGATTTGATTTGAATCATCTCATCCTCTTTTGATTTAGAATGCAACTTCTTTTAGATCATTCTCGACTTGCCTCTTTGCTAGAATGTCCCAGTCCTATATTCTCAGAGTGTGCTGATAGAGCAGTGCCTCTGCAGACCAGAGACCAATCATTGGATCCACCTGATTAAGACATCAGATCAGAAGGATCCTGCTGCACTGCAATACAAACTGACTTGACCTGACTTAATAAGCTATCTTGACAATGAAATGAGGCCAAGCACTGGGTCTGTGCTTTAACTTTCTGTCAATGTAGATGTCAAGGAGGCATAAAATTGCAGTAGACTTAGTTTAACTATGAGGGACCTAAAGTCTCAGGTTTTAAATGGTACATGATTAAGTGATTCCTTTTCTAATCTTAAATTGTTAAAAAAGTTGATCAAACTGACCTGCTGTGCTGCTCTCTCATCCACCACAGTGACTGCCTCATGTCCCTTGTGTCTCCCTTTAACACACTGTGAACACACACTCTGCTGGTCCGTGCGACAGAACAGCCTCAGCGGTTTGTCGTGCTGCGGACAGAGCTTCTCCTTCAGCTGATCTGAAGCAGGGATGAGCTTGTGGGCCTTCCCCTTATGGCGGTCTTCGTGGACTTTCAGGTGAGCCGTACAATACGACTCTAGACACACCGGGCAGGATTTCACAGCTTTACTCTTCCTCACAGTACACACACTGCACTTCACCTCCTCTGGTTTGGTTGTTTGTGGAGCTGCTGCTTGGACTCCAGACTGCTGGAGCTTTTCCACCACCTCTCCCAGCACTGTGTTCCTGCTCAGCAGAGGTTTAGGGTTGAACACTTGTCTGCACTGAGGACAGGTGTACTGGCCTTTCTGCTTGGCCCTGTTCCAGTAGTCTTCAATACAGCCGTGGCAGTAACTGTGTCCACACGGGATTGTCACCGGGTCCCTCAAGATCTCCAGACACACCGAGCAGCAGAACTGGTCTTGCTCTATGGAGATAGTTGTTGCAGCCATTTCTTCTTCCTCCCTGTTGAGCAGAAACTGAGGGACAAAGTTGGGCGTGTCTCTATTTCTCTGTCAGGTGTGATCATAACAGCTTCTCTGGTTTCACCTGGTGCAGCCTGAAGCCTCCAATCACAGCCAGTAAACCTGGGAGTAGGCTGTTCCTACTGAGAGCCTCTTATAGACACACCTCTCCCAAGCAAACATGCCTGTTTTTGTTCTCAGCAGACAGAAATATGAACCAACCCTCATGCAAATAAACCCATGATGGAGCAACATGTTTGAATAAGCTTTTGTGTTTTTTTAATGTCAGCAAATCACAAATCACAATACATTATCACACATATGTTGGTACAGCAAAAATGCTCTGTAAATGTGGTTTAAAATAAATAACAAATAAGAGAAACTGATTCTTAAAAAAATACAATAATACTAACTTTTAAGGCAACTTCCTTAGACAAACTAAAAATACAATTTGTCGCATTAAAGGGCACAGAATATGTAGAAGCACCACACAGAAATGTCCAAATACTATTGACAAAGGATCATTCTATTACATAAACATTTTCTACTTATATTACATTACCATGTCAGTTCTTTCTCGAATGAGGCAGAGCTGATCAAAATAACTGTGGCTAATGTGTCACTATCAAAATTAACCTCACTGATCCCCATTTCACAAATACTGAATTATCCCTTCACGACAAATTTAACAAAAATGAAGATAAGCTGTTAAAAGTGGCCCTCCTGCCGCTCTGGTAAACAAAGCAAACCTGTTATTTACTGTTGATGGTTGAGGTCAGGCTATTTCTGGATTAGAATAAGGGAAGCACAATACTGTTTTTTTGCCAAAATAAAGCATGCTGATACTTCCCAAATCATTCAAATATATGAAAATGTATGTAGTTTTATGTAGAGATTACCTATTCTTCTCATTAGATAGTACATTTTTGTAGATTACAATTATGAAATGAGAAACACAATTATTGATTATAAAATAAATATATCTGTTTTTAGACATTTTGTGAAGATAAAGGGAAGCCAATCTATGAGGTATATGGCTGATATGTTGATCAGATAGATTGGTGGTAAGTATTAGCTTACACTTTCATGGGCTAATCTAAAAATAAAAAATGGTGTCATTAATGCTGAGCATTCCTTGTTAGAATTACAAAAGTAAGGCCTGGTACACACATACAGATTTTTAAAATCTGAACCGATTTTTTAACAATGCAAGCCCACATGTGAAGATGAATAATATCAGATTTATCAGCTTTGTTCATGTAGTGTGTGGTGTGCCACAAAGACAGTGGCAGAGCACAACCCAAACTACCTGATTCATTCACCAAGAAGACGGCTTCTCTGATCATGACTTCAATGTAAACAAACATGGAGGACAATGTCAGGAGGATAATTGTGGGCAGCAGTCAGCTTCCTATTACATCCATGGTTGTTGCAATTTCCATGCAGCTCCTCTTTTTCTATGTTTGTTGCATATAATTTAAATATGACACTGTTTAGACATTTGTGTTTTTTTAAATAAATCAGCAAGTTGGACATCCCTCTGAATTTAAGCTTCGTCTTTACTCTCATTGCCATGGCTACATTTGCTTCCTGATTGGCTTTGTTTTGGTCCATGTGAGAAAACACAGAAGACGTGCTCGGCTGTCCTTTGTGCACTCCACACACATCAGGTTTTTTGTCATAAATATTAAAGATGTTTATGTATATTTAAAATTTCAAGTCAGGGCAGCCCAATCCTCTTCCGAGAAGATAATATGACTCTTAACACGCTTCACACTTCAGGATAATCAGGTAATTTTTAGGATGCACAGATAATCAGGCCTCAGCTGAGTTTGATCAGATGCAGAGATCATAGCTGAAACCTCACTTAAAAGGCTTTTCATGGCTGTACATGCCAAAAGTAACAGTATGTCACCATAGACTTATGGTTTTAAAGTTGAACGGTTAAAAAAGTTGGGACAGGGAGAGCGGGGCACCCCAAACCACTACCTTTAACGCCATGTGATTTGACAGCGGGCCAACTTTACAGAAAGGCAATTAGCCCGTTGCAGTTCATTACAATGGTTATTGAACGGAGATCGTAATTGAGCAAAAAGAAAAAGTTACTTCTGAAAATTACAGTTAGCTCCACTGTCAGCTACTACTCCTTGGTGAAAAATTACACACTGATGCTTTAAGTAAAAAGTATGTAACTTTTCTATTGCAGAAAATGCTCTCCCTTTCCAATCAAGCTATGGCCAATGGGCATCATGGCAACAATTAAATATGAATACTCTGTATGATTACAGTTCACAGACGAGGGGCGGCAGAAACTATCAGTCATATTTGTACAAAATCTGGAAACACTTCTGTGCTCTTGAGATGGTTCCTTTCACGATTTCTACTGGCATAAGCACTGCATTTGCTTTACAACATAAGAGTTTTACTTCAAGATCTTTGGAGGGTACCAAGGCACACAGAACCTACCTACAATCCTACATAATGTAGCTACATATTTTATATATGAAACAAAAAATCCCGTTTTAAATGTATTTAGACATTTCAGGTGTAAAACTACATACTGTGCCTTTAAGTCCTACCTGCTTAATACTTAAAAAAAAACACTTGTTGATGGGATCATCAGTCATTCTCATTAAGGCTTGTCTCACCTCTTCCCACCTGCAAATACTTATTTTAATTATAACCAATAAATTAATGAAGGAAGGCAAATTATTCTGGTGCAGCTTCATGGTGGAAAAGGAGAAGAGAGCGCATCGTTTTAAGAACATTCATCTTTGTTGAAGCAGGATGTTTGTTGTGTTGTCCACAGCTACTTTCTCCTTGGATGAGCGCGTCGCTGCATGTGCCTCGGTCTGGATCCTGTAGATAACTTGGAGCCTGAGGAGACAGAGAAGCCCGGGTGAAAGTGAGCATATTTATCAATGCACTAACTATTTATTAATAATCACCAATCCCTGTCTGCTGCTGTTTTGTGCATAGGTGGATGTAAAGTCTGCATATACCCTTGAGATTAATCAATCCTTTAATAAAGCTGCATAAATCCGAATGTGAAGTAATCAAATGAGAGATCAGGACAACAATAATGGCATGAAGAAATGTTAACACTGGGAATGTTTCATCTTTTATTATATTTAAATAATTACCACAGAGAATCAATGACTCAAGAGGAAAAATAATCATAAGTGAGGTAATGTGTTGATTTGCCATCCAATCCAAGTCATGTCGAATCTGTGGATCACATTCTCATGAGTGCATTTCTTTTGATTTATAAACAGACTGAGACATCGTTCCCCAGAAAGCTTTTGTTTTTTTTCCCAAAGACCACAAAAAATCTCAACATTTACAAGTAGAAAACTGGATGAAGTGAATGGCACTGGAGAAAATGTCTTGTCATATTTATATACCAATCACCAACCCTTTAACACACAAACATTGCTGGGCCTGCACCGCACCAAAAGACATGCTTCATGTTTTGAAAACAATTTGGATATTCATTTTATGCATTATTTCTGAAATCAGACTCAAATTCAACACAAGGGATGATTGGATAAAACAGAGGACTCCGGCCGTGAAAAAGTGAGATGGAACTTCCTTTTTTATTCTAAACAGTCAGAAATCGGACGTTACAGCCAAATTCTGCCAAAACGATGCAGAATTAAAGGAATCAAGTCAAAGGTAGAAAAAAATGAATTTTAACTTATAATTCAATAACTCTTAATTCAGACCTAGTATTACAAAACTGAATGTAAAGTAAAAAAAAATCTAAGAAAACATCAGAACTCTGAGAAAAAAAGAAGAATTTCAAAAATAAAGTATAAAGGCTGACTTTACTGTCAGAATTCTGGATAAAGTTTGAGCCTTAAGGGAAGCTCAGAGAGTGAAGTCAAAGAAAAAAAAAAAAAGAACAAAATCTGAGAGTTAAACCAAAATCATCAGCAGCAAAAGTTAATCTCTGAAATCTAGGAAAATGTATTTACTCTAAAAATTAAGCCAGACCTGTGTGTTCCCTTTTAAATTTTGCCTAAAATCTCAGAATTATGGTTTTAATCTCGGGGTTTACCTTTTGTCTCATAATTCTATCTGAATCTTGATGTTTTTCTTTCATCTTTGATTTCAGGACAGTTACTCTTTCTTTAGGACTTCAATGTCTGAATCTTTTTTTTCTCTGAATTTCAGATCTCTATTTTGAAAATTTGGATATTTATTCTCAGAAGGCAGTCTTTAAACCCAGAAATCTCACTTTTTCTCAGGATTCAGGGATTGCATTCATAGTTTAGTCATTTTTTCAAAGAGTTGAGTCTTTTTTTTTTTTCTTGTTGGTTTGAATCCTCTGCTGCTTTTAACTATCAGGACAAGGAAGGTGCAATAGTGTTTAAACCACTGTGTGAAATAGCTGCTATGGGCTTAAAAATCCCCTAGGTGTCACTGTATTTTCCGTGTTTGGGGGCCACGATCAGCCTGTTTCCCATCCTAACAATTACAAACCTTCCACGACATCATCTTTAAGTATAAAGAATCAATTTTAAGACTGAACCATCCAAGCCGTTCCAATGCTTGGAGCTTCATTTAAAGAAATGGGAATAAAATAGTAATAAAAGTTAGTACATTGTTCCAAACATAAAATGATAAACATCATCTTTACTTACCAAAAGGTGAGAAGTTGAAGGTGGGCACAGAGGGTCCTGGGTTGAGGAAAGGGTTCAGAGGGTTCACCGGACTTTGGTCTAGACCCAGTGGAGGAGGTATCACTGGAGGAGGTATCACTGGAGGCGTAAAGACAACAAACAGTAAGTGCAGAGCCTCTGCAGGTCAGGATCTGCAGCACTGACACATCTTCACTCTGTTAAATCAGCAGGTTTTACTGATAAACACGGCGACTCAGGAGTTTGAGCTGCGTGGGAGCAAGATCAGGAGGAATGCAAAACAATCAAACAGGTTTAAATGAAGATCTTAAATCATTGTGAACAAATCAAAATTAATGTAAATACTGTCTGAAATAAACTTCTAAAGCATCTTCTTTAGACATTTAGTGCAAACAAGCACTTTTTGATCTTTTACATCCTAAATCTTTTTAGTTTTAACCTCCTTTCTAACTCATTATTCTTTATCACATTTAGAATATTGGTTTACCTTTTTATTTTCCCTTTCTTAAGTTCAAGAATACTTTAAAAAGGTGGATAAAATCCTTGAACACAATCTGTGGCACGTACTCATACCCTGACAATGGCTACTTCATTAAGCATTGTCTTTAATAAACGTTATTTTTTTTAAAAACAATTCCCTTTAAAATCATTCTGGTCCTTTTGGTGCATCCCATCATAGAAGAAACAGTACAAACTGTCGAGACGCTTTTTTGTACACCATATTTTCGTGATGGGCTTGTTCAAGTTTGTAAAAACTCACCTTGTGTTGCCTCTCTTTGTCGAGCTGAAGCACCTTCATGGTGCTGCGAGGTGTCCAGCTGCAGAGCTGGACTTTGAGGACTCACGATGAAAACATCTCTTACTGCAGATCACAAAAAAGAAAAAAAGTTAAATCCCCATTTAGGACAAAGAGCAACAGAATGTTAAAATGACCGAAATCCCACATTTCATTAAAAGTTTGATGCCTCTTTAACTTCTGATGGCAACAACAAGGCTTTTCAAAGTTAAGACAGGGGCAACTTCAGACTGGAAATGTCGTGAAATCCTAAATTTAAACAGCACAAAGCTTTCACAAACTATAGTACTGTTGGTAAGAAAAGAGAGGAAGAAGCTCTGGATTGGTGGTTTGGTGTGTGCTCTGTGCACAGACTTCTGTCCTTAAAGTGTTTCTCTGTATCAGCTCTCCTCCTGCACGTCATTCCCCCCATCTCTCTAACCAGGCCTGCACCTTGCCACTGTTCTGTCGCTCGGATATGGGCACAAGTAAAACTTTACTTTGTAAAGTAAACTAAAGTAAACTTTTTGTTTTTTCTGTTATGCAAAGTAGATTTACAAAAAAAGCCTAATTTAGAATTATTTTCCTAAAAATCGCAGATGTTCAGTGAAGTATCTTCCTTTAAGTCCCTTAAGAAAGGGGAATTTTGAAAAGCTTGAATTATTACAAATTCAATTCTTCATAATCTCTTAAAAGAATGGATTTCCAAAATAATGCCTGAATCATTTTAGTTATTTTCTTATAACCTCTTTAGAAAAGCTGTTCGCTTGGGTTTGTGGAAATACCTAAATAAAAGTTTAGTTATTGAAAATACAGTTCCTTAAAGCTCTTTTGAAAAGGGATATCAAAATAAATGTCTCCTTTTTTTTAATTAAGTTTTTTTAGTCTCTTTAAATGTGGAAATTTCAAAATAAAAGCCCCATTTTAAATAACAAGTCCAGTTTAGGAACCTGTTTAAAGTGATAGAAAATATCATGAATCTTTTTTCTGGATACTCTAAAAAAAATTAAAAAGAACTTTCTTTTGAATTCTTTTGAATCCTTTTTGATGAATGATTTAAAAAAAAAGTAAAAATAAACTAAAGTCTTGATCATTTCAAAGTGTGTTTCTTTATCTCTCTTTCAAAAAGTGGAAATAACCAAACAACAGCCTCAGTTACCACAAATTTAATTCTTTGAATCTCTTCAGTAAAGTTAATTTTCGTATTTCAAATAGAAGCCTCTGTCATGTTGAAGCCACGCCCTGAATATTTGACAAATCTTCTAAACAAAACTGTATTTTTTCATCAAGTTAAATTAAATGTCATGGGTAAAAGGAGTTTAAAAAATTAGAAGTCATGATGATCTCAAAACTCTATGTCTAATGTTCAGTGGGTTAAAAACATGAATGTCTAAAGTTCACTGGACTTTTCAAAATGAAAACTTCCCTATAAACAGCTGGAGGTGAGTCTGTTTTTTTCTTTTTTTTTTTTAAAGAACCTGCCTCCCTCAGAGCTCACTCATATCCAGTGATGCAGCAAGAGGCATTTTCTAATACACTTCTTTCCAGTGTTTGTGTTTATGTGTGCTTATTTTGATGAGCATTGGTTCCAGTGTTTCTTAAATAACTGCAGTGTGTTTTCATTTACACTCTTTAACAGCACCATCTGCTTGTGCATGAACAACATTTGACAGAAACATTTGTCTTGGATAAAAACACACAGTCTCTGAGTGTACCTCTCTCATAGATGCTGACAAAGCCTCCCTGGCAGACCTCCTGCAGCAGCCCTTTAAAGTCAGACACAGCTGTCATCACGGGGCCTAAGGTGAGGCTAGGGTCAGCAGTGACTGCGGGCAGAGCTGACAGCACAGGTGGAGCATGGACAGACGGACAACTCTGCAGGGACAGACACGGAGAGAACAAGAGTTTTAATTGTTTAAGCTCGTACTGTTGTGGGGATTCAAGAGAAGAAACGTGTAGGGTTTTCACCTGGAGGAAAGCGATGTGGTCGTCGGTGTGGGAGAGTTTATCTAGATCAGCCTCGGTCCTCTTCAGCTCCGAGATCTCCTTCTGGATCTTCTCCAACAGCAGCTCGGCCTGACTGACGGCCGTTTTCTCCTGCGCCTTGATCAGCTCTCTCACCTCAAAACGCTTCAGCTCGATTGAGCGGATCAGCTCGGTAAAAACGGCGTCGCTCTCCTCGGCTACTGCCCGGGCAGAACGCTGCAGGGAGAAAGGATGGCAGGCTTCAATACTTCTAATCAGTTTTTGATACGGGAAGATTCACCGACATGTTTTAGGGCTTGGCCTGATACAGTCTTAGTAGTACAGATGAATCCCAATGTTCCCAGTGTGTTCCCAATTTATGAAAATGACGTGTCTTTAATCAAATGCTGCCTTCAGAAAAGAGAATGACAGAGCACTGTGTAAAGGCATAAATACTTTGGAAATACAGCAAATGGACATGACGTTGAAGATCTGAGTAGGAGCGCGCCTGCTGTTTTGGACAGTTAAAACACAAACTGTCAAAGTTGGATGCTTTGGACTTCTGCTTTTGTTGCTATGGTATCAAAACATATCAATACTGACTGATTATTACCTCCGCAGAGGAGGTTATGTTATTGCCGGTGTCTGTGTTTGTTTGTTTGTTTCTCTGTTAGCAACTTAAAGGTGCTATGAGGAGAATCTACTTCTGGTGACATAAAGACTCTGCTACCCATGAGCACGCGCGGCGACTGTCGTAAAGACGTGACCCAAGCCAAAGCGTGTGTTCGTTGTGATGCTAATGAATGCAGCTCGGACCTTCCTCAGAACTCTGCATTGCTTTACAACTTCTTTTTTCAACAACTTACAGGATGCAAAGCGACGAGGTAATGTATCTCTTTCTAGTTACATAATGGTAGTTCTTGACGTGTGACAACAAGCAATTTTTGGGAAACTTAGTATTGTAGTTTTGTAGCCGGCTATATATCGCTACTTACAGCCCGGTGCTCTAAGACGTGACCAAATAATATAAATTTGCTCTAGTTTTAATTGTCTTGTTCCTGAAGTTGAGTATCCAGGCCAGTCCAGCCCTGTCCGACCTGACCGCAAAGCTAAGGAATAGCATTTATAGATAACCTATTTTGATGCTATAAAACTCATCTTAAAGTGTGTATTTCGATCAGGCATACATCTAAAAGTGAGACTTTTTTGTAATTACTTAGAAACTCCTCGTAGCATCTTTAACTAAAAAAGCTATGGACGGATTTCGATGAAATTTTAAGGAAATGTCCAAATTGGGACAAGGAACAAATGATTAGATTTTGGGAATGATCCGGATCACCGTCCGGATCCAGGAATTTTTTAAAGGATTCTTTAACATTGCGAGATAGGACCATTTTCGGCATTTGTGTATATTTGTATGTTTTCGTGGTCATGGAATCTAAATATTTAGATAAAATAAAGGTAGGAAAATACCAATATGGGTGAGGACTGTGGCGTTGGCAGAGGTCTGCGCTCTCCCCGTACTTTTCTAGTTACTTATAATTTTCAATTTATGGTAATTCTAGAATGAAGACACAAGAAAGGTATAAGCAGGGGAGACTGAATGGTAAATCCTGAAGTCCAGCAAGGATCCAAATTCTCAACCATTTCTCTTTTGTCCTGTTTGTTTGTGGATGTAATAAAGTGGTTACAGAATGTATTCTGTTTAACTGACCAGATTAAAACCACTCAAGGAAGCTGTCAAAGAGTTCAAGTACACAGAGTGGCCGTATTACTTTCAAGATTTCCTGCTGCTTAACAGAGGGTTTGTTCTTGCCACCATGATGAGGGATTCCTGATTGGCTGCTGGATACATGTTGAGTGTTGGATGTCTATATTTGTTTATATGTGTATTCTATATGTGTATATCTATTTATATATGTGTATCCATTAAATGGAGAGTTTGTCTTCAGCCTGTTCTATTGTAAACTATCTTGAGATAGCACTTGTTATGAATTGGCGCAATACAAATAAAGTATGTTTGTCTGATTGACAAACATACTTCAGGTTTTTACTAGGACAAAATGTTGCTCATTTCATGAATGTGCAATCCTGACAAGTCATACATGTGTAAAGGCGACTAACCAGGTTTCCCAATGATAAAAAATACAATACCAGTTGGTTTTATTAAAGGGGAGAAATAATCAACCTTAATCACATTTTAAAATTTAGTTTGTACTCACCGTTAGAGAGAAAATGGCTTGTCTCAGCTCCTGCGCCTCCTTCTCCCTTTGCTGAATTTTCATCTGAGAGCTCTGCCTCATTTCACTAAGCTCCCTCTGAGGAACAACAAAACAAAGAAAAGAGTTTGACTGACACAAGTATATTACAGCCTAAATATATTCAATGGTGTCAGAGGCTGGCTTGGATGGAGGATCAACTTTAAATGACATCTTTAGGAAAAAAAAGATCCCATTGACAATGTTTTGTATTAAGATATTTTAGTAAGGTTAGTTAATAATATGAAAACAGAAAGTGCTGTAAAAATACATAATAATCTCTAAAACATTGTGCATAAAGTGTCTGATGGCATGAAAAACTGAAATGCTTTAGATTTGTACTTATTGTTAGAGTAGAGATGTAACCAGAGCTTATGATCCCATTAGGTTAATAATGCATCGTGATGTGCTTATAATGCTGCTTAATCCCATTTTTAAGCACTTGTGATAATTTATAATGGTTTAAAGGGGAAATTATAAGTAATTATAATGTGGGCATTATAATGAGTTAGACATTTATTTTCAATGTGTTGTATTGTGAATAGAATAGAATAAACCTTTATTCGTCAAAAACAGGGTTAGGGTTAGACATTTGCAGTGTTACAGCAGCAAAGGTGACAAAGTTAATAAAATAAAAAATATACTTAAACATACAAAAGCACTGTGTACATTATTCTAACTATAGTGTGCTGTATTGTGGAGAATATATTTAATTTGGTACAGCTATGTGCACTATACTACACACTATGACTTTACTTGTACAAAGCCCATTCACACCTGCAGAAAACCCTGTTTTATCCTGGTTTTGCTCAGGTGAGCTTCATGTGTGAATGAAAACAAAAGGGTCTTTCTCCAAAACATTTTCCCAAATTCACCTGCCCCCCCTAGCTTCCCCCCCTTCCCTGACCCCTCATTTACTGACATGCAAACTGAAGGGAAACTTCCAGCTGTGAGGGCCTAGTGTGGAGTGGAAATTCTCTCTGTAGGTCATCCACATGTTTACGAGGAAATGTTACAGTTGCATGTGTGAAAAGAGTTTATCAGACTAAGCAAACATTACTTATTGAATATTCCGGCGACTGAAGAAATCTGATAAAATCCAGATTGCCCGTGTGCATGTAAACAGTTTGACTTCTTACGTGTCACAGTTCTTTAGATTAAACGCTGACTAAGACCATCTTTATCAAATGTGTTTCAAACTAAGAGGAAATGCTTCAGAAAACACTGGGAAAAAAAGTAAAGTGACAGCTGGATTGATTAATAATTGTTTTGCACCCTGGCTTGTTACATTTAATGAAATAACTGTCTTACTCTCAACAAATCAGCTGTAGCACTGGATAGAAAAAAGATGAACCACGCTGCATTTTGGTGCAAAAATGTCATAATTGAACTCAGTTAAAACATCTTCTGTTTGATTTTAAAGTGTAAAGGAACGCTGATTCATAAACAGACTTTAAATTGTCATTAATAAGACACAGAAAATCATATTGTCCATGGTTTCAGTCCCGTAGCCTGCTCTGGATCGTTGGTGTGGACGGCCTGCTGCTGTGGACCTGCAAAGCTTCATCTGTTTCAACAATTTGGCCTTTTAGCCCCAATCCATCATCGTTACAGCTCCTGATATTAACTTCAGAATGATCAGACAATCACAATACAGCTATTTCCTGCAAATGTCACAAGGTACTGTAACATGACTACAAACATCGGTGTCCTCGACTTCATCAACATCATAGCTGTCGATTTTAATACCAAACCACCTCTTTATGAATGGTTATTGATTATACCAACACAATTACTAAAACCTTACAGAGAGAAGGGGCTATCCTCTGATGAATTTATATTTAGATAAATATAATACAATTTGTGATCTCTTTAGACTCTCTTTATGACCTGAAGGACCCACCCACAAGTTCCATCTTAACCCCCCTACAAAATCAATAGCATGTAGCCAGTTCCCCACCGACCTTAATATGACAAAAGTAAATGACAAAGTTCTTAGTTCGATCTTTTAGCAAACAAAACACTAACTCCTGAATGATAATCCTCCATCAGGCTGCACTGGAAATCAACTCATTAACTTCTTAATAAATGGCAGAAATATGACGGGGTTGGCAATGTAAAAGCTTTTTAGGTGAGAAATCATGGGCTTAAAGGCCCTTTGATTTGTTTGTTATCATTACTTTTTAAAAATCTTATTAGGTGATTTAGAGCAGTACATAACAAAACAATAGGTGACAGGATGACGTAGGAGGAAGACAGACTAATAATGACATAGTGATAACATGAACAAATAAAAGAACAAGTAAAAGAAACACAGCAGGACTATAGAGCTTAAGAGTTTTAAGGTACTGAATTTGTGCATCTAACACCAACTTAATCTCCCTTAGACTCTAAAATAAACATTTTTTGCGATAAAAAATTATTTGTACAAGAGTGAGTGGATCTGATGTAAAATGTGAAGGTAGAGTATGACAAATCCTGAATACAAAATGTGTTTATTTAATATTTAAAATGTATTGAGAATTTGAATGGAAAACTAAAACTAGACGTTTCAGGACCCCCTTTATCAGTTCTAAATTTGGTAAAACATCTGATAGATGTTGGAGGGGCTGTGGTTGGTAGGAGACCATACGCATATATTTTGGGATTGTCCCAAATTAACAAAGTACTGGAAAGACATCCATGGTGAGATAAAAAAATGCTTAAGTATTGACGTTCCACTAACCCCAAACTTCATAATTTTAGGAATATTCCCAAACACTATCCAATCAAAATGTGACACGTTTCAATTAAAAAATCCTACTTTTAATAGTAAAGAAAATGATTACAGTCTCCTGGCTTAAACCTCAGCCTCCCACTATTTCCCAATGGAAGAATAAATTAAAAGAGGTATATAATATGGAGCAAATCACAGCAAGACTCCAAATGAAAAAGGACATATTCATAGACAGATGGTCTCGTATTCAAAGATACATTTCAGATTGAAATTGTAATGCTGTATGTGGCCGATGTACCTATATTGTATTTATATAATTTGACAATGATATTAGTTTTGATGTTGTATTTGACTTGCATTGAAGATCTGTAATAAAAAACAAGTTCAAAAATATGATGTATTAAAAATGTCTCAAGTAGACACATCTGTTATGCTGGATTACAAACAAAATGATATTATTATAAAATAATTCAATGTAGAAAACACCATTAAAAACTAGTTATTTGGGGGGTAAGAACTTAAAAGACAATATATGTCATGGTGTAATATTAGTATAGTGAATTATTCCTTGTGGGTGGTTGAGACGTTTTAATACTTACAAAGAAGGAAATGTTTCTTAATATCATTATTTCTGGAAGTGTCCCCCAGTTTCTGCCTGCCTCTCTATTCTTTCAACATCACTATAACACAATTATAAGATAAAAACAAAACAAAATGTAAAAGAGGAATATGACATTGCTCTCTTCAGAAGCCTCTCGAGATCATTTTTGTTTGGATTTGGCTCTACCGGTTGATTGAATATCGTATCGTATCGTGGGTTGAGTGTGTGGTCTCATGTAATCCCCTCTCCTGTCCTGATTGAATCATGGTCCACGGGGTTACCTGTCTCTGCTGTGTTTCGGCCTCGGCCAGCACCGTGTCGTGCCCTCTGTGCTCGTCAGTCAGACATAGATAACAAATACACTGTTTGTCTGTGCGGCAGTACACCTCCAGCAGCTTGTCGTGTTTGACACAGATGGTCTCCTGCAGTTTTTTGGAGGCAGGCACCAGCTTGTGTTTCTTAAAGGCAGCAGACTCGTAGTGGGGCTGCAGGTGGAGGTCGCAGTAGGAGGCCAGGCAGACCAGGCAGGACTTGACAGCTTTGTTTTTCCTCCCCGTGCACACGTCGCACCCCACATCGTCCGCCTCAGCAAAGCTGTGGTTCCCGGGCGTGGCGGCCTCCTGTAGTCCGGTCTTCTTGAACTTCTCCACCACGTCGGCCAGCATGGTGTTCCTGGCGAGCAGCGGCCTCGGGTTGAAGTTCTGCCTGCACTGCGGACAAGCGAAAATCCCAAGGTAGTCGTCCTGGTCCCAGTAGTTCTGGATGCAGACCGAGCAGTAGCTGTGGCCGCAGGGGATGGTCACAGGGTCCCTCAGCACGTCCAGACATATCGAGCAGTTGAACTGGTCCTTATCCAGAACCACTCCGGCCTGAGCCATGGTCCAAACACGAAGACGAAGAAAGAGATGGAAAACACACGAAGAGCTGCAGCTCTGTTTACAGGAAGTAAAGTGAAAGGGGCGTGGTCGCTGACGCGTCACCGGAAACACTTCAGGGGTTTTAATTTTTAAAAGATACCTCATGTCAAAATAAAAGACAATCCCTCATTAAGCAAAAGAGGTATTTAAAATTCTAAATTATATCTATCCTTCTAACCATGTCCTATACACAAGATTTAATTTGGAAAATAATACATGTGAATTTTGTGAAGGAGACATTGAAACTGTTGAACATGTTTTCTTTGAGTGTGATTGTGTTTTGGAATTTTGGATAGCTTTTCGAAGCTGGATGTCAACCTAACAAATCACCTTGCAACAACTGAAATGGATGTCAATTAAGGTCGGAGTACAGCTAAAGGAAAAAAACTTGGACTTCTTGGTGAACAATTTAATTATACTTGGTAAATACTACATTCACAGAAGCAAATTTCTTAATGTCAAAGCCCACATCAACGGATGGAAGAATGAAGTGATACAAGAAATCCTTATTTCTCATGTCGAATAGAAATGCCCAAAGACTTTATTCGCTACTTGAACTTTACTCACTCCTCGAGTAAGACCCTCACTGGTTTCTGGTTATTTTTTGTGTTTTTTTGTTTTCCCTAGCTTTAAAGCTGTTTCAACAGCTTTTATAGTTAATTGTAGAATATGCCTGAAATGTTTGTATTGATGCATTCAATTAAAAGTCAAAATAAAACCCAATAAAAACGCGATATTAATAATGAAAATGTCTTCATGCTTTCTCCTTATATTAAAAGAGAAAGTTTCCAACTATAACAAATGCAAGCTGTTTTCTGTTTCAAGGTTGCACCATCCTCTCTTTTCAGTCAATCAATCAAACTTTATTTGTATAGCACTTTGTAGCACAAAGTGCTTCACACAGAAATGAAGAAAATAAAATTAAAATAATCAGAGGTAAAAAAAAAAAATACAATGAAAAATACAACCCACCCTCCCATCCCTCACCCCCACCCTTGCAATCCACATACAGCACACGCACTCACTTCACACATGTACAAAGTCATGAAGAGGAGATTCTAACAGAAAACAGAGTAAGAGGACTGAGGAAACGCCATCTTTCATTAAAAAATGAGGGAACACTGGAAGTAAGACTAAAATAGTAATTAAAAACAATAAGAATGTATTCTGGGAATGTCCTAAGTTAACACCATACTGGAGGGAGATACACAAAACATTGGTTAATGAGTTCAAAACCCATCTACCTATGAACTTTGAGACTTTATAGTATCTTGGTCGAACTCAACTTATGATTCAAGGTAAAGATGTAAAACTAGTACAAGCTCTTCTTGCAGCGAGTAAAAAAGCAATCACAAGAAGGTGGTTGAATCCATCACCTCCCACATTAAAAGAGTGGTTTGAAATAATTTCTGAGATATATAAAATGGAAAAATGGACTTACTGCCTGAGAATTCAAAAAGTTAATTTCGACCAAACTTGGGCAAAATGGATTAATTTTGTTTCCCTGACACAAGAATGAACGTAGTAACAGTAACTAAGCATATTATTATGATCATTCCAATTTTATTATGTTTTTCTTTAATTTTTCTTTTATTTTTCCTCTTACGATATTGTGTAAGCCGCCTTGGTTCATGTGTTTCCTATCTTTTATGCATAAAGAAAGAGGGAAAAGAAGAAACTGATGTTGTAAAATAATGCTAAATAATACTGAAAAGGTTGTGTACATACATACCTATACAATTGTATGCTTCTTTTCTCCAATAAAAAGATCATTTAAAAAAAACAAAAAAAAAACAATAAGAATAAATAAATAAAATGAAATAAAATCTTGATAAGAAATAAGATTTAAAAAAAATAAAGAGGTAAATAAAAGGCATTTTAAATAGTAATATGGCAAAATCAGATAAAATGCACTAAAGTGGAAAGAAAATCAATACAGATAATAAAATTCAATTTATTTTGAATACGTTTTAGTTAAATACGAAGCTTGTCTGATTTAAAATTAACCGATTACTTATTACTCATAAAAGCAGAGATAAACTATTGCTTCATCATACACACACAAAGTTTTCTGACTGATTCTCGTACCCTAACCTCAACCCACACCCTCAACCTAACCAAGAGAGAGCTATTCAGGGCACACATCAGAACCACAAAACAGCATTTTTAGATTCATAGCAGAAAAGGTCGGAATACACAGATTTCTGGACCTTGTCTTTCTTATTTATATTAATAATACTGCTCTGCTGTATCTGACAGTAATACTTACCTTTGTGTAGATGATGCGACATCATTAGCAATTCACATTATTTGTTGCTGGAGTGTTTTACTATAACCTATTTTAAAATCTTTGTTAGAATCAGTCAAAAGATTTCATTACACTTTAATGGCATTTTTTAGCTCTCATGCTTGACCTACCTTTCTTGAGGCTGGGTGAGCACAGCCTTGTGTGTAAACAAAACACCACTGAGTAATTTAAACATGAAGACAGATATCTACCAGAGAGAGCAGAACAAATTCCTGAACTTGGACACTTCCCTCTTTCCCCAAACCATAAGTTGTTTGTTTGCTAAAGGCAAGTACATCTGAGTTTATTGAGGTCCTTAGGCAACCTCCATAATAACTGCCCTTAAAAAAACATCCTGCAGCATCCCTGAGGTGAGGGATGAGAGTACGGGTCACACCACAGCGAATTATCCACTCTGGTTTTAACAAGCACTTAAAGACAAACCATTGATTCATTGTTTCTAATGCATTTTTATTTCAAAATGCTTTCCAATAATTGACAGACACAATAAATAACATTTGATACATGAACCTTTTCAAACAAAGCTTAAATAATTCAAGTGTAAAATTAAAGGACAACAGCTGTCAGTAAACAAAAATAACTGAACAAGATTTATCTGCAGTGCCATTACAAACATAAGTTAACAGATGTACGTACATGTTTTAGGAATTGATCAATTTCCTTCTTCATACAGAACAAATACATTACTTTGGTCACAAACTAAAGCTTTACAGCATTGAAGGGAAGGTCCTGGATTTTTAAAAGGCTTTCTGGATAAATCATTCCAGCATCAGCGTTTATTGTGCGTTGACGGTTTAAATAATAGCCAGCAACCTCTTCAGAGCATATTCCTATCATTTAAACCATGGATTCAAGGACTTTTTTCGGCAAGTTACATGCAAATCCAGTTTAGAAGCCTCCCCTTTAAATGCAAATATAATTCAGTGAAACTGCTGGACTAAAAAAAAAAAAGAGAATCCCTCATGTGTGGGGTCACCTTGTGCAAAATACTGATGGAAAGATTGAAACAGCAGTAAGCACGTGGTCATAGTTCTAGTATTGCATCATCACCCTTCCTTTTTTTTAATAGAAAGATATAATTCTCTGAAATCGTAAGTGGAGTCTACGGCTAATCAAGGTAAACAGGCACAAAAATATCCCTCTGTTTGTTCTGAAACATGCATTGATGCCAGTGGAAGATTAAGTTAAGCTCTACATGCTAGTCTAAAGGTTGCTAAATGAGAATGAAAGCCAGTTTCTTCAGTCTACTGCTGATAAATCTACATTATTGTTTCACTCCTTCAGAAAAAAAGACTGTCCATATGATCCCAGTGCAAACAGTACAGTGCGTTTTAAATAATGGAATACCTCAAAGTTCAAGTTTTCATTTTCAGCTGTTCTAAAGTTCAGTATTTCTGTTCACGTCATACAAAAATACACAGCAGGTTAGACTGAGATACATGGAGTCTGGTAACTAAACACCGTCTACAAACTGTTCATGTTCGAGTATGTATATTTGTATATGTTCGTGCAGTGTGAATGATATGTGGGTCTAAACTTAGGATGTGCGGCTTCACTTGTTCTTCTCCTCCAGCCCGCTCTCAGCTCTCAGGGCCTGGCTGCTCGCCGAGATGTAGCTGATCCAGTGTTTGAGGTCCTCATTAAACTGGGGACACTCGATCTGAACAAAAAACAAGAGAAGAGTTAAGATGCTTTTTGAAATTAGAGGTGGATTTAAATCTTTTGTTTTAAGTAACATCAACAGATCAGTCAATATGAATAATAATCAGTGATACCAAAACAGCTAAACAACTACATATGCATTGTATCATCTGCATATAAATAGTTACTCCAGGGTGCTAAAAGTGTTTTGATCAATAAACTGTATATTGGGAAAATAAATTCTAATTCATAAATATAGAGACTATTCTGGAATTCACTGAAATTCTACTTAAAGTTAAAGCTGCTGTCAGAAACCTTATAATTTTCTGTTAGTTTCAGTAACTCCTGTAAACAAAATGATTGATATTTTATTTACAAGCTGGTCATGTAGTGATGGTGCTTTCAAATTGAAAGAAAAACATTCTGCTTCATCTTCATATCACTCACCTTGGATGTTTTAAAAGAAAATTATCATTAAACACAAATATGGTAAAGCTACCACAAACTAATTTTAAAACATTGACCCAGTAGAAGAGATAAGAAACACTTCCAACAGGAATACAGAGACAATCAATAATCTACTAATGGTCTTTGCTCTAATGTGCCGACATCTGCAAAAATTCAAATTTGTTTCTTTAGCAGATGAAAAATATCAGACTAGAGTGTCCATCCAAAAACTCTCCCTCTCCTCAAAATATGTGGAAACTTTCACAGACAAGCTTACATTTTAACACCATAGAATTTTGTCTAACACTTTTAATGCGGTAAAGGGATGGTTTTTTAAGAACATTTTTATAAGTACTTGTTTTGTCTTTTAAGCAGAAAAATAAATCAAGAAAAATCATCTTTACGGGTCATGTCTGCCAGTCTTTGTATCAGTGTAAATGAAAGGTTGCCGGCCATTTCATTAGGCACACCTGTTCGCTTGCTCGTTAACGTAACAAGTAGTGGCCTCCACAGTCACCAGATCTCAATCCAATAGAGCACCTTTGGGAGGCTGAAGAACGGTATCTCATTATGAATGTGTAGGGCTGAACAATTTCAGGTAAAGATCTTATTATTGTGATTTTTCTGGCAGGTATTGCGATTTCATATCAATAAACAACTTTCTTCAAATCAAGTTCCAGTGCAATATTCACTATGTTCACATTATTCATCATCTAATATTCATGATAATCTTTAATAATCATTATTTGAGGGATACTCCAACTTTTACTCCTAAAAGAGCCTTTGTGTTGTTGACCTGCTTACCAGGACATTGGCAATGCAGATGAGTGACTCTTTCAAACAGCTCTTTTAAGTGAACAATGATGCTGCGTTTACATGGCGCCGAAATTGGTCAAATCCGATACATTTTCGTTGCGTTTTAGCCTTGCGTTTACCTGAAAATGCTTTGCATTTCCATCTAAAACGGAAACTTTCGAAAACGGGCTCCAGAGTGGAAAGATTTGAATCCGCTCTCCATGCAGCCCCGTGTAAACCCGTATCAGAGCGTTTCAGGGTGAAACGCTGACGTCACCGCATGCGCAGTACTCTTTCAGATGAAGGCTGCACACGCATACCAGGAACAACAACAGCTTCGGCCGTCCGCCGAGTAACGTGTGAGCCTCTTACCGTGCTTGGTTTGTTATCCAGACAAAACTATCCAGACAGATTTGTTGTCTGAACTGATTTGTTGTCCAGAAAAGAAACTCCTGCGTCTCTGTGCGTCTATTCACCATTGTTGTTTGTGAAAAGTTTTTCTTCTTCATTTGTGTGTTGTAGCAGTGCTGCCTCTCTGCAAACCTACACCGCCATATACTGAACCGGCATGCACACTACAGCGGATTAACTCGTCTCCAAGCGTCGTCGTCTAAACACAGAAGAATTTTAAAACGCAAAGGAAAAATCTTTGTGTCTTTAAGTCAGGAGTTTCCATGTAAACGCAGCCTGAGAACCAAGTTCTCACAGTTGTGAGTCAGCCGGTTATTCGTGAGCCATTCTTCAATGCATATTGCTTTCAAATTTGTAAAATCGTATGTGTAAAATGGTTGACACAACAGATCCTGGGTCAGTCAGGAGAACTGCAAAAAATTGTAGCTTTGGCAATCAGAAGATTGCGTTGTCTGAAATCAGGACTTCGACCCAAAAACGATAAATCATTCAGCCCTAATCTGTAGCCAACAAATCTGCAGCCACTTTGTGATACTATCACATCAAAATGGACCAAAGTGTTAGAGGAATGTTTCCAGTACCATGTTAAATCAATGCCACAGAGAGGGTCTGACCCCGTACTACTGTAGCAAGATGTACCTAATAAACTGGCCTAAGCAACATAACAAATGTAATTTCCTTCTTTACTGATGAAGTTGCATCTTAAAATCAGTTTTGTTCATTCTCACTGATGCAACTTATCTCCTTGATTTTCCTATGAATGTTGTTCTCCAGATCCTGTTGTAATTCATGGAAACACCACAATGACAAAAGCTCACCTTCTTCTTGCAGATATATTCGATGATGGTTTCCGGGCTGGAGTGAACCACATTCTGCCTGCAGAGCATGACGGCAGAGACAAAACCATCTTTCTTTGACACAAACCGCTGCTCCAGGTAAAATGCCTTCTCGTCCCATCCTAACACTTTGGTCTTAATCTCAAAGGCTTCGCGGAAAGCCAGGGAGCGCCGGTATCGTATGGTGGAGGCCCCCACCACCAACTTGGCCCCAAGTTTGCGTGAAGCCATGAATAGGCCGTTGCGCATGTAATGGTGGAAGCGTGCAAAGTCACACTCCCTGAGATATCGAGAGTTATTCATGTGGCCCATATAGTCCAGGTCATGGGGCAGGACCATGCCCTCGATGGTTTGCTCAGCTAGAAGGTCCCATATTCGGGGCTGGAACAAGGTCTCCACAAACACCTGGGCCCCGCGGAGGAAGTACCACACATCCAGACTGCAGAAGAGCAGGAGGAGGGCACCCAGCACCAGCAGCAGCATCTCTCTGAAACAAGAGAACAAAGATAGGTGATAAAAACCACCCTGGTCCATTTTATTCTGTCCTTTACAAACAAAAAGTCACAAGAGGCTGTCAAGTTTTTAAGTGCTTTGACATTGTAGTTTGAGGCATTGATATTATTAATGCTAGAAAGTCCCCTAATTTCACCTTCCATTAAGCTCCACCTGTCTTACAGAGCAATGACAGCATGTTCATACAAACTGCAGTCAGCTAGAATGACAACACAGAGTGTGACAGATTTATAAATAGTTGTGAATAGTCCAAACTAATACACTATCAGATTAGAAGCTCTTCTCACATATCATGTAGTAAAGCTGAGAGCAGCACTGCCCGTGTGTAAAGCACAGGAAAAAAACATTCCTGGAAGAATTCAGAAGCTGTTTGAACATCAGATAAAGTCAGTTAGACCCGAGGGGTATGTTTAAAAAAATGACAAGAACAAATATAAAGCATAGAGGTGTGTCCATCAGAGGGGCAAACTTGTGGAAAAGTTATGACAGTTAAGTAAAAACATGTACTTCACTTTACTTACCAATACAAAAGCCTGGAAAAACAAGACAATAGAAATATAAGGAATAGGTATGATGATAAATGTATGAAAAATTGATCTGGCCTGTGTCTTGTTTTGGCTCTTGCTTGATTGCATAGTTATGGTGTAACTTAAACTACTCAATCACATGTTGTCTTTAAGTTCATGGGCTGTATGATAAGCTTTAAGCATCTACACACACCTTTTGATCAGTTTAGTTTTTAAATCTGTTTTTATATCTTTTTTAGTATAATTTCTGTAAATGTCCTTCCACTATGTTTCATTAGTGAATGCATATCAAATTAACCCCTACTGTTACTGTTGGAGGAAACACTCAGGTCTGTGCTGTGTGCTCTCTGAGAGGCAGATAAATTTGGTTTTACTGGTAATCAGAGATGCACATTATCCCTTAGATATCATATTGACCTTAATAGTTGAATACTGGGATCAGATTATATTTTCAATATTTGCAGACATATACAGCCAATTTATCAGACATTCATGTTTGCTATAACCGAGAGTTTCACTTTTTCAAGAGGGAAATGTTGCTTTCTTGTTTTGTTCTTCGTGCCTTCCACAAATCCCTGTTAAAGAAACAATGCATTTTTTGTATAGTTAAGGCTTTGTGTTTTGACAAAAATATCTCGATTGATATTATGTCTTTGGACACATAAGCAAACAACTAATACCCTTATAAAAAACAGAAAATATTTCCCTAAAGACATGCAATTCCAAATAATCCTTACTTCTTTTTAAACACTGTAAGTCTGCATCTTCATAAAACTGATATCTTTAGATAATGGCCTCAAAAGTTTATAACCAGTATTGTCGGAAAAGACATTTTTTAAGGATGCAAAACTACTGGATAGCTAATAGGAGGATTTCTGCTGTTATTTACAGCTGATAGTTGGGTTACGCATATCAGTCACATACTGTATATCACTCATGTCAGCTAAAATATCAGCAGAATGTATGAATGTACCATAATGCTTAACCTGGTTTTCACTGAATGTATACATTAAAAAATATCAACAGAATCACTTTAGAGAATCAGATCGTGATATTCTCATTGAACATCTGCCACTACCACAATTAGAATGTTACAGAGTAAGAAAAAAAGGTCATTTTTAGTCGAGCGGAGAATGTTAACTTTTGGACAAAATGATCAGTAGCTGCAATAATTGTTGTATCTAGCCAATTAAATTGTGTTTTTAATTACTTTGTAAAGAATCCTTTACAAAGTGTTCAGAAGGAATATTTTAAATAAAATGTATTGTTATTAATAGTGTATTCTGAAATATTAGCATATCGGATATATCAGAAAATAGCCAATGTTGCACATGTGAAAATGCTGTCTGCATTAACAGACATCACTATGGCATATTATTTAAGAGATATGTTGTTTTTTCAAGACTGATCAGATGAGCACAAACACATGTAAGAGCAGGACAATATTTTACCAATCTGTCTCAGATCTTTCATCAAAATCCTCATCTTTTCGTCTGTGTCATGTGGTTGTTTTGTATTCTTGTAGTCGTTTCATGTTTTTGGTCTTGCTGTAAAAGCTCAAGCTGTCATGAAGGCAGGCAGCTGGGTTTGATCCATACTGCTACAGATGTATTCTGCAGGGTTTGTATGTGTAAAACTGAAAAATTATACAAATTCAGATGTGCTATTTAAGTTTAGAAATATAGCATCAGATATACTGACCCAATTCCTTGAATCTTCAGTTACCATGTTATATGTCTGTTTTCAAGTTATCAGGCTTACAACAGTAATAGTGTATACGATGTTCTGTTAAAATGTATTTCAGCAAATGAAACAGCTGGCAGAGCTTCACTTATTTAAATTCAAACAAGAAATGCTCTATTTTATACATTTTAAAGCGATATAACTTGAATACTGGTAATCGCATCTCTTGATTGTACATGCTTCTATAACTAAGACTGTTGGTAAGATGAAAACCCTGAGAAGTAACAGCTGAACATAGGCCATCCCCAGACGAACCCCTCTTTAGTAAAAGCTAAAGTAAAGTCAAATATGTCTTTCATCCATATTTGCACACTAAAATGCTCCTTTGACCTCTTCAATGTCAGTGTAGATTTACAGAAAAACAAAATATCACGGATTTAACGCTCACTGTCATTTTATCTGAGATAAGCACAGGGCAGCGGCTCTTTCCTGTGTTCATTCATTTCACCCTTGACAGGAAGAGGGGACTCTGCTGCGGATCTGCTGACAGCCAAAATCTGTTAGCTTAGCTGCTAGCTACCCGGCAGCTGGTGGCCTTGGCTGGATGAAAATCACACTGATTCCCTGTAAAATGGTTGATTTTAAAATGTCTCTCACTTTCTAAAAATAAATTACAACCATAAATAAAATGGAGTTACGGATAAGTGTTTAAGAGACTTACTGTGCGTGCAGAAGATAGCGCTACCATGAGATGCGTTAGAACTTGAAGAAACCGGCAGCATGAATGAGCACAACTTCCGGGTGTGTGACGTCACGTTTTCTTCTTCCCTGATGTTTAATGGCTCAGGACAAAGTCAATGTCCAAATAGCACCACCATGTGGATTAAATCAAGCACTACAGTCAAAAATCACAATTCAAAGACCTTCATTTGAATGAATGTGCGGCTTTGCTGTCAAAGAAATTCTGTAAAAAATAGGAATGTAAAATAAAACATAGAAATACAACGCAAATAATTGTAAAATCAATGAATATATGGATACAAATATAAAGTGCTGTGATTGTTAATCTTGGAAAACTGTAGATAAAAAAGCTCTACTGTTAAAATACATATGAAAAAGCACAGCTAAGTTGTCCTGCAGGTAGTATACTGGCCCCACAAAGGTTGCTGGTGTAAATCCTGTGTCAGTAGAGGCGTTTCTATGTGGTGTTAGCATGTACTCCCTGTGCATGCATGGCTTCTCTTAGGGCTCCCTGATGAGGCGTCGGTGGCGCAGTTGGATAGTGCGCTTGGTCAGTAATCGGGAGGTTGCAGGTTCAAGCCCAGCTCCGTGTGACACATGGCGATGTGTCCTTGGGCAAGACACTTAGCCCCAAGTTGCTCCCACTGCTGCGTCAGTGGCTTGTAAATGGATATGAAAGGGCGTGAATGTGTTAGAGATACTGATGGATAACTAACAAAGAAACTCTGTACCATCAGTGCGTAAATGTGAGTGGGAATGGGTGTGAATGGGTAGGTGTGACCTGCGGTTTGAGCTTTGAGTAGTCAAAGACTAGAAAAGTGCTATATAAGCTCAAGTCCATTTACCATTTACTCATGAAGAACAGATACCGTGCCCATTAGGTAACTTGTGGACTCTTAATTGTATGTGTTTGTGTGTGGTTGTCTGTCTCTCTGTGTGACCCTGCCATCAGCTGGGTACCATGCCTCTCGTCCAATGTCAAATGGGATGGGCTCCAGCCCCCCCTTAACTTCAAAAAGGATAATGGATGGATGTGTATGAACAAAATCAAATATAAAAATGTAAAGAAATGTGTGTCCTGTGGTTGTGTGTGCTCAGGTTCCACTGATAGCCCTCACACACACTTTAACTTGTCAGCAATAATCTCAGTTTTGCATTTCTCCCAGTAAATATGAAACTTTCTGAATTTCGCTTGTCCATTAACTCTAAGTTTTTGTTATTTCAGGACTGTTTTCCTCTCTCACAGCCCATTGTTTAGGGCAGGAAGTGAGGGAGTGCAGCTGTCTCTACCTGATGGGTGTCGCAGTGAGGGCGGTCTGTCCTTCTCTGGGAGCCAGCTCTTTTTGTGATGACCTGTCTCTAGAGCTAATCTGTGATCAGATACTAACCCCATTTAACCAATTAACTAAATGGACCATGAATGCTTAAAGAAATTAGAGCGCATCAGTGAATCTCCCAAATTAAATTGTTTTAATGCTTTTCACTGAACAACAGGAAACACTTGAAACAATCACATTGGTTCCCTTTTATGAAAGAAGCAGTTTTTTTCAGCCTCTACCAATAACACATCATGTTGTTGACAGAGGAGAGTGAATCTCAGTTTTACAAGTGGAGGCACAGGTGTGTATAAATCCAGTGAACCTTAAAAGAGGACAAATGTCTCTCTCAGAGGATTTTATAATCCTGAGTTTGTGAATCTCCAGATTTCCTTATGTTGATTCATTTGTCCTTGTTCTCCAGTCCGCTCTCTGCCCTGAGAGCCTGGCTGCTGGCTGAGATAAAGTTGACCCAGTGCTGGAGATCCTCTGGAAACTCTGGACACTCCACCTGCAGACAGCATAATAAACACTCTTGATTCAAAAGTACTTTCCATGAAACTAAAGAATTGGCATGAACGTACTCGTCTCTTACCTTTCTCTTACACAGATACTGCATGATCTTGTCCGGACTGCTGCGAATCACGCTCTGCTTACAGTACATGACGGCACACACCAACCCATCTTTTGTCGACACGAATCTCTGCTCCAGGAAAAACGCTTTATCATCCCACGTGACCACACGGCTACGCAGCTCGAAGCCTTCACCTATGCACAAGGCCCGGCGGTAGCGGATGGTAGTGGCTCCCACCACCAGCGAGGCTCCCAGTGCCCGCACAGCCTTGAACAAACCGTTGCGCGTGTAGAGAGAGAAGCGGGCGAAGTCGCATTCTCTGAGGTAGCGAGCGTTGTTCATGTGGCACATGTCGATGTCGCGTGGGGTAACCCGGCCTGTGACCGTCTGCTCCGCTGTGATGTCAAAGACTGGAGGCTGGAACCAGGCCCGCAGGATCACAGCAGCCCCTCTCAGGAAGTACCACACATCAAAACAGCAGAAGAGAGCCAGCAAGGCAGCGAGCACCCACAGCACCCACCACATCTCCCTATGAAGCAGACAAACAAGAGAGAGAGGGATTATTTTGGAAAAATATTATTATTTCCGCTTTGTTCGACACAGTACATAGGGATGGATACTGTCATAGGTAAGTGAGGGAATCAAAAAACAAATCCTGTTGAGAATCTATAACAACACCCTTAATAAGGATCTATATAATTGTCTTTTACTAACTATTCCCACACCAGTTTTCCACTTCTGTTCTGCTTGCCTTGTAAATCAAGGACATCACACTCTCCCGAGGGAGCCAGCAGAAATGACATAGAAGAAGTAAGGACATGATCATGGCAGACAGCGCACAGAAGTGGTAAGAAACGTGGCCCAATCTTTGACAAAGAGGGATTCTTACCTTTCAACTTTACACAAAAACACCAGCAACCAGCAGCTCAATTAATCTATGCTGCATTGAGGGCACTGAGTATCAGGGGCGTCATGTGTTTGACATTGTTGCTACTACAGACCTACACAGGCCTGCTTTTGCCCACATAAAGGATCCACAGAAATCAACAAGGGAATCGTTAAAGAATTAGATCAATGAGCAAAATCAATAAGGCCGTTGACAGTGAAGAGAATTTACAATTCCCATCCCTAGCCAGTGGTATGCTGTCAGCACTGGCAAAAAATTGCTAAATAAAAGTCTATTTCCTATATTGGCCAAAATGACAATTTAAGTTTGAAGAGTTTTTAGCAGCAGCGTC
Organism: Scarus forsteni; assembly: GCA_036419115.1. Lineage (NCBI taxonomy): Eukaryota > Metazoa > Chordata > Actinopteri > Labriformes > Labridae > Scarus > Scarus forsteni. Next base: position 28,703,900 of record JAZDUH010000157.1, on the reverse strand, counting down.
AGAAATACCTGAGCTACTGTTTTTGTTCTGGTTAAATCCTGATTCCATAAACTTACGTAAGGTTTGAGGACTTGAGCTTTAGATTGATCTGCAGCTACTTTGATGTTTTACACTTAAGATTTGTATGTGTGAGTGTGTATTTTTGTAACTATGGAATTGATCTGATTTAAAGGGTTGAGCTCCATAACTGATCAGGCACCTTACATGTCAGCTAACATGCTCTTACAGCGGTGTTCGCAGATGTCAAAAAGGAAAAAATAACTTCACTGTGAGTTCAAAAACATTTAAACTTAACATTTATATCAGTCTTTTATCATAAAGGTCTAGAGAGAAAACCTCTCTCTAATTGTAAGATTTGTTTATATCTGTTTCTAAAACAAAGTCTGTCACACTTAAATCACAGCTTGGTGCAACTACAACAGAAACTTTGGTGTTCTTTAAAATGAAAAAGTGTCTTTAGATTGCCATTGGTTTAAATTTGATTAGAAATATTGGTATATCAGCAAAATTCATCTACTGGGCAAACAAGTGACAACTCCAAGTGGCGTTTTTTCTGTAATATACTATTTCTGTAGTATTATAAAACAATGGACAAGAATAAATCCAAACATGGTCTTATAGCAGCATCTTAGCTTAAAAATACCACTTTCTCTTAACTCCATCCTAAGTTTTATTTGCTGTATTTGAGTGAAAAAACAAGCTCAGGAGGCTAAAACGAAAAGCAAGCTCTATGTCAGCTTGTCTCCAACAAAAGATAAATGCAGACATGTCTTTACTAATACCTTGAGGGACAAGTTAAAACTGTACCTGAAACTGAAGCCTTCAATCACCACAAACCGCCTTGCAGCATCCAAGTGTAATCAAGTTGACTCAACTCCTGAAAGAGGTTGTTCTTTCAGTACAGCTTATAAACAACTGTGATTTCTTTTGAGGAATCAAGTTTCAGTCTTTGAATTTTCACGATACCTGCGAACTGATTTGCAAAAAAACAACAACAAGTGTGTGAACAGGTTCTGCAAGAAATACAGGTTACCTCTCTGCAGAAGATGCACGTCCCAAGTGGAAGTTGTGGTAGAAGATCATATTCTTTGTATAAATATAACACTAAAGCTGTTAAGGAAATGCTATATACTAAAAAATAACTGGCAAGTCATTCAAATATAACAAGAATCTTTAAATTTTGAAATTAGTATGAAGCAAAGGGCTGACATTTTAAGATATGGTTTTCAATAAATGTTTTCTATTTTGATAAACGGTGAACAAGAATTCAATTTTCAAAGTAAAAGTGTCAAAGTAGTTTTTAAGTTATTTGGTTTTGCAAACGAGCACATTTATCACTCATAATAGCACTTCAAGTAATATACGAAAGACAGTTCCTCAATTAATGTGAACATTTAACAACTTTGTGAATAATAACATAAACCCTTCCTCGCCAAGAGGGCAGCAGAAAATGGCAATGCAGAGTAAGAAAGAAACAAATTTAATGATGATAACGCTCATTTAAAATGATACACGTTTTTTGTTATACTGATCTACAAGAGCTCAAAATTGTGAATGAGCAAAAGGTAAAAACCACGACACCTTCTGTGATTTGAAACTTAAGCTAAGGTAACCATTTGCTCTGGTATCTCTGCCATAAAATAACCAGTTATGATCGCTGTCGGCATCCGTACATGTGTGCAGGCGGGTGTAAACCCAGGAAACATATTTGGAGGTTAACGAGTAAAACTCACCTGCCGTCTGATTCTCCCTATTTCCACCTAGATTTCCCAAATCCACGCTGGACCCATTCAACAAACACTTCGCCACCACTGACAGAAAACCCACATGCAGACAGCAGGAAGAATAAAGCACACTTCCGGATATGACCTTCAAAATAAAACGTCGTAACCGACCTTTGAAAACAAAAGCGGGCAAACCGCGATGCGTCAAACAATAAAACGAAGACACACAATGTATTTTTTTTTTTTTGCAAATCATTATACATTTTTGGTGAGGAAAAGAAACAATTACCTCCCCATAGAGTGGTGCAGAAATAAATCGAAAAACGCGGAAGTGAGTAAGAATTTAGCACTTCCTAGTTCCCAACGCTTGGGGAGTAGGCCTCCATGGGACTGGTTTAGGATTAGTGCCGGAAATAAGATTTTTGATATGTGGTGGGAAATGTTGCCTGCTTTTGAACCTTAAACCGTTGCTGTGTTTTTATGATAGTTGCAAACTACCAGGACTATAACTACCAAGACTACCAAAATGGCCATGAATCCAACAGCAAGCATTTCTGATTGTTTATAATAAAGTACATATTCATACACTAATACCATATCAGTTACAACAAACTTGATGAGGTCATTTGATTATTAAGAAACTCAAAAAAAAAAAAAAAGGTTACAATAGGAGACTGAAAATGATGTCATAGCCTTGAGCTTAACTGAGTGTGGAAGTGGCATTTGGATCCTCTGTAAATCCACACCTCTGTATTAGTACGACTGCATATCAGAAATTTGAAAAAAATAAATAACACATGAAATTTGCGAGTTTATACAGCCGCAAATTTACGTCTTTATAAAGCTGTTTTGTAAATAAAAAACTTACATGAAATAAAATATAATTAAAAAAAAAATGAAAATAAACATTCATTCATTCATTCATTTTCTATACCTGGCTATCCCTTTCGGGGTTGCGGGGGCTGGAGCCTATCCCAGCTATCATCGGGCAAGAGGCGGGGTACACCTTGAACTGGTCGCAAGTCGATCGCAGGGCAACATAGAGAGACAGACAACCATTCACGCACACATTCATACCTAAGGGCAATTTAGAGTCACCAATTAACCTAATGAGCATGTTTTTGGTCTGTGGGAGGAAGCCGGAGTGCCTGGAGAGAACCCACGCATGCACGGGAAGAACATGCAAACTTCACACAGAAAGGCCCTCCCAACCCAGGAATCGAACCAGGAACCTTCTTGCTGTGAGGCACATGCTACCAGCTGCGCCACCGTGCCGCCCTGAAAATAAACAATCAAGTCAAAATAAAACTAATTGAATTATAATTTCTGTATTTTTAAATGAGTATCTGAAGTTTGTCTGATTATATTGAAGTGTTTTCTGCTGCCTGGACAGATTTACTGACCATTGGGATTTGTTTCTGATATAAAGTCTCAGTTTAAATGTTCTCCTGATATCAGGGTTTCTTTTCTGACTTTATTTGATCAGTTTATTTCTCTGTGTGGATATTTTGAGCAGAGAAGCAGGACATTAAGGCTAAATCTTTTGTCCTGTCAGCAGTTCTTCACTGTTACCATAGCAACAACACGCATCTTACAAACTATAAGCATCGGCATAGTAACAACTGTGGGGTATATAAACCAGCCCCAATGAATTTCTTCCCTTTTCACCAAGCCACTTGGAGGTAACTACACTCATTTTGTGTTTTCTTGCTAGGCAGGGATCATTAGCTTGCTTAAGCTAGCTAGTTCATGATCATTAGCTTGCTTAAGCTAGCTAGTTCATGATCATTTCTTTGCCTTTTGTGTTTGGAATTAAATCATATTGTGTAGGACACAGACTTCTTCATTTCTTTTGTAGCCAAGTTACATTTGTTAGTGTGTATTAACTGAAGGAGTGAAACAGAAAGGTTTAGTACCCTGATTGATCCATGTTTTGAGAGTCATAGATCACACCATGTATGAAAATAAAGTTTGTTGTGGTTTTAATGTGAAAATTACGGAAGCCCTAAAAGGCCATGGTTTTTCCATGTTTTTTTAGCACCGTTTTCTCATGATAATGACTTAATTTCAGTCGTTTTCCCGAGATCTCGAGTTATTTATGTCTTTATCCCGTGATAACGACTTTTTTATGGCGAGATCTCGAGAAAACAAGCTTCGTTATCCCGAGATAACGACATAAATAACTCGAGATCTCAGGAAAATGACTGAAATTAAGTCATTATCACGAGAAAACGGTGCTAAAAAAACATGCAAAAACCATGGCCTTTTAGGGCTTCTGTAGAAAATGAAACAATTGATGACAGATTTTCAACTTTTACGCTTGATAAATGTTTATTTTAGCCTCTTTTCACATCTGACTTTAAGCTATAGCCTTGAGCTTAACCGAGTGTGAATTAAACGGAGCCTCTGTAAATAAACACCACTTGCGACTTTATTAACTGGAAAAATTGCGATAAACTCATATTTTGGATCAATAATTCATCTATAAAAACAGCCTAGTTCCGATCCTGACCCCACATTTTACCATCGGAGGAATAGTGTGAAAGAAATTTCAATAACTTCACCGTAAAGACACCAAAGTACAAGTGTAGTGTAGTGGCACCAAACTCAGCCTGATAATCACACATCTCTTGTAGTTTATACCACAGCTCTTACTTTAGAGAAATAGTTTTTAATGTATTTTATATTTTTAATATTGATGTTTATTCATTGATAGGAAATGACTATGACTGTAGTAACTGCTGCTGTTGACTGTAGTGGTACTAAAGTCATTTTTAAATATAATGGAATAAAAATATCAAATTACATTAAGCTGTAATTTATGTTGATTTATAACGCTAAATGCTAACTATTTGTGATTATGTTTCAATTCATTCAAACATGAAGTTGCTGTTCAAAAAGCCACCATTTTCATGGAGTGACCCAGTGAAGTATGTTTGCCAAAAGGTAATGACTATAAAAACTGTAATGGCTGTACTGCTGTGGACAATAGTAACACCAAACCCCGCCTGATTATCAAACATCTCTTCTAGTTTAGTCTACAGCTCTTATTTAAGATATACGGTAAATGTTTAAATGTACTATAATTAATATATTGTTTTTAAATATTGACATATGTTCATCAATTGATAATAACTTTAAAAACTGTTATAACTTCACTGTTGTTGACTGTAGAGGAACCAAAGTCAGCCTGATGATCAGACATCTCTTCAAGTTTATAATACAGCTCTACCAAGATATATATGTTTACATAAAATTCGTATGGCTTTTTAATATAGTGAAGTATGTTTATCAATATGTTTATATTTAATTTATACGTTATTTTTATTGATATATAAATGACATATATTCCATTTAAGTATTTTTTCAAATATTGATGTGTGTACATGTATGTACATATATATATATATATATATATATTTATATATATTTATTTATATATATATATATATTATATATTATATATTATATTTATATACATTTATTTTTCCCTCATTAGTAAGGCAAACTCTCACACAATTGGGCCAAAAACCTTTACAAAAAAACAAAATATTTGTTTACTAGTACTAGTTGTAAACTCAAAATATCTCACTGGTAGTACTAGCATACTTTTTCAGTCTACCAGTAGTATTAGTAAAGCCAAAAGATGAACTAGTAGTATGAGTAGGACAAATGCAAACAAGGTTTGATGGATTATAAGCAAATCCAGCACCCTGATGAGCTGTAATACTTTGAATAGCCAGTGGGAAGCTTAAATTTGCCTTTCCACTCCCTAGTAGCATTTAAGGCTTACTTGTAGTACTAGTGAACATTTGGAAGTCTACTAAAATAGACCTGAACAGTCTACTACTTTTACCAGTGGCTGTTTTTGATCTACTAGTCGTAATAGTGACACATTTTGCTTCAGTAGTAAAGTCTGGTGGTGCACTAGTTGACCTAAATTGAGTGCCTGTACTGAAAGTTCAAGTAACAGTAGAGCTTAACTACAGCTGATATTGCCAATATCTATTTCATGTCAAAACAGCTTTCTGTATTATTGATTTTAGTCGAAGTAAAGTCAGAACAGAATTCAGCAGCCTTCAATTATCAAATAAAAGTACAGAACAGCACACAAGTGTTTTGACCCACTCACTGCTAAAGAAATAACTAGAAACAAATTATGATTACAAGATGTAAATTATAAATTACACATGAGTCATTATTGACCCACTTGTGAATATTTGACATAGTAATACAAAAACTGGTTCTCTTCATAGAATCAAAAGGGAAAAATGAAAATAAGAATATGTGGTAATCAAAAACAGGATACCCAAAAATTACTTGTAATAACTAATCATAAGATGAATTGATTTAAAAAGATGAAACAAAGATAAACTTAGCCAGCGTTAAATAGCCATTGAAATGAATGGGGGTCATTTCTGACCCATGTTGTGCATTAAACGGAGGGTACCATGTTTCGCATCAAAGGATTTAACAGAGCCTCTGTAAATGCACAGCACTGCGCTGTGGTACAATAAAATATCTCTCTGTTTTTATTTTGGTGTGTTTGGATTGAATACAGTGGTCTGAAAATACACATAGTCATAGATCACACCATGTATGAAAATAAAGTTTGAAGTGTTCTTAATGTGAAAATGAAACAATTGATGACAGATTTTCAACTTTTACGCTTGATAAATGTTTATTTTAGCCTCTTTTCACATCTGACCTTGAGCTTGCCTTGAGCTTAACCGAGTGTGGAACGTGGGGCAAAAGTGACCCGGCTGAGTTTTTGTTGTCTATATCTTTGCAATAAATTAATTTTCGTCATTCAGCCTTGTTCAACTTGTTTTTTTAATTTTACATGTCCTTATTTTATTTTTTGCCTTGTAACATTTTGAGTAAAACACCTGTTTTTTATCACTACCCCTCTAATAATGCACAACATGGGTCAGAAAGGACTCATATCCTTTTTCCTGTTATTTTATTCATGACTGAGTGTTTCTGTGATACATCTTTGAAATAAATGTATTTTATCAGTAAATATTGCAAGAATGCACTAAATCACTTGTTATTGTTATGTACAAGTCATCATTTTTATTTTCCCTTCCATCTTTTTTATTTCTAAATCAAGGTAACACACATTGGTCGAAATGACCCACATGCATGTACTTTGTGCAGACCTAGAAGATGAAAGTATTATAATTATTTTTATGATGGTCCCAACCTTACCTTGGAAAAATTAGATAGCAATGTTGTAAGTCAACTGTAATAAGGTTTAGGGTACGCTGAGAGAGAGAATGCATTTTTTATGAGAGAAAAGTAGTAACTGCAGCTAGCTGTTGACATAATCCATTATAGTTAGCTGATGAAGTTACTAACCTTTACAGTTTGCTCTCTACTTAGCTAAGCTGGTTGCTTGGCTGCTTGCAGAAAATAAATATTGGTGACATCAACTGTAGTTAAGCTCTACTATTACTCAAATTTGAAGTACATGTACTCAATTTTGGTCAACTAATGGATGAACGGACTGTGACACAATATTAATACAACTTAAAAAGTGTTTCCAAAAAAAATCAAAGCTTTACTAGTAGTACCTATAACACAAATTGTTAACGAGTAGGCAATTTTGTTTCATTAGTAAGGCAAACTCACACACAATTGGGCCAAAAACCTTTACTAGAAAAACAAAATATTTGTTTACTAGTACTAGTTGTAAACTCAAAATATCTCACTGGTAGTACTAGCATACTTTTTCAGTCTACCAGTAGTATTAGTAAAGCCAAAAGATGAACTAGTAGTATGAGTACAACAAATGCAAACAAGGTTTGATGGATTATAAGCAAATCCAGCACCCTGATGAGCTGTAATACTTTGAATAGCCAGTGGGAAGCTTAAATTTGCCTTTCCACTCCCTAGTAGCATTTAAGGCTTACTTTTAGTACTAGTGAACATTTGGAAGTCTACTAAAATAGACCTGAACAGTCTACTAGTTTTACTAGTGGCCGTTTTTGATCTACTAGTCGTAATAGGGACACATTTTGCTTCAGTAGTAAAGTCTGGTGCACTAGTTGACCTAAATTGAGTGCCTGTACTGAATATTCAAGTAACTACAGTTGATATTGCCAATATCTATTTCATGTCAAAACAGCTTTCTGTATTATTGATTTTAGTTGAAGTAAAGTCAGAACAGAATTCAGCAGCCTTCAATTATCAAATAAAAGTTCAGAACAGCACACAAGTGTTTTGACCCACTCACTGCTAAAGAAATAACTAGAAACAAATTATGATTACAAGATGTAAATTATAAATTACATATGAGTCATTATTGACCCATTTGTGGATATTTGACATAGTAATACAAAAACTGGTTCTCTTCATAGAATCAAAAGGGAAAAATGAAAATAAGGATATGTGGTAATCAAAAACAGGATACCCAAAAGTTACTTGTAATAACTAATCATAAGATGAATTGATTTAAAAAGATGAAACAAAGATAAACTTAGCCAGCGTTAAATAGCCATTGAAATGAATGCGGGTCATTTCTGACCCATGTTGTGCATTAAACGGAGGGTACCATGTTTCGCATCAAAGGATTTAACAGAGCCTCTGTAAATGCACAGCACTGCGCTGTGGTACAATAAAATATTTCTCTGTTTTTATTTTGGTGTGTTTGGATTGAATACAGTGGTCTGAAAGTTCAAATGACTTTTCAGTAGATCTCAAATGGAGCAGCATGACTTCTTAACAGATAAATGAGCTCAAACCCACTCCATCAGTTTCCTGTGTAAATTTAGTTATGAAGCTGGAGATTCTGCTTTTAAACTAAGAGTTTTAAGGGTTTTGTATTTTAATCATAGTAGATTGAATTCTTACTTTTGTGTTATCCCATTTAATATGTTTGTCTTCTCTTGAATTTGTGACCTGTCAGGTTGAAATGTGTGTCAGTGAATGAATGACAGTTATCCGATTTATCAATTTTTAATAGACGTTGCTTATCACTAACAACTTCTCTGCCTGGTCATCACATTACATTAAATCATACAGGAAATTTCCTTTCCACCTTTTTTTTCTTTCATAATCTATGACATAATTTTTGCTCATTGTCTCTTCTGGTTAATTTCAGGCGTCACTATGAATGAATGTCAAATGGTTATTTCAACCAACCTCAATTACATGAAGATTTCTTTGTGTTATTTATTCCTTTGCTCCTTGCAAAGTATTTGAAATGTTTTTTAGTCGTCACTGTTTCTTGACTCTGTGAGGATCAATGAATCTTCATTCATGAGTGGTGCTCTATGAAAGATGACAGATTGTGAAGTTGTCCTGGCCAATGTCCTTCCTGTTTTAAACTGTAGAGCTGCATTGACATGATCTTATAAACTCAGACATTGACCTCGATGATGAGGAGGAAGTCTTAGTGCTGGACTCTGAGGAAAATATGAGTGAACTTTTAGTTTAGTGTGTTTTGAAAGTGATACTGACATTGTTCTGGTTTGATCTTACAGAAAACTAAAGCCAGAGAAAAGCACAAACAAGGAGAGACAAGACACCATCGGATCGAGGACCAACACCAACGAAGAAGAGTGAGAGAGGGAGAGAGGAGGAAGGAGGAGGAGAAGGAAAAGGAGGAGGAAGAGAAGGAGGAAGAGGAGGAGAAGGAGAAGGAGGAGGAGGACGAGGAGGAGGAGGTAAGTATCCAGGAGAGGAAGAAGAAAGAGTGAGGGAGGATAATGGGACTGAAGCAGTCAGTGAGATACAGGAGCAGGAGCAGGAGCGGGAGCAGGAGGGGGGAGATCTACAGAAAAGGGCAGGAGGAGAATTGGAGAGTGGAGGAGGAGGACAGATGGGGAAAGAACCAGGGGAGGAGCAAGGAGGAGCAAGGATGGATGAAGGAGAAAGGAAGAAGAAGCAGACAGAAGCTGTCAGTTAGATTGAGACCTATGTTTTGGAGCAAGAAGAGGAGGGAGGAAAATTACAGAAAGGAGCAGGAGGAGAGGCAGAGACTTAAAAGGAAGATGTTCGAGATCGGGACAGGAATAGAGGAGGAGGAGGAGAAGCAGAGAGTGGAGAAGGAGGTCTTGGAGAGCGAGAGAGGGAAAGAGGAGGAGGAGGACAGATGGGTAAGTATTGAAGGGAAAAACAAGAAGGAGCAAGGATGGATGAAGGGTGAGGAGAAAGGAAGGAGAAGGAGATGGAGACTGAGGCTGCCAAGTATATTCAGATGCATGAGTTGTTGCACGAAGGGGAGGGAGGAGATCTACAGAAAGGAGCAGGTGGAGAGGCAGAGAGTGGAGGAGGAGGTTTTGGAGAGGGAGAGAGGGAGAGAGGAGGGGATGTTAAAACAACAGGTTAGAATGTTGGAGAGCAGGAGAGAGGAGGAGAGACAGGAACAGGGGATACAGGTGAAGGATATGGAAGGTAGGAGATGGTTGGTGGAGCAGAGAATTGAGCTAGAGGAGAGAGAGCGGGAGGAGTCGATTGAGAAGCAGGAGCAGGAGGAGAGAGTGAGGCAGGAGATGATTGAGAAGCAGGAGCAGAAGGAGAGTGAGAGGCAGGAGGAGATGATTGAGAAGCAGGAGGAGGGTAAGAGGTGTGAGATGATTGAGAAGCAGGAGCAGGAGGAGAGTAAGAGGCAGGAGATGATTGAGAAGCAGGAGCAGAAGGCGAGTGAGAGGCAGGAGATGCTTGAGAAGCAGGGGCAGGAGGAGAGAGAGGAGGAGGAGATGATTGAGAAGCAGGAGGAGGAGGAGAGTGAGAGGCAAGAGGAGATGATTGAGAAGCAGCAGGAGGGTAAGAGGTGTGAGATGATTGAGAAGCAGGAGCAGGACGGGAGTAAAAGGCAGGAGATGATTGAGAGGCAGGAGCAGGAGGAGAGTAATAGGCAGGAGATGATTGAGAAGCAGGAGCAGGACGGGAGTAAAAGGCAGAAGATGATTGAGAAGCAGGAGCAGGAGGAGAGTGAGAGGCAGGAGATGATTGAGAAGCAGGGGCAGGAGGAGAGAGAGGCGGAGGAGATGATTGAGAAGCAGGAGCAGAAGGAGAGTGAGAGGCAGGAGATGATTGAGAAGCAGGGGCAGGAGGAGAGAGAGGAGGAGGAGATGATTGAGAAGCAGGAGGAGAAGGAGAGTGAGAGGCAGGAGGAGATGATTGAGAAGCAGGAGGAGGGTAAGAGGTGTGAGATGATTGAGAAGCAGGAGCAGGAGGAGAGTAAGAGGCAGGAGATGATTGAGAAGCAGGAGCAGAAGGCGAGTGAGAGGCAGGAGATGCTTGAGAAGCAGGGGCAGGAGGAGAGAGAGGAGGAGGAGATGATTGAGAAGCAGGAGGAGGAGGAGAGTGAGAGGCAAGAGGAGATGATTGAGAAGCAGCAGGAGGGTAAGAGGTGTGAGATGATTGAGAAGCAGGAGCAGGACGGGAGTAAAAGGCAGGAGATGATTGAGAGGCAGGAGCAGGAGGAGAGTAATAGGCAGGAGATGATTGAGAAGCAGGAGCAGGAGGAGAGTAAGAGGCAGGAGATGATTGAGAAGCAGGAGCAGGAGGAGAGTGAGAGGCAGGAGATGATTGAGAAGCAGGGGCAGGAGGAGAGAGAGGCGGAGGAGATGATTGAGAAGCAGGAGCAGAAGGAGAGTGAGAGGCAGGAGATGATTGAGAAGCAGGAGCAGAAGGAGAGTGAGAGGCAGGAGATGATTGAGAAGCAGGAGCAGGAGGAGAGTAAGAGGCAGGAGATGATTGAGAAGCAGGAGCAGGAGGAGAGTAAGAGGCAGGAGATGATTGAAAAGCAGGAGGAGAGTAATAGGCAGGAGATGATTGAGAAGCAGGAGGAGGGTAAGAGGCAGGAGATGATTGAGAAGCAGGAGCAGAAGGAGAGTAAGAGACAGGAGATGATTGAGAAGAAGAGGCAGCGGAGGCTGGAATGGAAAAGAAAGCAGAAGGAGAGGAAGAAACAGGAGAGAGAGAGGCAGGAGATGTTTGAGCAGCAGGAGCAAGAGGAGAGAGTGTGGCAGGAGATGATTGAGAAGCAGGAGCAGGAGGAGAGTAAGAGGCAGGAGATGATTGAGAAGCAGGAGCAGGAGGAGAGTAAGAGGCAGGAGATGATTGAGAAGCAGGAGGAGAGTAAGAGGCAGGAGATGATTGAGAAGCAGGAGCAGGTGGACAGTAAGAGGCAGGAGATGATTGAGAAGAAGAGGCAGCGGAGGCTGGAATGGAAAAGAAAGCAGAAGGAGAGGAAGAAACAGGAGAGAGAGAGGCAGGAGATGATTGAGAAGCAGGAGCAGGATGAGAGTAAGAGGCAGGAGACGATTGAGAAGCAGGAGCAGGAGGAGAGTAAAAGGCAGGAGATGATTGAGAAGCAGGAGCAGGAGGAGATTAAGGGGCAGGAGACGATTGAGAAGCAGGAGCAGGAGCAGGAGGAGAGTAAGAGGCAGGAGACGATTGAGAAGCAGGAGCAGGAGGAGATTAAGGGGCAGGAGATGATTGAGAAGCAAGAGGAGAGTAAGAGGCAGGAGATGATTGAGAAGCAGGAGCAGGAGGAGATTAAGGGGCAGGAGATGATTGAGAAGCAGGAGCAGCAGGAGAGGAAGAAGCAGGAGAGAGAGAGGCAGGTCCTCCGATGAGATGGGGTGGTAAAGGGTTTTGTCTTTATGTCCAAAAAAAATAGAAAAAATCACAAAAAAATAGATGTTATATGTTGTTTTGTGTTGTGATGTGTTTTGTCTTTATGTCCAAAAAAAAAAAAAAAAAAAAAATAGATGTTATATGTTGTTTTGTGTAGAGATGTTTTGTCTTCATGTCCAAAAAAATAGAAAAATACACAAAAAATAGATGTTATATGTTGTTCTGTGTTGTGATGTGTTTTGTCTTTATGTCCAAAAAAATAGAAAAATATACAAAAAATAGATGTTATATGTTGTTCTGTGTTGTGATGTTTTGTCTTTACGTCCAAGAAATAGAAAAAAACACAAAAAAATAGATGTTATATGTTGTTTTGTGTTGTGATGTTTTGTCTTTATGTCCAAGAAATAGAAAAAAAAAACACAAAAAAATAGATGTTATATGTTGTTCTGTGTTGTGATGTGTTTTGTCTTTATGTCCAAAAAAATAGAAAAATATACAAAAAATAGATGTTATATGTTGTTCTGTGTTGTGATGTGTTTTGTCTTATGTCCAAAAAAAAAAAAAAAAAAAAAAAAATAGATGTTATATGTTGTTCTGTGTAGATGTTTTGTCTTTATGTCCAAAAAAATAGAAAAATATCCAAAAAATAGATGTTATATGTTGTTCTGTGTTGTGATGTGTTTTGTCTTTATGTCCAAGAAATAGAAAAAAACACAAAAAAATAGATGTTATATGTTGTTTTGTGAAGTGTTGTAATGTCCCAAAATAGAAACAAAAAATGGAAAGAGTAAATGTTTATGAATGTTAGAGCGAATCTGTGTAAATGTGCGAGTGAATGTGTGTGAATGTGCGTGAATGTGTGTAAATGTGCGAATGAATGTGTGTTAATGTGTGTGAATGTCTGTAAATGTCTGTAAATGTGCGAATAATTGTGTAAATGTTTGAATGAATGTGAGTAAATGTGCGAATGAATGTGTGAATGTGTATAAATGTGTATAAATGTGTGTAAATGTGCGAATGAATGTGTGTGAATGTGTATAAATGTGTGTGAATGTGCGAATGAATGTGTGTAAATGTATGAATGAATGGGTGTAAATGTGCGAATGAATGTGTGTGAATGTGCGAATGAATGTGTGTAAATGTGCGAGTGAATGTGTGTGAATGTGCGAGTGAATGTGTGTGAATGTGAGTCAATGTGTGTGAATGTGTGTGAATGGGGTGTGAATGGGGTGTGTGGGTGTGCATGCACACAGGGTGTGTGGAGAGTCTGGTGCAGCGGTTTGTGCCGTAGTGACCTGGTGGTTTGTGCTGCTGCCTCAGTGTTTTGTACTTCCTGCTGGTCACTGCGCTCACTGCTGCTGCTCTGTCTTCTAACAGGGTGAACAAAGGAGGAGATGGTTCACATCTTCTCCAACTGTCCACAGCCTCTCCACCACCAAGACCCTGCAGTGCCTCCACGTGGCCACACACACGGAAACTGGGTCTGTCACAGTCCCAGGCTAAACTGAAGGGGATCTCGGAGCAGCAGTGGTCCCCAGAGATGCAGTGTTCAGGGCGTCCTACAAACGGACAGGCCCTGGCACCATCAACCACTGCCCCAGCTATGGGAAAATAGCTTATTTCTCTGATACAAGCTACAGGACATTCTGCTTTTCTTGATATTTCACTTTAACAGGGTGGACAAGTTTGGCTTCACAACACCCTGTCCCAAAGACAATTTCAGTAGCAAGGACCACACCACAAATGTGTGTGTTTGAAGGTTTAATGAATGTATAAGAATCTGAGGAATGACGATGATGAACGTGTGACATGAGATACAGCATGTTGAGAGGAGCACCGTCTGGAAGAACGTCAGAAGCTTGGCAGAGGGAGACTCGGCGTGTGGAGGTACCGTCTCATCGTGTTCTGCCCAACCTGATCTTGACCCCCACCTAGGATTAGGTGGGCAAGGAGCTGAGTGGAGAAAAGGAAAAACATGTTGAAAGAGAAGGGTGGGTTTAAGAGTCAGGGACAAACTGAGTAATGAGGGATGGTCGAGTATAAGTAGTCTAGTCAGCTGATTGGAGGTGTGGTTTGTGGCGTGGTCCTGCTCCCTTGTGCAAATAAAGAGTCTTTACAGAAGGGATGGGAAGTGATAAGATTTTATTGATACAAGTGCTCTTGACAATCCTGCTAATCGATCCAATTCTTTAACAATTCCCTTATTGATTCCTGCAGATATTCCGTGAGCAAATGTTGGCCTGTAGATTTTCAGTGTCAACAATGTCAAACACACGTCACAGCATAGATAACTTTGGCAAGCTGCTGGTGTTTCCACTCACTTAAGGTTGTGCAGCAGGCGCCTTTTGTGAAAAATGAAGCCACAATTCTGGCGCTTCTGAACTCTGTCAGCGGAAGGAATTGATAAGGGAATTAGCAAAAGACTCATGATGACTTTAATGGAGCTGTTAACGATTCTCAACTGGAATTGGTTTTTGATTCCCATCCCTACTTTAAAGTATATTGTTAAAACTATTTGTGAAGTACAGATCTGTTTTAAGAATGAAGATAACAATTCCTGTTATTTAACAATTAAATGAAATATAAAGTTTGGAGATAATTTTGTGAAGAAGATGTTGCTTAAAAGTTAAACATGAAAAGTTTTGGAGGACAAATTCTAGATAAGAAAATAGATGTGTCCAATTGTTCTGATTTACTGTTTTTTTCCAAGATAGATTTTAGGATGATTGGTCACATGACAAAGAAGCTATTGACAAAAAGAGTTGACATTTGGCTTTAATTTTAAACAAACAAACAAACAAACAAAGAAGAACAAATTTGAGATGAAAAAGTATGTGTCCTACATGTAAATACTTAATATCACAGGTAAATGCTGAATATAAATGTAAACATTAAATATAAACACATATTAATTATTAATATAAAAATACATTTTTCATATAAATACTTGATAAAAACATAAATGTTAAATTTTAATATAAATGAAATTGTTCAATATATATGTTAATTTTAAATATAAATTGTAAATATTAATATGAATATATAAATGTTAAGTATAAATTTCTCAAGCACAACTAAATAGTTAGTAAACATGCACATTGTTTCTTGCAGTAACAGAAAGTACCAAAATGTATAAAAACTACATTCATATCTTTACATTTTTTTTCAGTGAGCTGTATTATAAACAGCACCCCATATTTATAAGAGATAAAGGGACATAGTACAATGATAATGTGTAACAGGGAGTCTGTTGCAGCGCCGACGTCATGGGGGGGCACGAGGGGGCACTGCCCCCCCAAATTGGACTTTGTGCCCCCCCAGTCCAGATTGACCTGTAGTACCCTACCCAGACCCGGCGGCATGGGCGGGCATTGGGGGCCGTGAGTCAGGTATGCCCGCCCTGGACTGACAGCAAAGGTTTCTGTTTTATTTGGGTTTTGTTTATTCCGTCAGAGTAGCCATCTTCACTTAATCCCATCTATGTCAGTCAATCAAACCAATCCAACCGAAGGTAGGCAACGCCTTAGCCAATTACAGGTAGTGGGAGGCGGGTCACTGAGTCATCGTGACCGATAGTGTGTCCCAAATCGCATACTTCCATACTCAAATACTCAAAATTTTGAGTATACTGCGTAGAAATGAAATACAGTATGCATAGTATGCAAAAGTACCCGGATGATGTACTCAAATCAGCCCGGATTTTGAGTATGCAGCTGTGGACACTCAGCGTACAAGTATGTGTCTTACATGTAAATACTTAATATCACACGTAAATGCTGAATATAAATTTAAACGTTAAATGTAAACATAGATATCAATTATTAATATAAAAATAAAATTTTCATATACAGTAAATGTTCAACCAAAATGTTACATTTTAATATAAAAATAAATGTTCAATAGGCCTATATATGTTAATTATAAATATAAATTGTAAATATGAATATGAATATATAAATGTTTCGTATAAATCTCTTGAGCACAACTAAATACTGAAGATGCACATTTTTACCTCCAGTAACAGGAAGTACCAAAATGTATTTTTTTATCATTCAAAATTTTTTTGAGTGAGCTGTATTACAAACAGCACCACATATTAGAGATAATGATGTAAGTTTTCAAAGTCTTCTTGTTAAACTGAGTTAAGAAATTTTGATCCATGAATGATGGATGTTTTTCAGACAAATTAAGAACACAACAGCAACAAAACTGCAAAGCTGAACTACAGTGAACAAAAGAGACACTTTTATATACAGGCTTGATAATACAGTTGGAGTGGAGCTTTTATTACGTGATGACGTAGAAAAACAACGTCAGACACTGAGTGACGTCATGGTTCGGTTGCTATAGCACCATCCCATTGTTTGAAAAGTATCAAACCCCAAACCTCCACAAACTGAGTCCGCACTCCGCAGATATTGACGAGGACTGTGAACAATTTCAGAGAGATTTCCGTGAAAAGTGTCTTTCAGCGAGGATTCATCGACCGAGCAGCAGCAGACAAAGAAGAAACTTGATCTTTACTGGAGAAATGGGTAGCACTTTAGATTACAGCCCACGTCTTACAGTGTAGTTTCCCGTCTCTTACAGTGTAGTTTCCTCAACTGTTTGGGTAACTCTCACACATGTACCATGACATTTTGCGGTATCTATGGGGTAGTTACGCTCGCGTCTTACAGTGTAAGTCCTGGAGTCTTACAGTGTAGTTTCCTCAACTGTTTGGGTAACTCTCACACATGTACCATGACATTTTGCAGTATCTATGGGGTAGTTACACTCACGTCTTGCAGTGTAAGTCCTGGAGTCTTACAGTGTAGTTTCCCGTGTCTTACCATGAACTTATCAGGACTGTGTACTTTTCCTGGACATACGCTTTTGCTGTGCATACCTTGATGTGCCACTTCCGCTTAAGAATCAGCATGGATACAGATAATGTAGACCAGTGATGAACTTAAACACTGTAATGTATTGATGAATATGTGTTTCACAAAATAATGACAAGACCTGCAGACGTATAAAATATCTTTATTTTTTTAAACACACAGACACCTCACATAGTAATTCACCTTTTAATTAACCTGGCCATTAAGATCACACTTGTCTTTGCTTACTGTCTAACTGTCCACTGTCCAACTGATTTGCTGAGAAGGTCAGCATTTTGTAACTACAATGATCACTCCTCTGTGCATCTACAGTAATACAGAGAACTGGACTGTTGTGGTACACAAGGAAGTGAGCTCAAAACTTTAATCTGCTGTTCTACATTGTTCTAACCTTTTGTCATGAGCTAATGGCTGAAGAATGAGTCTGCAGATATAAGCAGGTAAAAGGAGACTCCTCAGGAGTGTGGTCAAGCCTAAGACTTAAAGGTTGGATGAGGAGTTTCAACATTAAGTGAAGCGGGGATGCTGCTTACTCAATTCAAAAGGAGTCAAGTAAAATGGTTTTAGGTAGATGGTTAACATTGCTTCGAAGTCAAACCGTCCTGATGTTCAATAGCTTACCGATATTTTCAGGGAATGATTGTCACGTCAAAAGGGAGAAATTATTAGAATCTGGATGCAGATCCAGTATGATTTTCAAGGATTTCTTAACATTACGAGGCAAGACAAATAGTGACAGAAATATCTTGGCAGAGGTTTGTGCTTTATTCAGAGAACTTTTACATATTCAATTGAACTGCTTAAGTTCAGCAGTGAAGAGAAGAAAGCAGCATTTTGAGGAAGCCAATTCAAGTTTGTGAATTTGGCATTTGAGTAACATAATCAAAAATAACAGACAGTCCATTTGATAAAGAGTATAACACCAAACCAAATAGGCTACACTGATTTGCACATCAGTTCCATTCCTTCCATTTTTGTGGTCAGATTTTTCCATACAAGTTTAGACTGTTAGAAGTGAAACATCAATAAATTCGAGTTTCCTCTTTTTTAAAAGATACATCATCTAAATTTAGAAGAGTTTAAAAGTTTAACATACAGAAGTCTTGTAAGCTTTCATACAATTTAACAGATTCTGAAAATAGAGTAGGCCTACACTGATTAAGGACTTAGTGGGCAGCTCATCAATAATCTGCTTTAAAGTCCTAAAGCAGATCAGACCATTTTAACCATCACATCACTGTCTTATCTGACGCGAGCGATGATCCATCACCATTTTCTTCATGTCACGGTCAGGTCTGATGTCCCCCATCTCAAGTTTGTGTTTCTGTCCTGCCAGTGGGTCGTAGTGATGTCTGTGGGGAATTTAAGGCAATTAATGGTTTTAACATTTTTTAAACTGATCTTGTGCAACATAATTTTTCTGTGATTTCCCGTATCATAGTTACGAAAATTAAAAATCTCACTGTTTGAGGTGTTCCTCAATGGCCTTGCGTTCGTATACGGTGCCGTGCACAGTTTTCACCGGATCAACAAACATCTTCTTGGTGAGTGGACAGATCAGATGTTGGGGTATGAACTCTGTCTCTGGTTCTACCATTTTCTTCAATGAAACAGATATTACACATTACAAGACATCATGTTGTTATAAAATCTATAAGGCATATTTTTATTTGTCATATTTAAAAAAATACTTTGTATAGATTGTTTATGTAGAAGTTTATTTACCTTCTCCATGTCATCCATTGAGATTCCTGCGTATTTCTCAGTGTGTTCCTTGGCTGTTTGTTCATACGTCTCACGACTTGACATGAATTCCTCTGCCAGAATACTTCAGTGGAAGGAAAAAGAAATTACTTGAGAAGATTACTTGCTGTCTGTGTTTTAGGTAAAATCTTGAGGTAGAGGTGGTAGTGGTGCTTGTCTGACGGATTAATTAGCAACCATGAAAAATAAGATTGAAAAAGAAATCCCAAGTAAAATGAGAAAATAAGCCATTTCCAAAAAGGAAACAGGGAACTTTAGATGGTTATGAATCTCTGAACAATCTCTCTTAACATTCTGTAAAGGGTTGTTTTATCACTGTTAAACATTTGCAAAGAAATAAATCAAAAGGGATGGATGAAATATGGGATTTCCAGCAGGTGCAAAATGGATTATCGGTCAAACATACTCTTTAAAAGAGGACAGCATAAAATCAAGGGTAAAATTTACCTGTCCAGAGGATCCTCAGGCTCAGGAATGATAAGCAGTCCATAAACAGCCTCTAGGATCTCTCTAAAGGTGATGTGGGCATTGTAGTTACGGTCAAATATGTTGTGGCAGATGCGTCCCACACTGTTGACATTGCAGTGGTAGAGCTGTTCTTGCATTTAGAAAAATTAACTCATTGGTAATGGACATCAAGAATTCAGGAGAACTTGCAAGATTTTTTTTTTCAGTGGGGGATTATAGTTTATACAAACACATTATAACGACCATTTTGGGTTAATAAATGATGAGAGCACTAGTAACAGATTTCCTAACTTTTCAGTGCTAACATATGAGGAAAAAATCTTTGACATCTCTGACGTGTAAGCCATTAATATCAAATGAAAGCATTATGTAAATAAATAAGTAAATTCATGTTAAACTCCTTGAAATTTTAGATAAATGTTGTTTATTTAACGATTTGATGACCCTGTGGCCCCTAACTGAGATGGGCTCAAATGGCAAGTTCTGAAATAAAGTACATTATAGATAACAATGATCTTTTATAAACACACAGTAACATACTATTTTATACTACACACATTAAATAAATATATAAATAAACAATTAAGTGTATCAAAAATTGATGAGAACCTACAGGGACATTTCAGAGATGTGTGTTTTATCTTTTCTTTTAGCCTGTAGAGCGCGTCATTTACTCTGCAATACATAGACCTAGATATGCAAATCTGAAAACACCTCTTTCCTTATGATACCTTTATAATTCAAACAGACCTTGTAGTTAGAGAAATACTTCATTAATCATGGGCATGTGATTTTCAAGGCAGAGACCCCAAAATCAGGGGTCAAAGAGTTTAGTTAACCTGACACACCAGATAGATTATTCAAGCAAGGTTAGGGTTAAGTTCCTGTGAGAAGCTGCTGGTTTATTTCCATTTTTTGACCACTATAGACAAAGTGATACATCTGAACTCTGTCATCTTGTACTGTTTAGATATAAACAGTGCTTTTTCGATTATTTGCATAACATTTGCACAACTGCTGCAAAGTCCATCCTCTTGCAGTTGAAGCAATCATCAAATACCACAAAATAAAAAGATCAACCTTGTTATTAATTATTTGGGACACTTTTGTGGTATAAATACTGATATCAAAATTCACATGAGATTAATTTTAGTGAACAGGAGGGTGATTTTCCCCAGTATTTTGTCCTCCTCTGGCTATGCAAATAAACACATACCCCAAGTATCAGCTGAGAAGTGACAAAATTGAACTTTCTGACCAATAGCCAACAACAAGAAGACCAATAATAAGTGTAAGGATACAGGTGTGACAAAGCGAACAACTGGAGGCTTCACTGGATAGTCAGGGCCAAACTGGCAGTACAGCTCGAACACGCCCTTCTCATACGGTGTGTCAGGAGGGCCTTGCAACAGAATCTTCCAGAAAGCTGGATATTAAAAACAAGTTTCAGCTTTGTTAGTAACATAAGTTTTGAGAAGACCAAAGTTTAGAAGATGTTTGTAAAGCAAAATAAAACATAGAGTTTGATTAAACTAAATTCAGTAAAACAAGTTAACTGCAAAGCAACGATACGTCATTTATTTTATACCTGGACCTCCAGTGTAATCTGATTGTGGGTAAAACTTCTCTGATAACCTAATCACAATGTTGTTGTCTTTATAGTGAAAATTAAACTGTAACGCTCAACACTTCAGGACCAATAAATACATCATAACAGAATGATAGGTCACAAACACACATCAGGTGTAACTGAAACCAAGACTGTAAATTTACATGAAACTCAAATAACAATCTAAATCTGCACAATTTGGTGTGTGGGATATTTTTGTGCGACACCAAAAGGTGGTGGAATGGAAGATTTGTATCATGAATGTGCAGCTGACAAATCTGCAACAAGCGCATGATGCTCCCATGTCAACATGGACTGAAATCTTGAAGGAACGTTTACAGCACCTTGATGAATTTGTGAATTAAAGCAGCCTAGTAGTCACAATGTGTAACTAATATGGTCGCACAAGTATAAATATTCCCCCAACTCATCAAATTTGCTAAGCTTTTTTTCCTGTCCAAGTAAACTACCAGTACTAATGGCTGTTTATGGTTTTTACAGCCTAGTCATTCACTCAAGCAAAAGAAATACAAAAACAATATGCGACTCACTGAAGTCTGACTCTGAAGGATAAACTTTGATGAAGGGATGTGGATCACAATGTAGACTCTTCAACTCCTCCACAATACGTTTGTCCTTTTCCAGAGCCCACATCTTCTTCGACTCCTGAATCCTCTTCTTCAGAGCACTGATTAGAGAGTTTTTATCAAGCTTACATTTTGCATTGGCATTTTGAAGGCAATGTATACTCCTCAAAAAATGTGGAAAAATTATTTTGTTTGATTATTTCATCTCTAAAATAACACCAATTGGTATTGATACATAATAATTAGTTGGAAAGTTTGATTATCACTTTTACAACAAGGCACAATTTGTCTGATGCATTTTTAGAATAAGCAACACAACTAAACATGGGGTAGTGTCCAGAAAAATGTTCTCAAACCCCTTGCAAATTGCTGGTGTTTCAGTATTCAGAGTGGTAGCCTAATTCAGTGGCAGCCCTGGTGCCTACTAAACTAAGGTAAGCTGGTGAGACTGGTGAAGTCAAAGACAGACAGATAGATGCAAGTGCGCATCCCAGAAAGACAAGACCCCAAAAAGGCAATCACTTTCTCACTTTTGTCGCACTAAGTAACCACAGGCTTTTTCTAGGGAAGAAAGGGATCTTGACACTTTTTGGGGGTGCTACCCAAGTTAAGTTGTGCTGCTCATTCCACAAATGCATGATCTTCACAAGTTGTGTCTTTCTGAGGAGTGTTTGTAAAAATCAATACCATACAGGTATAAACAAGGAATCAACTAGCCCAGCATCAATACTTCTAATGTCTCTGGGACATAACAGTTTTCTCTAACAACAAAACATTTGTGCATTTTTTTTTAAATTTTGGAGCAAATAGTTTGATATTGATAGAGAAAATGTTCAATTGTTGCCTTGTAATGCAAATTGTCTGTAGCCTGGTGACTATACATCCCATGGGTCCTTTACCTAACAATAGACCTCCTAACACCCGGGGCCCAGACTGACCCCACACATCCTGGCACCTTTGATCAAAGGACTTTCTATGCATACTGGCTAAGGAAATGACCACCTTCTGTCTAAGGCTTCACAATGGCTTAATACACTCAAATGTCTGTCTCCTGTCTTGATTGATTTAACATGTCTGATTGACTTAGGATGTCTGGCCAAAGTCACAGTCCCCTCCTCTACTGTACTTAAAACCCTACTCTGCCTGCAGTCAGGGTCGGCTCACAGACACAGACCTGCACTCTGTCTGTCAGTCCACCAGCTTGCCGGCATGCTTAATAAACTCACATCACCACAGCAAACCCTGAACTGGACTCTGAGAATTTTTCCTCAACAATTTGGTGCCGTGACCCAGATGGCAACATACTTCCGCGGAGACTCCTTCTTCCAGATCAAGGACACACCAGTAACTTCAAATCCAAATTTTTCAAAGAGGTAAGGGATCCTTTTGAAAACCCAATTCCTGTTACTGTGTGTTGTTGGAGGTCTGTGGAACTGGAGTCCCAAAGAAGTTGACGCCATTCTAATTTCAAGTAAGTTTGCTGTGTGGTTGTGACAGAAGGGTTGAGAAATTTTCAGATTTTTTTTTTTTCAGAGGGAGCCATTTGGAAATGGCCAAAACAAACAAGTAGAAGTCTTGTGTTTAGAGTAATAGTGTTTGGAACACTGGGTTGAGCCATTTGGGAATGGCCGAAACAAGCAGAAGTCTTGTGTTTAGAGTAATAGTGTTTGGAACACTGGGTTGAGCCATTTGGGAATGGCCGAAACAAGCAGAAGTCTTGTGTTTAGAGTAACGGTGTTTGGAACACTGAGTTATAGGCCTAGGCAGGACTGGTAGGAAGAAATAGAGAAAGAAAATCTTCTCCTAGGGAATATTTTTCTCTCAAAATACTTAGTAGTGTAATTCATTTTGTAAAGATTTGATTTGTTCTCCAAACTTTCAAATAATGTCTTACATCCTCTAAGTAGAATGATAGTTGAAGGAATTGGTAAGTGAATTGTGGGCAAAAAAATAAGTAGGCATGAGGGCTGGTTTGGAGGGATCTCAAAGATTGCAATTTTGAAAGGACTTTATGTGGAAGGTATGGGAAAGGTTTAACCGGTCCTGTTAAGTACATGTACGGTAATTGTGGTACCAATAGGGTTTTAAGAAATGTTGCAACACAAAAAATATAAAAATAGTAAAAGTTAAAAAAAAAAAAAAAGAGAGAAAAGCAAAACAAAGAACTGTGCAGAGCTAAGCCTAGGTCTAAGAGAATCTAACTTAAAAAAAAAAGGATTAAAACACAACGCAGAGTTAAGATTAGCTTAGTTAAAAAAAAAAAAAAAGGATTAAACACAACGCAGAGTCAAAACTAGCTCAGTAATTTCAAAACAGAATACAACAGAGTTAAAATTAGTTCAGTTAAAAAGAAAAACTGGATGATTTAAACACAACAGAGTTTAAACCAGCTCAGTAATTTTTGAATGGATTTTACTAACAGCGAAATAGTGCACCAAGTTAAGTACCTGCAGAGAACTAGTAGCAGGTATCTTTATTTAAGGCAACTTAATTTTATTTTTTCTTTTCAAGTCTTCCGGAAGCACTGTTCAGGACCTGATCAAAACCCAACTGGTGTTTATGACGGGATTTTTTTATTCTGTCTTTTGTTTTTTTTTCTTTTCTTTTGTTTTGTTTTATGTGGTTAATACCTAGGGATGTATGTTTTCTGTTGCTTTTGGATCATGTTTGTTTCTGTCTTTTATGTTGCTTTGTGTCATGTTTGTTTCACATTTTCTCTTGTGAAACATGTCCTATATGTCTCGATATTTTGAGTTTTCTTTCTGGTAAAGGGAAGCATTTTAGGTGCTCAAAATACTGTTCGTTAAAAAAAAAAAAAAAAAGAAACTTGGTCAAAAGACTAATTTCTCTGTAAGTTTGTTTCTTTTTTCACTACACAGGCGGAGCTAGCAGAGGAACAGGCAGTGGCAGCGCAATGGCAATTGGGAAAAACATCATGGTTCAGGAAAACTTCCTCACACCTCTTAGACAGAAGGATGTGTGAAATGCTTTTATCATGGTAAGCCAATTTACAAAGCGATTAACTCCATATTTCTATATGGAAACATGTAGTCCAAATTTACCCTGCGTACGGCACCTGATTAGATAACCTTACAGTAGGCCAACCAATCCCATAACAAAAGCTATAGAGCTGTCCGGACATTTACCAAATTAAAACAGAAACAAATGTTTTACAAGTTCCATGTATTAGCCAGTATCTGATGCTACTTGACCCAGCATGGGTTTTCTTTGTAAATGCATGTCCACTTTACATAGATATCAGGTTGCCCCAAGGTTACGCTGAATCCCTGATAATATTTATGCATACACGATGTAAAGATCTCAAAGATCTTTTCATTTCCAGGAGATTCTACTTCAACCCTATAAGACCCAATACCATAGATTATAGCCAGAGAATTCTATTCTTTTTGGGAGATTAAATTTTATTTCCCTTTCTGCTAAATCCTACAAAAATCAAAATGTCCATAAAATTCAACATATAGATTTTTCATATCTCATTTGATACATTAGGTGTTTTTTTTGCAGCTGATAATCCATTCGAGGACATGTATTATTTTTTAATCATTTATCTGATTATATTCAGATGCTTTTTAATTTGTTGATCATATTGAGTAGATAGAGGTATTATAAAAGTACTTATCAAATATGATACAATTGGCGTTTTAGAGTTTATACAACAAATAGATGACTTACTATTAGCATCCCCATCAGCCATCACTTGTTAAACTGATACAGTTGTCCTTCTCCAGGCTTTAGCCCTCAAAGGTCACAAAACTACACAGAGAAAAGGCTCAATTGTGTCAAACCGAAGTCTAATACTTAGGACACACATTGTGTGGTTCAACAAGAGTGTTGACTCCTGCTAGAGTAAAATCCATACTTGAAATCCCAAAACCCACAAAAATGTCACAAATGAAAACATTTCTAGGAATGACAGGTTATTGCAGACAGTGGATAATAGATTATGCTTTTCTGACAGCTCCCCTCCT
The DNA here is from genome assembly GCA_036419115.1 of Scarus forsteni. Lineage (NCBI taxonomy): Eukaryota > Metazoa > Chordata > Actinopteri > Labriformes > Labridae > Scarus > Scarus forsteni. Next base: position 28,678,283 of record JAZDUH010000157.1, on the reverse strand, counting down.
TGAAATGTCCAAACCATCAACTTGTACTGAACCCCTTACCTGGTCCGATCAAGCCAACGAGTCATTTAACAACTTGAAACAGGCATTAGCGGCAGCCCCTGCATTAGGTCTTCCTGACTATAGCCAATGTTTCATACTTTTTGTACATGAAAGATTAGGATTTGCACAATCCGTTCTAACTCAGCGCCATAACTCTGCTAACAGACCTGTTGCATATTTCTCCTCAAAACTAGACCCTGTAGAGAGAGGTTTTCCACCCTGTCTAAAAGTAGTTGCTGCAGCTGCACTTGCAATTGACAAATCAGCTGACATTGTTTTGGGGTCCCAACTCACAGTCATGTTACCACATGATGTGCTCACTTTGATTACCAGGGAAGCACACAAACATATAACAGGGACTAGGGAGGCTAAATATGTATTAACACTAACTGCTCCTCACATCACTCTGAAAAGATGCTCTGTTCTTAATCCTGCAACTCTTTTACCCACACAAGAAGACGGTGACTCACATGATTGTTTAGTTGTTACCTCCCTTTCATCCAAACCTCGTCCTGATCTCTTCGAAACTCCTCTGCCCAACTGTGAACTTGTCTTTTACACTGATGGTTCTGCATATAGAAAAAATGGAGTGCCGTATGCAGGGTATGCAATATGTGATAACTTTTCAGTTGTTGAAAGCTCTGCCCTGCCACCTCGAGCTCCGCCCAAGTAGTTGAACTGCACACAGTGATGAGAGCCTGTCATCTCACAAAAGGTAAACTGTTACGATTTTCCCAAATTCCTGATTTACTTTTGGTTGTGTACATGATCTTGGTTTGCTTTGGACAAATCGAGGATTCATAACCTCTTCAGAAACACCTGTAAAACAGGATAATTTAATTGGACAACTTTTTGATGCAATACAGTACCTTCATCCATTGTTGTTGTTAAATGTGAGGCTCATACTAGATCCATTGATTCTGTTTAGAATGGCAATGCTTTTGCTGACCATGCAGCCAAAGCAACCGCAAAATTTGGTTAAACTGTCCATGTAAAGCTTTTCAAGCCAGCAACATTGCCTCTTCTGATGATGTGGCCTTACTACAACAGGCTGCTGATGTGAAGGAGCATAAGTTGTGGCTTTCCCCATGGATGTATTTATGTAAATAACTTGTGGGACCACAATGACGGCCGTGTTGTGGCCCCCACTTCTCTGTTCCCATGGCTAGCCCTCATGTCACATGAGTTAGCACATGCAAGCAAGGGAGGTATGTGTGAAATAGTGCTGAAAGACTGGTATGCTCCTGGATTTTCCTCCTATGTCCGAACATTCTGTGAACATTGATTGATCTACCACCAACAAAACCAGGGAAGAACTGTGCACTTGCAACGGATGAATCCCTTATGACATTCTGTTCTGCTTAAACCTCTGCTGTTCAACTCGTCCACAGTCATGTGAAAGCTGTCCAGTCTCCCCCCTAGTGACAAACCGTGCCACGACATCCAACCAGGTGACTGGGTCTGCATAAAGGAGATCTACGGAAAGAACACCTTGGCACCACACTGGTCCAAACCACAGCAGACAGCAGCATCATGCAGCAGAAACCAGCAGCACCCCTCTTCACCTCGTGGGTCCTGACCCAGAAGCAGACGAGCGATGACCACCACCTCAGTGGAGCAGCAGAACAGGCACCGGAGACCGTGAAGCAGACGGGCGATGACCACCACCTCAGCGGAGCAGCAGAACAGGCACCAGAGACCCAGAAGCAGACGGGCGATGACCACCACCTCAGCGGAGCAGCAGAACAGGCACCGGAGACCCAGAAGCAGACGGGCGATGACCACCACCTCAGCGGAGCAGCAGAACAGGCACCAAGGTCCAGTAGAAGACGAGCAATGACCACCACCACATCGGACACCAAGGCGCAGTAGCAGACGAGCAATGACCACCACCACATCGGACACCGAGGCCAAGTAGTAGACATCGGAGCAGCAAAACAGGCACCAGAGTCCAAGAGACAGTTGTACGACATCCAACACCTCATTGGAGCAGCAGAACTGGCACCAGGGGCACAGAAGCACATGTGCAATGCCCACCACAAACTCTACCTCCAGGAACTGTCTACCTCCATGCCCCCCCCCCCAGCCCCCTTTTTCTTACACACCTGACCCCTCACACTCACCATGGTCCCAAAAAACACTGAAATGGTGTGTTAAAGGACAACTTTACCTTGAAGATTCAGACTGTAATGTTACTTATGACTCATCAAAAGTGGACAGTTTCAATGGCACTACCAGTGGCCATCATCCCTCATCTTCTTCCACTGAACATTTTAAAACATTACCACGATCACCAGGGGTTTTATTGGATATGTGATATGAAAGCATATGAATTTTTACCAACTAACTGGTCTGGAATATGTGGTTTGGGTCATGTGATACCAGCTATGAGGATCATTGCTGCACCACCAAGTGTACACATTGTCAAAAGAGACTTATTCACCCACACAGAAACACCTTTACAGTGTTTGGTGCTCTCATCCCGAGCTATGAAGTAATGTCAGCCTTAGATCAAATCAGGGACCTTTCACATGCCGTTGAGGATCTAGCAAACTCAGCTGCAAAAGGCATGTCCATGCTATCACAAGAAACGACAGGGGTCAGACTGATGGCTTTCCAAAACCATGCTTCTCTCGATTATCTGTTGGCTTCTCAAGGAGGAACTTGTGCAGTGATTGGAACTGAATGTTGTACTTTTATACCTTACCATAATGCTACTTTAGAAGAAATAACTGATAATCTCTCTGACATTGCCAAAATGTTACATTATTCTGCTCCTTCTGGTCTTTTTGATTGGAGTAAAGAAAATTAGGAGGAGTGGGTTACTTAGTCCTTGAACTGGTTTTGGGATATTGATTGCCATAAGTCTTCTTATAATGTGCCTTAAGTTAATGTGTAAATCGCTACTCAATTCGTCACCCATTACAGTGATGTATTCCAATGTAACTGTTCCAACTCCTCAAGAAGATGAAATTCCAGACTTTTTGTTTGAAATTTAACTTGATGTTAATAATTGAGCTGTTTTTTTCACAAGACATGTGCAATTGTTTCACCTTTAAAAAAAAAAAAAAAAAAAAAAAGGGTGGATTGATAGAGAAAATGTTCAATTGTTGCCTTGTAATGCAAATTGTCTGTAGCCTGGTGACTATACATCCCATGGGTCCTTTACCTAACAATAGACCTCCTAACACCCGGGGCCCAGACTGACCCCACACATCCTGGCACCTTTGATCAAAGGACTTTCTATGCATACTGGCTAAGGAAGTAACGGCCACCTTCTGTCTAAGGCTTCACAATGGCTTAATACACTCAAATGTCTGTCTCCTGTCTTGATTGATTTAACATGTCTGATTGACTTAGGATGTCTGGCCAAAGTCACAGTCCCCTCCTCTACTGTACTTAAAACCCTACTCTGCCTGCAGTCAGGGTCGGCTCACAGACACAGACCTGCACTCTGTCTGTCAGTCCACCAGCTTGCCGGCATGCTTAATAAACTCACATCACCACAGCAAACCCTGAACTGGACTCTGAGAATTTTTCCTCAACAATATTCAAACCAAGGGGGTGATATTTAGAATCACTTACCCCTCAGTCACTGTCACTTTGCTGTTTAACTGACTTGGCATCATGGTCTCCGGACTTTCATCGTATCCATGAGTCTTAGAGATGCTCAACAATGTGGCCTACAAAGGGAAAAATGGATCAGCACATTTGGACAATGTGCAATGGTTAAACCTGTGCTGAACTGACACATTTCAATCACAACACTTTAAAATTAATTATGAAAAAAGATTAAGATAACTGACTTCAGTGATGGAAGCAGGCTCAAGTTTTTTCTTCAGTTTCCTCTGCTCCAAAGACAGAACTGTCTCAATCTCAAAGAGCTTCAGACCCTCTTTAGCTGTCTGTGGTTTGAAACAGCAGCCTCCTGGGATCCATTTGTATGTGTGGAGGAGAGATAAACAAGCATGTGAATCACAGCAAATCCATTAAGATGGATGATGAGACATTCAGCTCTGATATGTCCTACCTGTTGCATTGCTTATTCCATGCAGCATGTTGTTTGTCACATTTCCCAGAAGGAAAGAATCCACAACTATGCTTGATTTAATCAGCTCAACGGTGACAGGGACTGGCTTTGCAGACGATCTATGGAGGGTCATAAGGGTACAATTTAAGCAAACATGAAATCACTGAGAAATTAGGTCTTTATTTACTTATCACTTTGTTGGAAGATTGAATTCTTAAACCTGACATGAGCCACTTAAGTCCAATGGACTTTACGCTAAAAAAACAAGGACCCGACAACAACAGCTCCTCAAATCTTAGCCTACATGCCACTGAACTCTAGCTCTACCCTGCCATTTTATCGCAGATCTCAGACCCCAGCCAGGACACACAGAGAGGCAGGACTAACATCGGACACCTTGCTAAGACTGTCATAAATAATTCCATAAATTCCACCATGAACACGATGATCTTCATTGTGGCAGACAAGGAAAGATCCTGCATCCTGCTGCACAGAGGTGTGAAGGAGTAGATGTGGTCCTGAAGAGTAGCCAGAGCTGACTGCAGGCACATGTGACCTGAGAGAGTGTGTGGGGGCAGATAAAGGAGCTGATGCATAGAGGATGGGTTGGAGAAAGCTGGAGGGAGTGGATTTTTTTTAACAAACAGAACCAATATTAAAGGGATAAAGGGATTCCTGTGATGACTGGATGAAGGAAAAAGAGGAAACACATGGATAACCAGGAAGGGGTGACCGTTTTTTGCCATTTTAGCTATGAGGATTTTTTATTTGCTTCCTGGGAGCCTCTCTGAGTGTTTGGTAACCCTGCCAGTGGCCCTTGTTTTCTCCAACCAATAACCTGGATGGAACCAAGCTTCATCCCATGTCTGCCTGATCTGCATATCACAAGTTATTGCAATTCTTTATCAAACACACACACACACACACACACGCACACACGCATACTCGTATTTGTCAGTTTGCGGGGCCCCGAGTTTTTGACCCACTAGTGGGGCCCACCCTTTCCAATGGTCCCAGGCCTCTGTAAAAAATCAGGCTAGCGTAAAAAAAAATAACAAAATTTTCAGTCACTTCAGATTATCCAAACTCCAAAGTTTTTTCTCTACGCTAGTTTTTTGGTCACTTGTGGGACACGTTTCTAGCATTCAATACTTGTGGGGTCCACTTCCACACACACAGATATTTCAGGTCTTTATATCTTAGGTGGGACCAAAAACTAAATGGAGATATCTGATGTTAAAACAGTTTGTTTTTTATTATCAAACAAAGTGAGGACTACATCAAAGGTTTACATTTAGTTTTACATCCTGTACTTCCTCTGCTGAACAAAATCAAGTGCTGATTATAACAGTGAGCTTTGATAACAGTGACAGCTCCTTGCATTGATAAAACATAACAGAGTAACATAAAAACATGGTAACACTGTAGACTTTTTGCTGGCTTTAGAATTTGAGCTGCCCTTCCTGGAGGTAAAACAGAGCACAAGCATGTTTTCAGGTTCGCTTCAGTCTCAGATATATGAAATAGATTCAGATATAAAGATATTTTAATTTACAGTTTTCACGATTGTTAACAAACAAAAATCTAAACTTTGGCACAATTTGCACAACCTTAACTTCACCTACCATTCATACTTCCTTCTTTACATTCTGACTAGTGTAAAGAAGTGTGCAACTAGTTTGCACATCACCTTGTTGTCTAAACACTACACACAATGTTCAGTTGTTACACACACTTCTCATGTAACATCTCAGTGGTATCAACCTACTACAGTGGTTCCCGAACTTTTCACAGCCTGTACCCCTTCAGTCACTTCCTCCAGCCATGTTCCCCCGACTCTCACACACTTACAGCGAGAAAAACAAATACATCTGTAAGGCTACCGCCACCCCTTCCTCCCACATTTAACATGCACAACATAAAAATAAAATCTCTTTAAGTGTATTATTTTCACTAAATACATTTACTAGCTATGTCAGTGGACAACGCCAGTTCACTTTTGAAAAAGAAATGAACATTTCTGGAACATATTCATTAATAACCTTGAAACTGTTACAGACTCACGCTCTAATAAGAAGGCTGTCTGACTGAACGTATGTTAATAAAAGAATCTTAGATTCAGGACAGATTTCCTTCTCCATGATGCCTCACCAATCCATCCTCCAGCCTCTCTGCCAACACTTCAGGCCTTTATCAAATCTCACAATACAACATTTATCAGTTTGAACTTGAACTACTGAAACAACTGTTTGAAACCTGACAGGTATTCATGTACCCCCTACATCTCTTTGCGTACCCCCAGGGGTTCACGTACCCCAGTTTGGGAACCACTGACCTACTACAACACACAAGTGTTCAAAAGTCAACAAATTCAGGTCTGGTGAGCAGTTAGCAATCAGGACTGCAGCATATCAGGGCCTTGAGCCTCCTCCTCTGTGTTTGGTGAACAACGGAGAACCTCGAAGAGAGCAACCAGAGAGGGAGAAGTTAAGAGTGAGAGGAGGAGGGGGGAGAACAAGGAGGAGAACAAGGAGGAGCAGAGGAGCAGGAGGACAGAGAGGAACAGGAGCAGGAGGACAGAGAGGAGCAGGAGGACAGATTGGAGAGGGAGGACAAAGAGGAGGCAGGAGGACAAAGGAGCAAGAGGAGCAGAGGACAGAGAGGAGCACGAGGAGGACAGAGAGGAGCAGGAGGGAGGACAGAGGAGCAGGAGGAGGACAGAGAGGAGCAGGAGGACAGATTGGAGAAGAGGACAAAGAGGAGGGAGCAAGGAGGAGCAGGAGGACAGAGAGGAGCAGGAGGACAGAGAGGAGCAGCAGGAGGACAGAGAGGGAGCAGGAGGACAGATTGGAGCAGGAGGACAGATAGGAGCAGGAGGAGGACAGAAGAGAGCAGGAGGATAGATTGGAGCAAGAGGACAAATTGGAGCAAGAGGAGCAGGAGGACAGAGAGGAGCAGGAGGACAGATTGGAGCAGGAGCACAGATTGGAGAAGGAGGACAGATAGGAGCAGGAGGAGGACAGAGAGGAGCAGGAGGACAGAGAAGAGCAGGAGCACAGATTGAAGCAGGAGGACAGATAGGAGCAGGGGATAGAGAGGAGCACGAGGAGGACAGAGGAGTGGGAGGACAGATTTGGGCAGGAGGAGGACAGAGGAGCAGGAGGACAGAGAGGAGCAGGGGGACAGAGAAGAGCAAGAGGACAGAGAGGAGCAGGAGCAGGAGGACAGAGAAGAGCAGGAGCATGAGGACAGACTGGAGCAGGAGGACAGAGAAGAGCAGGAGGACAGAGAAGAGCAGGAGCATGAGGACAGATTGGAGCAGGAGGACAGAGGAGAAGGAGGAGGACAGAAATGAGCTCCAATCTGTCCTCCTCCTGCTCCTCTCTGTCCTTCTCCCGCTCCTCTCTGTCCTCCTGCTCCTCATGCTCCAATCTGTCCTCCCCCTCCAATCTGTCCTCCTGCTCCTCTCTGTCCTCCTGCTCCTCTTGCTCCAATTTGTCCTCCTCCCTCTCCTCTTTGTCCTCTTGCTCCAATCTATCCTCCTGCTCTCTTCTGTCCTCCTCCTGCTCCTCTCTGTCCTCCTCCTGCTCCTCTCTGTCCTCCTCGTGCTCCTCTCTGTCCTCGTGCTCCTCTTGCTCCGATTTGTCCTCCTGCCGCTCCTCTTTGTCCTCCCTCTCCAATCTGTCCTCCTGCTCCTGTTCCTCTCTGTCCTCCTGCTCCTCTGCTCCAATCTATCCTCCTGCTCCTGCTCCTCTCTGTCCTCCTCCATACCCTCCTTCTCCTCTCTCCTCCCCTCCTTTTCTTTCTCCATCTCCTTGTTCTCCTCCTTGTTCTCCCCCCTCCTCCTCTCACTCTTAACTTCTCCCTCTCTGGTTGCTCTTCGAGGTTCTCCGTTGTTCACCAAACACAGAGGAGGAGGCTCAAGGCCCTTATATGCTGCAGTCCTGATTGCTAACTGCTCACCAGACCTGAATTTGTTGACTTTTGAACACTTGTGTGTTGTAGGTTGATACCACTGAGATGTTACATGAGAAGTGTGTGTAACAACAGAACATTGTGTGTAGTGTTCAGACAACAAGGTAATGTGCAATTGACGTCAGAGTGTAAAGAAGGAAGTCAGAGTCTAGGGGAGTCATAAGGGAGTTTGAAGTAGTGACAATTCGGGTCGAGCGAATGGTAGGTGAAGATAAGGTTGTGCAAATTGTGCCAAAGTTTAGATTTGTGTGTGTTAACAATCGTGAAAAACTGTAAAGTGATTAAATTTATCAATACTACAGCACATTTCCTAAGAACTTTCAGAAATACAGTCAGTGAGACTGAGTGAGACATGGATAGACCTGAGCTCAGTGTGTGTTATAATACACAAATCTATTTCATATGTGTGAAATTTTAGAGAACATAAAAACATTTTTGTGCTTTTGTTCTGCCTCCAGCAGGGCCATCTCAAAAATTCAAAAAAATCAAAAAATCAAAAAAAGCAGACTAGCCTACTGGAATTATTCCATTATAACATACACCCCAAGTTTTCATGATTTTCAATTTTTTTTATCAGGAAAAACACTGTACTTGAACACATCACCCAAACTTAGCCCAAACCCTACTCTCTCAGTATCTCAAAAATGACCTCTATTCAAAATCTAAATCAATGAAATTTCAGTATTTTCATAACAAATACACAATTATCTCTCGCAAATGGATGTGGGAACACCTTTTGCTTCAGGCATGTGCAGTTACTCCATTTCTGCCCGAGCATGCTCACTCATAGTGTACCGACCAATCATAGAGCAGCTATCAACATGCTGGTGTCTTCAACCAATCACAGCACAGCTATTTTATGTTCCTTGTTTACAAAATGGCAGTGTCCTGTGGTTGCTGATGAGTGGGAACACTTGAGAATTAAACTATGATAACACAAAGGAAAACTAGTTTGTCAGTTTAAACAGAATTATGCAAGTTTGGCGGCAATGTTTCATGGAGAATGTTTCAGTTTGTATCAGATTTATAGTAACTGATGTTGCTGTGACAAAATAATTACGTATTTTCTATGTACTCACGTGAAAACACACATCTGAAAATCAGACCTTGTTTAACAGGGGAAAAAATGTGTGTTATAAACAAGACATTACAGTATCCTCTACATTGTTCAGTGAATCACTCTCACTCTAATTTTCTTCGCAGAGAAGTAATTCTATTTTTAACAAAATACTTCACTGCCTTCCAGTCTCGGCTCTTCAGGGCTTGAGGTTCTGCAGTGATGCAGCGCTGACAGTCCTCCTTCCCTGGGACTTGGTTCATCACAATGAATCTCTTCAAATGTCTTTGAACTGCAGCACATTCTTCCTGTGTCCAGTTTCTTTAAACAACAGTTTGTTTACCTAAATGGGCATACAAAAGGACAAGTTGCAGAGTTTTAAGAACTTTAAATTGTAACAAGAACTGAAGGACTATCAGATTGATTCCACTGGCCATCCAATAAGGAACAGACTTGTTGAGACCATACAAGACTCTTACAGTCAGGAAAAAATACACAGTTTTACCAATCATTGACTACATACCTCTTTTACACGCAACACCCTAGGTGTCATAGAACTAAAGACTATTAAAGACCAGGAGTCTTTAAAAGTTAGCTTATCCATGACTTAGTCTAGCCCAGAGTTCAATTATCTACCCTAATACTGGTTGTGCTAATAAATGTTCACAAATGCAAAGTATTATTCAAACACATGCAAACAATATTAAAAAAAAAAAGTTTCAGTTTCTGTTGTCCTCCTACCTGGGTTACAACACAACAAATTCTTGTTGTTTTTCTAGAATTTCTGATATGCCCCCTTAATTAAACTGATGTACTGTTACTACAAAAGTCACTAAATTAACTCATGAAATAATTTACTAAATAGACAAAACATCTTAAAAGGAACCAAGTTAATCCCATGTCAGTGTCTACCTACTGGGTGTGCAGTCTTGCCACTGACACACACAAAAAATCAATTTACTCAACACTTTTGTGCCCCGAAAAACTTTACCTGGTCTCCAAGACATACGTTACAGTCGCATTCACAGAGCTGCAGGCACCTATGTTGAGTCTTTTACAGATTTAATGATGGAGTTGTTTGACAGATCTTATTATAAGGCTGTTTTTCTATGAGGGGACTTTAATACTGCTCTAGAGTATCCTTGTGATTTGAGGTCATTGGTGAATTCATGAACTTAATGTTAAGTATGAGTCTTTTTCCAGTAATTACATAACCCAAAATAATCCAATCAGAGAGTGAAGCTGTTAAATACAAACAGAAATACAGTACAGCACAATACAGAAGGGGCAGTAGAGCATGGGATCCTGATGGCAGATGTGAGTGATTATCTGCCTCTCTTTGCTGTTCATAAAAATCATGAACGTATTGATATAGAAATCAAGAGAGATTCTCTTGAATATAATGTAAGTGATGTTAAAAGCATATGAAAAAATTTTGGAAATACTTTTGCCAAGAATGTGATTGACAAGTCACGGATGATTAAAGGTTTGTAAAATGCCTAAAAAGATTTATTTATATAGATGCTTTTCAAGAATAAGAACGATAGGTATAAGAAATATAAAAACAGTTATAAAAAGCTATAGTTATATAAAAAGTTAGTATGGATAATAATAAAATGAAGTATTAGCAACATGGGGAATAATAAATAGTATGATAAAAAGATACAGTTAAGACCCAAACTTTTTGTAAAGATAACATAGACATGAAAAAGTCATTATAGTAAATTAACTGAATTATTTGTAGAAGTGGGTCCTACTATTGCAAAAGAAATATATAATCCCAAATCAATGGAAAAATGAGGCTGAGGGCAACTCAGAGGTTATGTTAACAATATTTTTCTTGGTAACGTATAGAAAGAAAAATACTGCATTATGTAAAAAGATGTGCAAGTATAGGATCAACTGATTGTAAGGGCATTGATAAAATACTCAAAGAGTTTGATAGAATTTTCTTTAACCACTTCTGTATAAATGTAATCAGTATTTTTCAACAGGAGTAATTCCTGACATGAAACTGCTAAGGTGATTCCACTTCATAAGAGTGAAGATAATCATTTTTTCTCCAACTACAGACCATTTTTTTGATTCAACAATTTTCATAAATAATAAAAAACTTTTTGCCAGGTAAGATGCATTTCCTGGAAAATACATTACTTTAGGTTGCAGTCAGTGTGATTTAGGACAAATCATTCTACATTTATGGTACTAATGGATTTGACTGAAGAAATGTCCACAGAAATTGTATAGAAACATCACATTAAGCATCTTTGTTGACCCAAAGAACATCTGACACCATACTACACTTCTAGAAAGTAATTATGGTGTGAGGCGACTGGCATGTGAATGGACAACAAGTTCTTTAGGAAAAGAAACAGTTTGTTCAGATAAATAAAATAAAATTCAATGGAGAATACTTCATCTGTGGGGTACCTCAGGGGTCAGTCCTAGCGCCGTTTGTAGATTTTAGGACTGTGACTTTTATATAAATTAATGATTATTCCATAGCTGACCAATTATGGATCAAGGAATTAAGGATTTTAAGGATTTCAAAAAGAAAGTCAGTATATCTTAAAGGAGACCTTTAAAAAGCTGAGGTGTGGTTGGAGATCACGTGACTGCTGACTGCAATGGTTGCAGAGCTAAAGCTTCTCTCATAACCCTCCCACTTCCTTACTGAATCAGTCTATTTAATGGCTAAGTAACTTTAACCAAATTGTTTTTGACTGCCTAACATGTCTGGAGGTACAAGAAGACAGCAAACAGTATCAACATCTTTACTGACAGGTAACTTTCAGAAAGCACTGATTATGCAAGCTAACATTAGCACTGGAGTAAACATGGAAGAGGGCCACTACTCAAGTTTTAAAGAAACAGCAAAATGTGCTAGAATCTGTGGTGCATAATGCTGTGAAAGGAGCGTTATCTGAGATGTTGCAAAAATACTAACCACCAACTTTTCCATTTTAACATGTGTCATAGAACATATTGAACCCAGCAGATGAAATACACTACAAAAGCAATTCCCAGCCCTTACAGTACATTTTGTCAACCTGTTCATATTGGTACCTTCTTACACATGGTCTGGGAATGTGGCAAAGTACATCAGTTTTGGGGTAAGGTAGCTTCAGCAATATCCAGACTGATTCTGAATCAACTGACAACTGATCTAATCATTCATTTACTAAACGATGACTGTAAATTAGAGTTAGGACAGCTAGGATTAATAAAGCTCTCAGTCTTTGGAGAGATGCAGCAAGTAAGATTTCCAAGAATGACCTCAGTGTCACAGGAGATTATTTAGGTGTTAAGTGTGATACACGTTTTTTTTTTTTTTGTAAGTTTAGATGAGACAGTGGGGTGGGTGTGGGGGTTGTTTAAGGCCTGTTTTAAGGGGAATTAGGTGGATGGCTGGGGCTTCTTTTTTTCATGGCACCTGTTCTGAAGCTGCTATGGTGGACACTTTTTGTTTGTTCTGTATTATACTTGTAATGACGAATAGTGTTAATGAAAAGTTGATCACAAAAAAAAAAAATCAAGGTGTAGGACCTGAGAGAGGATGGAACAATATTGACAAAGAAACCAAGGAATCTAAATCAAACATTTAAAATCTATGTCTGTGCAGTTTGTTTTCTGACCTTCTTTTTCAGATGAAGTGTAAATTGAATCCATGTTTCTAACAGAGGGAAGTAAGTGCTTTCCTGGCCCTGCAGCTAATTGATTTAAAATATTTGTGTTTAATTATCTACATTGTTAATAAGTGTCTGCTAAAAAATGAGCAGATCATATAAGATTCTTTATTCAGCTCCTTTAAATTTATTATTTCTGCTTTTTGCATTTATCCTATTAATAAATTCAATAAACATTGAAATAAAGTTAAATCAAAGTCAGTAGGTGGGGCAGGTAAACTGCGTAGGCCTGAAAGGATAAGTTTGGTTTCTACAGCTTTCACATTGTTTATAGAATGAAGTAGAACAGTGGTTCCCAAACTGTAATGCGTGTACCCCAGGGTACAAGTGATGTAGGGGGTACATAAAAACTTTCAGGTTTCAACAGTTGTTTCAGTGGTTCAGGCTCAAACTGATAAATGTTTGTATTGTGAACTTTGATAAAGGCCTGAAGTGTTGGCAGAGAGGCTGAGGCATCTTGGAGAGGGAAATCCGTCCTAAATTATCTAAGATTCTTTAAATAACATACAGTAAGTTCAGTCAGACAGACTTTTAATTAAAGCTTTAAGTTCATTAATGAAAAGGTTTCAGAAATGTACATTTCTTTTTCAAAAGTGGACTGGTGTTGCCCACTGACATTGCTGGTAAATCAATCTATTTAGTTAGAAATAATTCACTTTAATAGGTTTTATTTGTATGTTATGCATGTAAAATGTGGGAGGTAGGAGTGTGGCAGGCTTAAATATTTATTTTTCTCAGTGTTATAAGTGCATGAGAGTTGGGGGTACATGGCTGGAGGTCAAGTGTCGGAACGGTACAGGCTGTGAAAAGTTTGGGAACCACTGAAGTAGAACAATATACTCACCCAGAAGGGTTTTCTAATTGTAACAGTGCTATGTGACACAGACTGTAATGGAGGAGTAAGCGCAAGTGGACCGTGATGGAATATTGGTGAAACTCATGAGTTTATGGACCATTAATGCAGTTTTAGGAGCGGCGCTGTATGCCCCGTCTGCTACCATTATACGGATGTCCGCTGCTCGATTTTGGATCTAAATATCTCCTGAAGCACTGTTTGGATCAGGAAAGCCTTCTGGGTGAGTATATTGTTCTACTTCATTCTATAAACAATGTGAAAGCTGTAGGAAGCGAACTTATCCTTTAAGAAAGCTATACTATGTCAAATATCAAGAGAAATTAGACTGATAAAGTGATGCAGTCCAAGTGATTATTAACATGTTACCACATCTATGGCGAAAGTAAGGACTTAGCTGAGGGATCTTTTGTATTAAACTGCTACAACTGGCTTTTTAATCTAACATATTGCCATTGTGCTATAGCTACTACAAAGCACAACAAGGATGAACCTGCTAATACCAGATTAACAGAGACTCAAATGAGCATTTCTCCAATTTGTACAGATAATTTATATTAATGGTGGTCATCAGGGGAATACACTTTCTATTTTTCTGAAAGTGATGCTAATTTGTGTATTTCTTTCTACTTTATAGGTAAAGATAACATGTCTATTGACATTTTATAATATTGGGCATGCCCAATATAGCATCTAAGTTTTCCATGGTTCAGGTCTCACTTTCAATTGTGATCTGGTGATCTTGTTTAACCCATTTGGTGAGCTTTTATTTATTTTTCCTTAATTCAGAGATTCTTAATATCTATCAAAAATCTGAACAAAATGTTCAAAGATGTTTTTATTTTTCATGATGGAGTGCTTTACAGATGATTAATAAATGTATTTATCCCACAACTCACCATAATTGTCCCAGCTTTAAATATGTAGTTTTTTTAGGGCTATCTCCCTCCCTCACCCATGGTTTTCAAAAGTTTGATCATATAATAGAAAGTCATACAGCCTATGTGACACCATGATGCAGATACCAGAGCTTCAACCATGCCTATAAATCACAATATAGTCATAATCCACAACTGCATGACAATTAAATTGTCAGGCAATTACACTGTCTTTCCTTTAACAGAGTTTGTGGATTTGCAGATATGATCATACACTATTCTGATGAATTTTCTGACTTCTGCAGTGAAAAGAAAATTAGAATCAACCATTTTGTAGAGGAAACATGTCAGAGTTATAAAAAAATCAAACATTTTGTTGAGAAATATATCTAGTGGATTTAGTTCCTGTGCCTCTGATTGCAACAGATATTTTCAGGCCAACTTGGTCTGAGGGGAGTTAGTTTTTCTGTGTTCTCCATCTTTCTAGCTTACTACACAGTAGGCAATGAAGTTGCATATCAAATGTTGTACAGTCAAATAGCCTGCCATGTTTTAAACGCACCTCTCTTTTTGAAAATGTCCTCTGGTTTTTGGTAGATGCTGTAGGGGTCCCTTCTTGTAGTGACGAGGTGCTGGTCTCATCTTCTGACCCCTGGCCTTCAGCTATTGTGGCATCTGGTAACATAAAATTGCTTATTACAACAAAAGGAGACAGAACAACTTTTCAGTAAGCGGGCTGCATTTTATCCTTTTCTTTCAAGATATTTTTTGTATTTAATTTGAATCTATTGAAGGAGACAAAGAAAGTTTTACACACTCTAATTTGAGAGACAGAAGGTTTAAAATATGGCAAATACATTATTTTCATTTAAAGAGTCTATAGAAGTCACCACATATCACGAGAGCCGAAATATTATATGGTAGAATATTGTCCCTTTTCCCCATTTCCAAATGTGCAGACCCAATCATTAAATAGCCAGAGGAAATATAGTCCTAAATATTCCAGTCCAGTTATTGATTATTCACAACCAGAGTAAAAAATGATTCACACATACCTTCCATATCCTCTTGGAAACAAGCCTCAACTTCAGCAGTCTCTGGAAGATGAATTGACAATAGAGCATAAATGACCAGGACAGTTGAAAGTGTAGTGATCCATCACTGACAATCAAGAGTAGAACAAAGGGAACATAAACTAGACTGATTAATTTCAATTTTGCTGTTATAACAGAAACTCTAACAACTACAAGATTGCCCTGTTCAAACCTTTGTCTTTCCATAACAGAAAAAAATAAAACAAAACAAAACAAAAATACATACATACATATATACACACATACATATATATATATATATATATATATATATACTTTAATATATATATAAATATATATGCACATATGTATGTATATATATATATATATATATACATATATATATATATATATATATAAATATATATGCACATATATATATATGTATATATATATATATATATATATTAATCTATATATTTATCCAAGTACCGTTTGGATTGATGTTAACTTCATCCAGGCTCTTTCCAGTGTATTTTCCAAGCTGTCCCTGCTCCAATGCCATGAGAACTTTGCTAATCTTGGCAAGCTGAAGGGTCCCCTCTGGAAGACTTGAACTGGCTCTGACTGCAGGACTCAAACTGGCTCTGACTGCAGGACTCAAACTGGCTCTGACTGGAGGACTCAAACCGCTGCAGGACTCAAACTGGCTGTGACTGGAAAACTCAAACTGGCTGTGACTGGAGGACTTGAAATGTCTCTGACTGGAGGAATCAAACTGGCTGTGACTGGAGGACTCAAACTGACTCTGACAGGAGAACTGAAACTGGCTCTGACTGGAGGACTTGAACTGGATCTGACTGGAGGACTTGAACTGGCTCTGACTGGAGGATTTGACTGGCTCTGACTGGGTGACATGAACTGGCTCTGACTGGGGACTTGACTGGCTCTGACTGCAGAACTCAAACTGGCTGCAGGACTGAAACTGGCTCTGACTGGAGGACTTGAACTGGCTCCGCTTGGAGGACTCAAACTGGCTGCAGGACTCAAACTGGCTCTGACTGGAGGTCTTAAACTGGCTCTGACTGGAGGACTTGACTGGCTCTGACTGGAGGACTCAAACTGTATCTGACTGGAGGACTTGAAATGGCTCTGACTAGAGGACTCAAACTGGATCTGACTGGAGGACTTGAACTGGCTCTGACTGGTGGACTCAAACTGGCCCTGACTGGAGGACTTGAAATGGCTCTGACTGGAGGACTTGACTGGCACTGACTAGAGGACTTGACTGGCTCTGACTGGGTGACTTGACTGGCTCTGACTGGAGGACTCGGAATCGCTCTGACTGGGCGACTCATAGTGGCTTTGTCTGTAGAACTCAAACTGGCCCTGACTTGCGGACTTGAAATGGCTCTGTCTGGAAGACTTGTGACCTCTGACTGTAGGACTCAAACTGGCTCTGACTGGAGGACTCAAACTGGCTTTGACCTGACTGGAGGACTTGACCTGGCTCTGACTGGAGGACTCAAACTGGCCCTGGGTGTAGGACTTGAAATGGCTCTGACTGGAGGACTTGACTGGCTCTGACTGGAGGACTCAAACTGGCTTCAGGACTCAAACTGGCTTTGACCTGACTGGAGGACTTGACCTGGCTCTGACTGGAGGACACAAACTGGCTCTGACTGGAGGACTTGACTGGCTCTGACTGGAGGACTCAAACTGTATCTGACTGGAGGACTTGAACTGGCTCTGACTAGAGGACTCAAACTAGATCTGACTGGAGGACTCGAGAACTGTATCCGACTGGAGGACTTGAACTGGCTCTGACTAGAGGACTCAAACTGGATCTGACTGGAGGACTTAAAATGGCTCTGACTGGTGGACTCAAACTGGCCCTGACTGGAGGACTTGAAATGGCTCTGACTGGAGGTCTTGAACTGGCTCTGACTGGAGGACTTGACTGGCTCTGACTGGAGGACTTGAAATGGCTCTGACTCGAGGATTTGACTGGCTCTGACTGGAGGACTTGACTGGCTCTGACAGGAGGACTTGACTGGCTCAGCCTGGAGAACTCAAACTGGCTCTGACTGGAGGACTCAAACTGGCTCTGACTGGAGGACTTGAAATGGCTCTGACTCGAGGATTTGACTGGCTCTGACTGGAGGACACAAACTGGCTCTGACTGGAGGACTTGACTGGCTCTGCCTGGAGAACTCAAACTGGCTCTGACTGGAGGACTTGACTGGCTCTGACTGGAGACCTTGACTGGCTCTGACTGCAGGACTCAAACTGGCTCTGACTGGAGGACTCAAACTGGCTGCAGGACTGAAACTGGCTCTGACTGGAGAACTCAAACTGGCTCTGACTGGAGGTCTTAAACTGGCTCTGACTGGAAGACTTGACTGGCTCTGACTGGAGGACTCAAACTGTATCTGACTGGAGGATTTGAACTGGCTCTGACTAGAGGACTCAAACCGGATCTGACTGGAGGACTTGAAATGGCTCTGGCTGGTGGAATCAAACTGGCCCTGACTGGAGGACTTGAACTGGCTCTGACTGGAGGATCTGACTGGCTCTGACTGGGTGACTTGAACTGGCTCTGACTGGGGACTTGACTGGCTCTGACTGCAGACCTCAAAGCGGGCTGCAGGACTGAAACTGGCTCTGACTGGAGAACTCAAACTGGCTCTGACTGGAGGACTTGAACTGGCTCCGACAGGAGGACTCAAACTGGCTGCAGGACTAAAACTGGCTCTGACTGGAGGACTTTACTGGCTCTGACTGGAGGACTCAAACTGTATCTGACTTGGGGACTTGAACTGGCTCTGACTAGAGGACTCAAACTGGATCTGACTGGAGGACTGAAAATGGCTCTGACTGGCGGACTCAAACTGGCCCTGACTGGAGGACTTGAAATGGCTCTGACTGGAGGACTTGACTGGCTCTGACTGGAGGACTTGACAGGCTCTGACTGGAGGACTTGAAATCGCTCTGACTGGACGACTCATAGTGGCTTTGACTGTAGAACTCAAACTGGCCCTGACTTGAGGACTTGAAATGGCTCTGACTGGAAGACTTGACGGCCTCTGACTGTAGGACTCAAACTGGCTCTGACTGGAGGACTCAAACTGGCTCTGACTGGAGGACTCAAACTGGCTTTGACCTGACTGGAGGACTTGACCTGGCTCTGACTGGAGGACTCAAACTGGCCCTGGGTGTAGGACTTGAAATGGCTCTGACTGGAGGACTTGACTGGCTCTGACTGGAGGACTCAAACTGGCTTCAGGACTCAAACTGGCTTTGACCTGACTGGAGGACTTGACCTGGCTCTGACTGGAGGACTCAAACTGGCCCTGGGTGTAGGACTTGAAATGGCTCTGACTGGAGGTCTTGACTGGCTCTGACAGGAGGACTTGACTGGCTCTGACTGGAGAACTCAAACTGGCTCTGACTGGGGACTTGAACTGGCTCTGACTGCAGAATTCAAACTGGCTCTGACTGGAGGACTCAAACTGGCTGCAGGACTCAAACTGGCTCTGACTGGAGGACTTGAAAAGGCTCTGACTGGAGGACTCAAACTGGCTCTGACTGGAGGACTCAAACTGGCTCTGACTGGAGAACTCAAACTGGCTCTGACTGGAGGACTTGACTGGCTCTGACTGGAGGACTTGACTGGCTCTGACTGGAGGACACAAACTGGCTCTGACTGGAGGACTTGACTGGCTCTGACTGGAGGACTCAAACTGTATCTGACTGGAGGACTTGAACTGGCTCTGACTAGAGGACTCAAACTAGATCTGACTGGAGGACTCGAGAACTGTATCCGACTGGAGGACTTGAACTGGCTCTGACTAGAGGACTCAAACTGGATCTGACTGGAGGACTTGAAATGGCTCTGACTGGAGGTCTTGAACTGGCTCTGACTGGAGGACTTGACTGGCTCTGACTGGAGGACTTGAAATGGCTCTGACTCGAGGATTTGACTGGCTCTGACTGGAGGACTTGACTGGCTCTGACAGGAGGACTTGACTGGCTCAGCCTGGAGAACTCAAACTGGCTCTGACTGGAGGACTCAAACTGGCTCTGACTGGAGGACTTGAAATGGCTCTGACTCGAGGATTTGACTGGCTCTGACTGGAGGACACAAACTGGCTCTGACTGGAGGACTTGACTGGCTCTGCCTGGAGAACTCAAACTGGCTCTGACTGGAGGACTTGACTGGCTCTGACTGGAGACCTTGACTGGCTCTGACTGCAGGACTCAAACTGGCTCTGACTGGAGGACTCAAACTGGCTGCAGGACTGAAACTGGCTCTGACTGGAGAACTCAAACTGGCTCTGACTGGAGGTCTTAAACTGGCTCTGACTGGAAGGCTTGACTGGCTCTGACTGGAGGACTCAAACTGTATCTGACTGGAGGATTTGAACTGGCTCTGACTAGAGGACTCAAACCGGATCTGACTGGAGGACTTGAAATGGCTCTGGCTGGTGGAATCAAACTGGCCCTGACTGGAGGACTTGAACTGGCTCTGACTGGAGGATCTGACTGGCTCTGACTGGGTGACTTGAACTGGCTCTGACTGGGGACCTTGACTGGCTCTGACTGCAGGACTCAAACTGGCTCTGACTGGAGGACTCAAACTGGCTGCAGGACTGAAACTGGCTCTGACTGGAGGTCTTAAACTGGCTCTGACTGGAGGACTTGACTGGCTCTGACTGGAGGAACCAAACTGTATCTGACTGGAGGACTTGAACTGGCTCTGACTAGAGGACTCAAACTGGATCTGACTGGAGGACTTACATGGCTCTGACTGGTGGACTCAAACTGTATCTGACTGGAGGACTTGAAATGGCTCTGACTGGAGGACTTTATTGACACTGACTAGAGGACTCAAACTGGATCTGACTGGAGGACTTGAACTGGCTCTGACTGGAGGAGTCAAACTGGCTCTGACTGGAGGACTTGAACTGGCTCTGACTGGAGGACTCAAAGTGGCTTTGACTGGAGAACTCAAGCTGGCTCTGACTTGAGCACTTGAAATGGCTCTGACTGGAGGACTTGAACTGGCTCTGACTGGAGGACTCAAACTGGATCTGACTGGAGGACTTGAACTGGCCCTGACTGGGGGACTTGAAATCGCTCTGACAGGGGGACTTGAATGGCTCTGACTTGAGGACTCAAAGTGGCTTTGACTGGAGAACTCAAACTGGCTCTGACTTGAGCACTTGAAATGGCTCTGACTGGAAGACTTGACGGCCTCTGACTGTAGGACTCAAACTGGCTCTGACTGGAAGACTCAAACTGGCTTTGACCTGACTGGAGGACTTGACCTGGCTCTGACTGGAGGACTTGAAATGGCTCTGACTGGAGGACTTGAATGGCTCTGACTGGAGGACTCAAACTGGCCCTGACTGGAGGACTTGAAATGGCTCTGACTGGAGGATTCAAACTGGGTCTGACTGGAGGACTTGAACTGGCTCTGACTGCAGGATTGAAACTGGCTCTGACTGGAGGTCTTGAACTGGCTCTGACTGGAGGACTTGACTGGCTCTGACTGGAGGACTTGGACTGGAGGACTTGACTGGCTCTGCCTGGAGAACTCAAACTGGCTCTGACTGGAGGACTTGACTGGCTCTGACTGCAGGACTCAAACTGGCTCTGTCAGGAGGACTCAAACTGGCTGCAGGACTGAAACTGTCTCTGACTGGAGAACTCAAACTGGCTCTGACTGGAGGACTCAAACTGGCTGCAGGACTCAAACTGGCTCTGACTGGAGAACTCAAACTGGCTCTGACTGGAGGACTTGAACTGGCTCTGACTGGAGGACTCAAACTGGCTGCAGGACTCAAACTGGCTCTGACTGGAGGTCTTAAACTGGCTCTGACTGGAACACTTGACTGGCTGTGACTGGAGGACTCAAACTGTATCTGACTGGAGGACTTGAGTGGCTCTGATTCGAGAACTCAAACTGGCTCTGACTGGAGGACTTGAATGGCTCTGACTGGTGGACTCAAACTGGCCCTGACTGGAGGCTTGAAATGGCTCTGACTGGAGGACTTTACTGGCACTGACTGGAGGACTCAAACTGGCTCTGACTGGAGGACTTGACTGGCTCTGACTGGAGGACTTGAAATGGCTCTGACTGGAGGACTTGACTGGCTCTGACTGGAGGACTTGAAATCGCTCTGACTGGAGGATTCAAAGTGGCTTTAACTGGAGGACTCAAACTGGCTCTGACATCAGGACCTGAAATCGCTCTGACTGGAAGACTTGGCCTCTGACTGGAGGACTCAAACTGGCTTTGACCTGACTGGGAAGACTTGACCTGGCTCTGACTGGAGGACTCTAACTGGCCCTGGGTGGAGGACTTGAAATGACTCTACCTGGAGGACTTGACTGGCTGTGACTGGAGGACTCAAACTGGATCTGAGTGGAGGACGTGAACTGGCCCTGAGTGGGGAGCTTGAAATGGCTCTGACTAGGGGACTTGAATGGCTCTGACTGGAGGACTCAAACTGGCCCTGACTTGAGGACTTGAAATGGCTCTGACTGGAGGACTTGACTGGCTCTGACTGGAGGATTTGAACTGGCTCTGACTGGAGGACTTGAACTGGCTTTGACTGGAGGACTTGACCTGGCTCTGACTAGAGGACTCAAACTGGCCTTGACTGGAGGACTTGAAATGGCTCTGACTGGAGGACTTGACTGGCTCTGACTGGAGGAGTCAAACTGGCTTCAGGACTCAAACTGGCTTTGACCTGACTGGAGGACTTGACCTGGCTCTGACTGGAGGACTCAAACTGGCCCTGGGTGTAGGACTTTAAATGGCTCTGACTGGAGGTCTTAAACTGGCCTTGACTGGAGGACCTGACTGGCTCTGACTGGAGGACTCAAACTGGCTCTGACTGGGGACTTGAACTGGCTCTGACTGCAGAATTCAAACTGGCTCTGACTGGAGGTCTCAAACTGGCTGCAGGACTCAAACTGGCTCTGACTGGAGGACTTGAAATGGCTCTGACTGGAGGACTCAAACTGGCTCTGACTGGAGGACTCAAACTGGCTCTGACTGGAGGACTCAAACTGGCTCTGACTGGATGACTTGACTGGCTCTGACTGGAAGACTTGAAAGCAGCTCTGACTGGAGGACTTGAAATGGCTCTGACTGGAGGACTTGACTGGCTCTGACTGGAGGACTCAAACTGGCTCTGACTGGAGGACTTGACTGGCTCTGACTGGAGAACTCAAACTGACTCTGACTGGAGGACTTGAAATGGCTCTGACTGGAGGACTCAAATTGAATCTGACTGGAGGACTTGAAATGGCTCTGACTGGAGGACTTGACTTGCTCTGACTGGAGGACTTGACTGGCTCTTACTGGAGGACTCAAACTGGCTCTGACTGGAGGACTTGACTGGCTCTGACTGGAGGACTCAAACTGGCTCTGACTGGAGGACTTGACTGGCTCTGACTGGAGGACTCAAACTGGCTCTGACTGGAGGACTTGACTGGCTCTGACTGGAGGACTCAAACTGGCTCTGACTGGAGGACTTGACTGGCTCTGACTGGAGGACTTGAAATGGCTCTGACTGGAGGACTTGACTGGCTCCGACTGGAGGACTCAAACTGCCTCTGACTGGGGAACTGGACTGGCTCTGACTGGAGGACTGAAACTGGCTCTGACTGGAGGACTCAAACTGGCTCTGACTGGAGGACTTGACTGGCTCTGACTGGAGGACTCAAACTGGCTCTGACTGGAGTACTCAAACTGCCTCTGACTGGAGGACTCAAACTGGCTCTGACTGGAGGACTTGACTGGCTCTGACTGGAGGACTCAAACTGGCTCTGACTGGAGGACTCAAACTGGATCTGACTGGAGGACTCAAACTGGCTCTGACTGGAGGACTTGACTGGCTCTGACTGGAGGACTCACACTGGCTCTGACTGGAGTACTCAAACTGGCTCTGACTGGAGGACTCAAACTGGCTCTGACTGGAGGACTTGACTGGCTCTGACTGGAGGACTCAAACTGGCTCTGACTGGAGGACTCAAACTGGATCTGACTGGAGGACTCAAACTGGCTCTGACTGGAGGACTTGACTGGCTCTGACTGGAGGACTCACACTGGCTCTGACTGGAGTACTCAAACTGGCTCTGACTGGAGGACTCAAACTGGCTCTGACTGGAGGACTTGACTGGCTCTGACTGGAGGACTCAAACTGGCTCTGACTGGAGGACTCAAACTGGATCTGACTGGAGGAAGAAAAAGAAAACCTAAATTAAACCTCCTCAATCACTCATACAAAATATGATTCAAATCAATAGCAGTTTAAATAGTTAAACACATGTTTAAATGATGAACATTCAGGGTAGTCGGAGCAAAATTCAGGGAGCTTTAAGTCGACTAAATTCACATATAAAGAGAAATACTGTTGATCTACATCTGACTAAGGAACTCACATTTAAAAAGAATGAACTTTTAAATTTATACTAGAAAAACAAATCTACTTAGATATCTGGTAGATACCATTAGTAACTTAAAACAATGACATACAAATACCTTCAAACATTAAAACTGCAAGAGCAACAGAAATGCTCATGGATGATAGTCTTTATGACTGCATCATCTGTTTCAAGTCTAGGAGGAACAACCCTCAGAAAAGTAGTTAGTAGTTAGACTTACAGGAGGGAAGCAGCCTCTCCTTGACCTTTGTGAAGCCACCTTAGACTTAGACCGAGTAGATGGGACCTCTTTGCTTTCATCACTTGAATCACAGGAGGCATCGGAATAATCTGGTACTTTTTCATCTGCAAACAGAGTACATGGTCACTCCTTTCCACAATCTATCAAAATGAATGACAGTTTATTATCATCATTGTCCCTGGACTAAAAATATATAAATGTTTTCATATGTAATGAGATTGTTTAAATAACTGGAAAACTTGTGGCCAAGTAAAACTATTTTTGTGGGAGTCTCATAAACTTTCAACATCAGCAAAGAGGCTGCACAGTTCTTTATCTGAAAGTTTTCATCATCATGCAGCAGTTTAGAAATTTGAATATGGATACATGAAACAGTTGTAGAAAGGTTAGGTAAACAATCAGTTATAGAGAGGTCCAGACGGAGGGCCCCATGAGGACATGAACTGAGACTGGTGTGTGTGGAAGAGAAAAGTTGTACAAGTTCTTTTGTAGGAAGAGTTCCATACAGGGCCCCATAAGGACATCAACAGGGACTGGTGCATGTGTGAAACAGATCATCTGACCAAATGGACACCAAATAGAAGCTGATCAAGCAAGTTAGTAGTTTACCCTGTCCAGAAATCATCCACATTTATTATTTTATTACCTTTGGAATAGTAGCATCATCAGAAACACGAGTAGACAGATTAAGAGGAGGCACAGCCACCTCTTCCTCAGGTGCTGCAGCCTGCTTGGATGTCCCTAGTGTTTAGACAGAAAGAAAGAAGGCCGTTAGCTGTCACAGGAATCATGAGACTGAATATAATTACAGGTCACAAAGATATCTGAATATGGTGCTTTATGAGGGTCAAGTTAACAGTTTCCCTATCTTGACATCCAAAAAGTGGCTCAAAAAGGAATGTCACTATCAAATATTTTCTTTATCAAACTGCAGCTCAGTAGGGGCTTTATTCATGTAGTTAATACTTTAGTTTAGATGCTTAGAAGTGTTGTCCTGTAGGGTAACAATCAGTTATAGAGAGGTCCAGGCGGAGGGCCCCATGAGGACATGAACTGAGACTGGTGTGTGTGTGAAACAGGTCATCTGACCAATTGGACAACAAATAAAGCAGGTGTTAAGATATAGACAAGGAGGCAGTGAGGTCTGACAGGAATCATATGATTTAATATAACAGATCACAAAGATATATGAATACGGTGCCTTATGAGGGTCAAGTTAAAAGACTCCCTATCTGAATATCATAAAAGGGGCTCAATAAAGGATGTCACTATCAAATATTTTCTTTATCATACTCCAGCTCAGTAGGGGCTTTATTCATGTAGTTAATACTTTAGTTTTGTTGCTGAGAAGTGTTGTCCTGTAGGTTAACAATCAGTTATAGAGAGGTCCAGGCGGAGGGCCCCATGAGGACATGAACTGAGACTGGTGTGTGTGTGGAAGAGAAAAGTTGTACAAGTTCTTTTGTAGGAAGTGTTCCATACAGGGCCCCATAAGGACATCAACTGAGACTGGTGCATGTGTGAAACAGATCATCTGACCAAATGGACACCAAATAGAAGCTGATCAAGCAAGTTAGTAGTTTACCCTGTCCAGAAATCATCCACATTTATTATTTTATTACCTTTGGAATAGTAGCATCATCAGAAACACGAGTAGACAGATTAAGAGGAGGCACAGCCACCTCTTCCTCAGGTGCTGCAGCCTGCTTGGATGTCCCTAGTGTTTAGACAGAAAGAAGAAGGCCGTTAGCTGTCACAGGAATCATGAGACTGAATATAATTACAGGTCACAAAGATATCTGAATATGGTGCTTTATGAGGTCAAGTTAACAGTTTCCCTATCTTGACATCCAAAAAGTGGCTCAAAAAGGAATGTCACTATCAAATATTTTCTTTATCAAACTGCAGCTCAGTAGGGGCTTTATTCATGTAGTTAATACTTTAGTTTAGATGCTTAGAAGTGTTGTCCTGTAGGGTAACAATCAGTTACAGAGAGGTCCAGGCGGAGGGCCCCATGAGGACATGAACTGAGACTGGTGTGTGTGTGAAACAGGTCATCTGACCAATTGGACAACAAATAAAGCAGGTGTTAAGATATAGACAAGGAGGCAGTGAGGTCTGACAGGAATCATATGATTTAATATAACAGATCACAAAGATATATGAATCACGGTGCCTTATGAGGGTCAAGTTAAAAGACTCCCTATCTGAATATCATAAAGGGGCTCAATAAAGGATGTCACTATCAAATATTTTCTTTATCATACTCCAGCTCAGTAGTGGCTTTATTCATGTAGGTAATAGTTTAGTTTTGTTGCTGAGAAGTGTTGTCCTGTAGGTTAACAATCAGTTATAGAGAGGTCCAGACGGAGGGCCCCATGAGGACATGAACTGAGACTGGTGTGTGTGTGGAAGAGAAAAGTTGTACAAGTTCTTTTGTAGGAAGTGTTCCATACAGGGCCCCATAAGGACATCAACTGAGACTGGTGCATGTGTGAAACAGATCATCTGACCAAATGGACACCAAATAGAAGCTGATCAAGCAAGTTAGTAGTTTACCCTGTCCAGAAATCATCCACATTTATTATTTTATTACCTTTGGAATAGTAGCATCATCAGAAACACGAGTAGACAGATTAAGATGAGGCACAGCCACCTCTTCCTCAGGTGCTGCAGCCTGCTTGGATGTCCCCTAGTGTTTAGACAGAAAGAAGAAGGCCGTTAGCTGTCACAGGAATCATGAGACTGAATATAATTACAGGTCACAAAAGTTTGCTCACACTATCTTTCAAACAGCACAATAATACTCTTTATTTTTTACATTCATGACACTTGTCTTTAAGAACCATTTCTACATAAAAATAATGCAGAAATGGACATAGAAGTTTGGACTGTTTTCATGTCTGTAAAGCATCTCTTTAGCACCAACACACCACTCTTTGAACCCTGGTTTTGGCCTTGTGTAGACAGTTTCTTCAATAATAAAGAAAGTGTGATACAGCCATCCAATAGGAATGGTGTGCATACCTGACGTGTTTCTTGTCCATCAGCCAGTTTCAGGAACTTCCCATGTCACTATTATTTTTTTCTTCAAATATAATTTGGACACTGGTCCAACTAAGACTCAAAAATTCTCACTGAATAGACAAAAAGTTGTGTAAAGTGAAACTACCACCTCATGTCGTGTAACCAACGCATGATCTAACAAACTCAACTTTTGCAGCATGGCCATTTTGAATCACCATAGTTGAATTTCAAGTTCAGTTCCTATTTCTATGCTCCTCACAGCAAACAGACAAAAGCGTGGCCTGTTGTTTACTATAACTTTTTCATGGTGCAGTTTGGAGATTTGTGGCTGTCAGTCACTAATATTCCAAGGAACCATCTTCCTTGGACCCATCAATACTAAAGACAAACAAAAACAATATGACAAACTTTGTGCTACTCAAAATACAAAATTTATAAAATATATCTTAAAACTTTTATTTGAAGAGCCACTTGAGATCCAAAGCCCATTAAGTCTAATATTTTACTTATTCATTTATTAAATATTTGAACATGTTTCAGGCCTAACTGTGACCAAAAATGCATCTGATTTACTCACCATCAGTGACATCGTTGATTGGCATTCTTCTGCTGATATGATTTCACCCCTGTACTCCAACACAAAAGAACCTTGCTTGATTGGTTTAGTAGCAAACACTCCTCTTCCTATAAAGACAAAGAATTAAATAAACTTATGTAGAAGTCATGCCAAGTAGCCTTAACCTTTCCAATACAGCATGCAAAAAGGTTTCTACATTCCATGACTTTTTAAATATAAGGATTTTCTGTTTAACAGGGACCATCCTATGATAACCACATGCCCTACAAGCCTGTATTCTGGTTCTTCTTTTGTATGACTACTATGAATTAACTTCAAAATTATTCTTTTGTTTATCCCCAGTTGCACAGTGATCAGACTTTTCTCATTTTCAATTCGATCTTCTATTGATCCATCACTTACCTTAATGACATCTGAATATGTTAGACATTATGCACAGAGCAAAAACAATACCAGTAACTTTAAATTACTATATTTAATTTCACTAGTGTGTACTAAAAACCTCTCTGATGGAAATCCAACACTTTTCTACACATCTTTCACTAACTGTATTGGAATTTAACAAAACAGATTGAAGGCAGATATTTCCATGACATATCTTTTGAAAATAGCTTAAACCTTTCTTCATTTGTGCTAAAGAATATAATTAAAATGTGCTGCTGTAATTTGCAGCTACCAAATGGGCTTGAGATCATACCTTTGATATTATTGATAAATTTCTCTGCAAACCCTGGCTTGTCTCTCCCAGACAGAATGTATGACATTGCATCTTACCCAGGTTTTATCCTGGCCTTCCTTTTGGACATCATGGCTCTGTGAAAATGATTTTATATCATTAAACAGCTGAGCTATGTAAGAAAACAAATACCTCATTAAGTAATTCAGTAATGTTAGGAACACATTTGTGTTCCAGTGTTGATAATATTCATTTAACATTTATCACTGTAGCATTACATTTTATTTAATTTAAGTTAAACATTATCTTATTCACTTTTTTATTTTCTCAATTATGCATATATGCAGCATATAGTAACACTATTCCAACATCCTGCTTCAACTATTGTGACTGACACTGATCATCCACCCTAAATAATAACACGGATGACTATTTAACAGCGCGAATAAGGCCTTACTTCAAGAAGGGCACGGACCATAGTTAGCTTACCTGACCAGGCAAGACCCTTCGCGATACTCACGTGATCAAGCGCGGCGTACCGCGAACATTTACCCAAGCAGGCTCGAGCCTCCGGCTCTGGCTAAGCTTAGCCTCGTGTTACGTCTAGCTTACCTGTCGGGCGGGGCCTCGGGCCACGGTTGGTTACGTGTCGGGCGAGAGTATCGGGCTACGTCTAGCTTACCTAAGCGGGCGCAGCCTCGGCTCGGCTGGCTTGCATATCCGGGCGAAATGGCGGGCTCGGCTGGCTTACCTAAGCGGGCGCAGCCTGGACTCTGGCTAGCTTACCTGTCGGCCCGGGCCTCGGTTTCTACGGTTAGCTTACCTAACTGGGCGCAGCCTCGGGCTCGGCTAGCTTACCTGTCCGGGCAGGAGCCTCAGACTACGGTTAGCTTAGCTAACTGGACGGATTCTTGGCCGACAGGTAGCTTCTTTGGCCAGGTCAGACCTACCGTCACACATATTACATAGATCGAAGTACAGAGTTTGTGTTACAAAGCTGTACCTGTCAGGTTTTAACCTTACATGTGGCGTTCAGTGTGATCAGGCGCCCCATTCAAGCCTCCGTTGAACATGGTTAGCACTTAGCTCTCGTCACCTGGGCACCACATCTTCTACCGTAAATAAACACATCCATAATAAACTTAACACAAGTATTTAAGTAGAAACAGCAACAACACATTAAACAAATACCTTATCAGACATCTATTCACGTGTGACAGCACACTCTAACACTCTTGTGATCGTCTCCGTTACCCCAGCCCGCCATCTCATGAATATTCACTGACTTAAGTAGCCATGCTGCAGGAGACGTGCCCAGCCCAATGCAAAGCATAGCCGTCTCCAAGCTAATGGTTAGCAGCTAACAAGCTAAAGATAACAAAAACTGTCTTTCATGTTAGTATCCACGGAAAATGCTTTCTATATTCACATATTCTAATATTTGTCTGGTTAATGTAATCAATAAAAAGAAGTTTATGTTGTTAATTTAAATATTAACTGAAGACCATCAACCTGTGTCTAATCTTTTGCAGCTAAAATAAAAATACTATATCAAATAGTATTTGTTTCTTGTTTCCCTAAAACTCTATTTAGTAAAATAATGTAATAAAAATATAAACTTACCTTATTTTTTTTTAAATTCTTCAGTTCCTGGCACAGCATTGCTCTGTGTTGTGAATATTGTGTTTCAACTCTCAGACAAATCCCATAAAGTCCCGCGAGACTATGATGCTTCCATGTTCAAGGCGTCTGATTGGCTAAGATCACACACTCTTCAGGAAGTGTGTGTGAGGCTGCAGTTACATCAAACCAACTGCAGGGGGCCAGAGAGCACACACACTTCACACACACATTTCCAGTTTTTGTCACCTTGTGGGCCAAGTGAGAAAAAAGCATGAGGAGCATTAGAGAAGGCTCCTGAACAGCTTTAAAGCATTAAACGTTCTGGGGCCCAGCATTTTGGCCCCACAAGGATTCAGGGCCTCATACCGTTGGTGGGCTACTGGGGGTGTGGCCCCACCAAGTAAGAAACACGAGTGCACCCACCCACACACACACACACACACACACACACACACACACACACACACACACCCACACACACACTAACATGTTCAGACGTGGAGAAAAATGTTTGTACCCTTCAGTCCTAGAAAGAAAACCTACAATGGTCACTGAAATAACTTGAAACTGACAAAAGTAATAATACTTTGACAAAACAAATTTACTGAAAATCAAGTAATGAAAATCTGACATTGGTTTTGAATTGTGGTTCAACAGAAAAATCCTAAAATACAAAGTAACGAAACTGGCCTGGACCAAAATTATGGTACCCGTAACTTAATATTTTGTTGCACAGCCTTTTGAGGCAATAACCGCATTCTGGAAATTTCTGAAACTTTCAATGACAATTCTGCACCTGTCAACAGGTATTTTGGCCCACTCATCGTGAGCATACTGCTCCAGCTGTCTCAGGTTTGAAGGGTGTCTTCTCCAGACTGCACGTTTCAGCTCCTTCCACAAATGTCTGATAGGATTTAGATCAGGGCTCATAGAAAGACACTTCAGCATAGTCCAGTGTTTTGTTCTGAGCAATTCTTGTGTGTTTTTAGCTGTGATTTGCGTCATTATCTTGTTGGAGGACCCATGACCTGAGACTGAGATCAAGCTTTCTGACACTGAAACATCTCCTCCGTGTTTCACTGTAGGTACAGTGTTCTTTTCTTTGTATACTTCATTTTTGCGTCTGTGAACGTAGAGCTGTGACTTGACAAAAAGCTCCAGTTTTGTCTTATCATAACAGTCTCAATTTTTAGGATTTTCTTTCAACAGTGATGTCCTCCATTAAGTCTACCTTGGTGCAAACAGCGACAGATGGTGGGATCCGATACTGATGTCCCTTGACCTTGGAGTCCACTCCTAATCTCTTTGGAAGTTGTTCTGGGCTCTTTGGTTACCATTCATGTTATCCGTCTCTTCAATTTGTCATCAATTTTCCTCTTGGTGCCTCATCCAGGGAGGTTGGCTACAGTCCTGTGGACCTTAAACTTCTGAGTAATCTGTGCAGCTGTAGTCACAGGAACATCAAGCTGCTTGGAGATGGTCTTATAGCCTTTACCTTCAAACATGCTTGTCTATAATTTTATTTCTAATCTCCTGAGACAGTTCTCTCCTTAGCTTTCTTTGCTTTATGTTCAGTGTGGTACACACCACGATACCAAACAGCACAGTGACCACTTTTCAGCCTTTAAATAGGCAGACTGATTAATTACAAGTTTGAAGACACCTTTGACACCTGGCCAGTTTCCTTATTTCGTTCTTTTTAAATGAATCTGTTTAACCACAACTCAAAGCAATGTCTGATTTTCTCTCTTTAATTTTCAGTAAAATTTTATTTATAATTATTTTGTCAGTTTCAAGTTATATTGTTGACCAATTTGGGTTTTTTCCCTCACTATAGTTCCAGTCTACAAATTAAAAGTGTCCAAGCCGTTGCTATGCAAAAAGACACGAAGGCCATAAAACACATTACATCTATATATAAGTACTAGAAACAGAAATTGACAGAAGTAATGTTTATGTATTGCTGTCATTGTAGATATATACAATCTGATTACAACAATCTGACTGCATCAGTTTTTACTTGTATCAATGGCTCATTATTATCTCATCACAAAGGCATAATATACAGGCCCTTTGTGGCTGTTCAATATTAAAATGAATAACATTTCATGTGAAATGTTTGTTTTGAATCTAGCATTCAAATTCTAAAAGAAATCATACTTAAAGGATGAATTCTGAACAAATCTTTAAAGGTTCCCTGATATACAAGACATGGAACAGTATCCTGATTCTTCCACAGTAACCCAACCTGTTAATTGAACAACTTTACCGGTTTCAGAATTTGATGATTTTTTTCCCACTTTGAGAATATATATGTGGCCAAATAATTTGTAAGTATTTTATTTGTACAGCAACTGTAAGTTGGTCAGACACATCTCTAAA
Organism: Scarus forsteni; assembly: GCA_036419115.1. Lineage (NCBI taxonomy): Eukaryota > Metazoa > Chordata > Actinopteri > Labriformes > Labridae > Scarus > Scarus forsteni. The sequence goes on along the minus strand of JAZDUH010000157.1, from coordinate 28,645,745 downwards.
TAATTGAATTTGTTGAAAAAAAATCATAAAAAAACTATTTTTTTCCCAGTTAAAATTCAACAACTTCTTTCAATTGTAATACTTAGCTTTACATTTGATTTCAAAAGATGCACCAGACTTCAGTGAAGGGGATTTGACCCAATTTGATGATTTATTATTTGTGTTTGAGTAAGTTTTGGGGTAAAGTGTGCACCCTGGCTCACACCTATGGCAATGATCATAAAATAGGTCATAGTACAGGCCCTGGATGACTTTTGGATTTTCTAAAGGTATATTCTTGGGAGTCTCTGGGTGTACTACAAATACCACACAAACAAAAAATTGGGCTGTGGGCAAAATTACATGTATTGTGAAAGAGGTCCTTTTAGCTTTCTCAGGTGGGTGGAATGGTTTCTGGACTCACCTTGCCGACTACATTTCCATTTTGGCTCACAACATGTCATGTCTGAATTAATTTCTTTACCACTTTATGTATGTCTGTTGAAAGCCCTGCTAATGTATGTCAGCAAAGTTCTGGCTTTAACAAGATTCATCATAAAAAGAAGAACAGAAAAAGATATCTACCCAACATCATTCCCATCAGTGAGACATATGATGCGGAGTCTGCAGTCCGGGAATCTTGCTTTAACCTTTTCCAGCTCAGCTGCCCCATGTTGCAGAGCTTCATACAGCACAGTCCGTCCACTCTCCTTCAGGCTTCGCACATGTTCCTAAGAGGAGGAACAAAAACTCTCTTTTCTCATCACCTAAAAATTAGTACTGCTGATAAACCAAAATGCACCTTTAGTAAAAATAAATGAACATATGAAACAAGATTAACCTTGAACTTTTCCAGATTTTCAGTGAATGTGTGGAGAGTCTTCACTCTGGAGTGAAACTTTACGAGGCCAATGACATGATGAAAATCATAAGCCATGGTTCTTGTGGCAAAGTTGTCAAAGAGCTCCTTCACAGCATCAATCTTCTTTATTTCAGCACTTCCATAACACTCGTCCCCCATTGAGGAGCTTGTGTCTACCAGCACCTGATGACAAATTCAGGCCAAGAATGTGATCATTTGATTATGTCCTTCTTTTAACCTAGACCCAACTTCTTTAAATTATTTGAAATTGCTGTTTGTAACCTTGTTTACACTTAATTGTCATGATACTCCGTTTTTTAGTTCTCTGGTTTCATTTTTTATTGTGTTCATTGGTTAGTCCTCTTGTGTTTTCCTTTTGCCACTTTGATTCTGTTCTTCTTTTTAGTTAAGTTACTGGTTTTGCGACTTGTCTTTCATGTTGCCTGTCTTATTGTGATTGCCCAAGGAAAGGTGGTGGCGTGGCAATTTATATAAAAAACAAAAGGCCAATATGTTGTTTTCAATGCTCTACAAACCTTCCTCTGCCTCACAGCTTCATCTCAGGGCAGCAACTTGGCTTGTTTATGCCTGACTGTCCCACTTGCAGAGCTCTCTCTGCTCTCATTGGTTAGTGTCTTACATGATGACCAAATTGCTGGGGGCGGGACAAAACTAAACATGTCAGACTCTCTGTGGGACTGGGGAGTTGTTTGTTGTCTACATAAGATGAAAAAACAGATTTTCATGGGCAACAGGCTCCAAAACCTACAGACATATTTGAAACCAGAGTAATGTTTAAAATGACCACAAAAACTTGATTACATGATAACATTTATGTTATATCCAGTGTATGAACAAAAACTTATGTGTGATGAAAAAAGCATAACTGTTTTTGAGTCTGTCAACTTTAGCGAAGAAGAGTATTTTCATTACAATTACATGATTTAAATGTAACATTGCCATGATGATAATGACTCTGGCTTTACTCATCACATCAGACATTTAATTTGGTAATGGAAAGGCTATATTAAAATATTACTGGAAGAGAGGTACTATATAAATGATGTTCACACAGTCATCTCTAATTCTTACGAGAAAACACCCCAAAAGATACAAGAAGAGATGGATTAGGTCTTACCAGTATAGCCTCTACTGGTGTCCTGGTGGTGACAAATGTTCTGTCATCTCTGCGATCACCCGTCCTGTGTTCAGTGTTAACGTTTAGATATCAGAGGGGCGTAAGGTGAAAGATGATAACATGAATATAAGACCATGAGAATCTCTTTACCTGGCTGCTAACAAGTTTACATCCTCTGTTCTGTGCTTGCCATGCAAACAATCCCACACTTTGATGGTGCTTGGCTTTGCTTTATCTTTCTCCAAATACACCCCAAGGTTGTCTGATTGGGCAAAAATATAGGATTAAATTCAAAGATCATCATATATCAAAGGAAGTAGAGAAAACAAACGATATTACTGTAAAATGGGTCCAAGATTTAGTTTATGAACACATATTTTCATATTTTGTTTTATGACCTTGAAAAAAAACCTGGCTTCAGATTTTTTTTTTAAAAGGATTCTTACATACTTTTTTATGTCAAAATTTAAAATTGCAATGAAATAGAAAACAGGATTCATTATTTTAAAACTCTCTCACCTTACAGACATTTTCAAACCTGCCTTAAACGTTGCAGTGTACTGCACTTAATTTTAATAAATGTTTTGTTCCACCATGCAAAGTATGCAGTTACAATCTGAATAATATATGGTTAAAGTCAGAAATGAAGCCATCTTGTCTGAGATTCAACATAAATACCTTCACTGAGCAGAACGAGGCATTTATCACATAGTCCCAGATCCTTTAAATGGAGAGGTGGGGTCACATTAAGCCATATATAGGATTTTAATTCTTCTGCCATGTTTCCAAAAGTCTTCTCCATTTTTATCTGAAAGCTGACATTTAAAAGCACAAAGAGAACATTATTTCAAGTCAGGGGGACAGTGTGTTTCTTTTCATTCAAAGGGCTCTAATTTCGTAGACCAGGCGCAAGCGTAGGCGCACCTGCCCTGCGCCGGCCTTTGCCGTGCGCACAGGGTGTGACCCGGGCACTTTGCAAGTTTCCTGCAGTGTCAAGAGAGGCGCACTCAAGACGCAGAGGAGCGCAGAGGGGCGCAGAGGAGCACATCCACGCCCACGTCTCTGCCCCTCGGCGCAAATGCCAGAGTAGGAGGAGAAAAGCCGTGAGTGGGTTAAACACAGCCGAGCGCTGTCTTCACCAATCAAATGAGTGCCTCTCCTCGCCTTTAAATGTTCCTTAATCTGTTCCTTTGTCATTATAGGAGTACAGAATTAAGAGACAGTTACACCGCAGCTGGCTTATCCATTCAGAATATTTTTGATCCACCCGCATTCCTGGTTTGTCATCACCAAATAGCAGAGCCTTTAGTGATATACTGTATACTCTCCCGGTGTCTCCGCCTCATCTTCCTTACAAAAATGTACTCCATCTTTTTAGATCACATTAAAAATAAAGACTAAAATAGAGGAATATGGGAAATCACAGGTAAATCCTGAGTGACATACATTTATTTTATCTCCTTTTTCTTCGTCTTTTTTCTCCCTCTTTTCTTTGAATTTAATGAAATGAGAGAAGCCAGATATATACTCAGTATCAGACGATGAGGTTGTTTATTATTGACTTGTAAGATGTGCATCAAACTTCCAGCTGCCGTCAGGTTAAGTTTCCATTATGACAAACGGCTTTAATCCAACATCAGATGTGATGGGACAGTTAATATAGATACAAATGTATATGCTGGTTTAGACGGTTACATTAAACAGTGATTGCTGTGATTGTTTATTGGTTTAAAATGTGCCTGACGCTCTGGAAACCTGCCTCTGAGGCTTTGTTGATGTGTGCGCACATGTGCGCCTGTCACCAAATTACAGCTGCAGAGGGTGCGCTTCGCCTTGTCCCGAGAATAGACCAGGTTGGAGCATGCGAGCTTTCAGCGCACTTTCTGCACTGTTTTTGGCACAAAATTGTCACTGCTTCAACATGAATCTGCCGACACCTCCCCCGGTGCGCCGTCACACCCATCTCTGCGCAGATGGTCTACCAAATTGTCAAACTGGCAGCGCATGGCGGTGCGCCGGACGAAATTAACACTGCGCAGGGTGCGCCAGGCTTGCGCCCCCTGCGCTGCGCCACGAAATTAGAGCCCAATATCTTGATCAACAGAAAAATATACAGATGTTTGGCTAAAACTGATGAGTACATTTATTTATCTTATTAAAGACCTGAAAAAATAAGGGAGTGAAGGGTACACACTTCTGGCTTGTTGTCTTGTCATGGTTGATCCAAAGAGCATATCTTCTGATGAATGGAGGCAGACTGAGCAAGATTTTCTCAATGTCGGTCGCTCTCTGCAAAGATGTTTCTCGCAAAGTCTCTTCAGTGCAGTTTGGAATTTTCTCTCCATCTGAAAATGAGAGAAAATGAAAAGAAACAGTGTGGCACTAAGCGTTGGGTGATTTTCTTTTTTAATAAGACAACATTTTACTTCTTAACTTACCTTTGATTTTCTGGAGAATGTCTGTTCGTTCAAAGGCATCTGGCACTCCAGGCACTCTGACTGGTTCGCAGAAACGACTGTAATCTCCAGAGTAAAGCGTGATTGGAGCATAACTCTCATGGTCTGTGGTCAGTTTCTGTGACAACAAGGTGAGAAGAAGTCTTAACCTAACTATGGACAGCATCACAATAAACACTCCTGTCAAGTTCATGTCAAAAACACACACAAGATCAGCTGCATCTGGTTCCTCTCAACGCGGAGGACAAGTGGCTCTACTCTGAGCCCCTCCTGGATGACCGACCCTCTGACCCTATCTCTAATACCCCTTTCAGACTGACCAAAAACAGTTTAAACACAGTAACAATCTGCTCCTGTCTACAGTTTGAAAGGGTCTAATCAGCAATTCCACTCAAGTCGTTTGACTCTGCAAGGGACGTGGGTTTTAATCGGCTCTCCTCTGATTGGCTTCAGCGAGAACATCACAGCCACGTCAAGCCACTAATTTATGGATGAAGTCGGCGCAACGTCCCCATGGCATAATATCATGCCCGGCTCCTCCGTCTGTAACTTACATGACTTTGCCATCTCAACAACTAATTCCTCTGCCTTTGAATCACCGGCGCCGACTTTGTACATTTTTAAAGACGGTCAAAAAGTACAAAGTAAAGAAAACTGTGTCCACGGCCTCCATGCTCCTTTCAACATGGACAAGCTACATTGCGCTGATGATATCATGAACGTGATGACATCGGAGACATCGGAGGCAGAGACAAAGCCATGCAGCTCGCCTGCTGTCAATTAGGCCCGGGTCTGCTGGCAGTTGAAAAAGAGTCACTTGCCGATTGTTAGCAGGTTATCCCACATTCAAAAACCCGTGTTGACCAGCTAACTTTAGTGTGAAAGCGGTATAAGGGAGAGCCCAGGCCCCTGCGTAGGAAACTCACTTTGGCTGTCAGTGTGTAAAGATAGGGGTGATGACCAACTGGTAAATCGAGAGCTTTGCCTTGCGGCTAAGCTCTCTTTTCACCATGACAGACCGATGCAGAGTCCACATCACTGATGACGTTGCACAGATCCGCCTGTTTTCTTCCTCTTCATCTGCTCATGAAGAAGACCCCCGAGATACTTGAACTCCTCCACTTAGGGTATAATCTCATCCCTGACACGGAGAGGGCACTCCACCCTCCCCCGGGCGAGGACCAAAGACTCAGATTTGGAGGTGCTGATTCTCATCCCAGCCACTTCACACTCGAACTGGAGCACCCCCCACGGGACCCAACAAGGGAGACGGCAGAATGCCTTCTCCAGATCCACAAAACATATGTAGACAGGTTGGGCAAACTCCCATGCACCCTCGAGCACCCTATGGAGGGCATAGAGCTGGTCCAAAGTTTCAAAACCAGGACAAAAACCACATTGCTCCTCCTGAATCAGAGCTTCGACAATCCAACCCCTGAATAGACCTTACCAGGGAGGCTGAGGACTGTGATGAAAAAGGGGACCACCACCCCAGCCAGACAATCCAATGGTACTGTCCCCGATGCTCACGCAATGTTGCAAAGCTGTGTCAGCCATGACAGCCCCACAACATCAAGGACCTTTGGGAACTTGAGGCCTTGAGGAACTCCGGCTGGATCTCATCCACTTCCGGAGCTTTTTGACCACCTCGGTGACCTAACTTCCAGATATAGGAGGGCCCACCACAGAGTCCTCCAGGTCTGCTTCCACACCAGCAGATGTGCCGTTGGGACTGAGGAGGTCTTCGAAGCAGTCTTTCCACTGATCTACCCAAGTCAAGGTCAGCAACGCACCATCCTCACCATAGGTAGTGTTGACAACAAACTGCTTCCCCCTCCTGAGATGCTGGATGGTGGTCCAGGATCTCTTCGAAGCTGTACAGAAGTCACTCTCTATGGCCCCACTGAACTCCTCCCATGCCCAGGTTTTTTTTTCCTTGGCAACCACCGAAGCTGTAGTCCGCCTGGCCTGCCGGTACCTGTCAGCTGCCTCCAGAGTCCCATTGGCCAAAAAGGCCCGATAGGACTCCTTCTTCAGCTTGACAGCATCCCACAACTCTGGTGTCCACCAGTGGGTTTGGGTGTTGCCGCCACGACAGGCACGACATGTCCCCTACCTCCCGCGCGACATGGTCAAACTTCACCTGAAGTAATGAGTTGAACTTCTTTCTGATGGGAGACTCTGACAGACGTTCCCAGCAGACCCACACAACACGCTTGGGCCTGCCGGGTCTGACGGGCATCCTCCCCCACCAAAGGAGCCAACTCACCAGCAGGTGGTGATCAGTTGACAGCTCCACCCTTTTCTTCACCCAGGTGTTCTTTGCATGCATGTTTGAAATGAAAATAAATTCAATTCAATTCAATTCAAAAACATGTGGCCATTGTCCAATGATATGACCACAAAGTTGATCATCAAACTGCAGCCTAAGGAGTCCTGGGGCTCTAATTTCGTGGCGCAGCGCAGGGGGCGCAAGCCTGGCGCACCCCACGCAGTGTTAATTTCGTGCGGCGCACCGCCGTGCGCTGCCAATTTGACAATTTGGTAGACTGTTTGCGCAGAGATGGGTGTGACGGCGCACCAGGGGGGAGGTGAAGGCGCACCGGGGGAGGTGCCGACAGATTCGAGTGGCGCAGTGACAATTTCGTGCCAAAAAACAGTGCAGAAAGTGCGCTGAAAGCACGCCAGCTGCAACCTGGTCTAACCTCGGCGCAGGGCGGAGTGCACCCTCCGCAGCTGTAATTTGGTGACAAGCGCACATGTGCGCACGCCTCAGAGGCAGGTTTCCAGAGTGTCAGGCACATTTTAATGCAATAAACAATCACAGCAATCACTATTTAATGTAACCGTCTGAACCAGCATATACATAATTGTCCCGTCACATCTGATGTCGGATTAAAGCTGTTTGTCATAATAGAAACTTCACCTGGCAGCTGGAAGTTTGATGCACATTTTACAAGTCAACAATAAACATCCTTAACATCTGATACTGAGTATATATCTGGCTTCTCTCATTTCATTAAATTCAAAGAAAAGAGGGAGAAAAAAGACGAAGAAAAAGGAGATAAAATAAATGTCTGTCACTCAGGATTTACCCGTGATTTCCCATATTCCTCTATTTTAGTCTTTATTTTTAACGTGATCTAAAAAGATAGAGTAGGCTACATCATTGCAAGGAGGATGAGGAGGAGACACCAGGAGAGTATACAGTTTATCACTAAAGGCTCTGCTATTTGGTGATGACAAACCAGGAGTGCAGGTGGATCACAAGTATTATGAACGGATAACCCAGCTGTGGTGTAACTGTCTCTTATTTTTTTTACTCCTATTAATGACAAAGGAACAGATTACATCTGTCCCGGGAGCTGGCCCACACGGTGACGCGCCCCGCTGTCCATGCCTGCTGAATGACAGCAGCTCTGACCGTCTCCAGCAGCGGGGATCATTCAGACCAATCAGACGCTGCGCCTCGGCATAGCGCATTTAAAAGCGAGGCGCTCATTTGATTGGTGAAGACGGCGATCGGCTGTGATAATCCCACTCACGTCTATTCTCCTCCTACTGTGACATTTGCGCGGAGAGGCAGAGACGTGGGCGTGGACGGGCAAGCTCTGCGCCCCTGTGCGCCATGAGTGCGCCTGTCTTGGCACTTCAGGAAACTTGCAAAGTGCGCTGGTCACACCCAGTGCGCACGGCGAAGGCCGGCGCAGGCAGGTGCGCCTGCGCTTGCGCCTGGTCTACGAAATTAGAGCCCCTGGTGTCAAGATCACATATTGATCAGACTTTCAGTTCATTAAGTAAAATAAATTGATAAATTAATAATAATAATAATAATAATAATAATAATAATAATAATAATAATAACCATGGAACTTAATGGGCCTAAATAATTTATTTTATATCCATCAAAATGGGAATTGGTTGTTCCTTGAGTTCATATAAATATTCACATTTTTCTGTTTGTCTGTGAATGGAAATGGCGTTAATTACAATGCAGCTGTGTCAGAAAGTTCACTTGAGGCAGCGGGCTATCCTACGCAAAAATATAAGGACGCGTTTACAAGGCGCCAAAACATTGCGTTTTGGCCTTGCATTTAGATGAGAACCTGTTACGTTTTGTCAGAAAACGCAAACTTTTGAAAACGCTCTCCAGAGTGGAGAGTTTTCAAAACGCTCCTCCATCCAGCCTCGTGTAAAACGGGTGAAACGCTGACGTCACCGCATACACACTCGCAGTTTCAGGTGAAGGTTGCGCGCGCAGCCAAAACTTCCAGCTAAGCCACTCCGGTCCAGTTGGGGGCGGTAATGCGCCTCAAGGTTGGATTGCCAACCGTCTCACACAAAAACGGCAGGAAAAAAAAGAACAACCACAACAATAATGGCTGATTTCCGAGTAATATATGTGCTGCTTGCTGTCCTGGGTTTGTAATCGCTCCTCCAACAAAATATGGAGTTACTGCGTCTACACTCTGACCAGCGGAGACTCTCATCACCTGCAAGCTTTGTCACTGACCTGTGTGGGAAATACTGATGAGGGCTGAGAGCCGAGAGCTGCGCTCTCCATGGGGCTGATTGTGTTCTTTTCTAATTGTTTACAAGCCGAATTGATCAGTTGATTTAAATTATTTTAGTTCCACAGTTTTTTTAGGCTGTGACCTCTCTTATTTAAGAAAAAAGAAGAGGAAAAATATTGAATCAGTACTTTGCATGCACCTTTTTTTTCCCCTAAAATGAGCCACCTTTCATTTATCGTTTTCTGAAGATGTTGACTTTTTTTACTTAATGTGTAGGCATTTAATTCTTGGCTGGGGCCTCTCTAATTTAAGAAAAAAATGTTTGCTGGGTTTTTCTTTTTTAAATCTAAAACAAAGGCCTCAAATTAATTTTCCTTAAACTATTTTTATTTATAGTAAAAGAGCTTAGCCTTGCAGAGCAGACAGACCTGCCTGATTCTGAAATCATGCATCCCTGTCTTGTCAGCCTCCATTGTCCATCAGTTTCACTCGGCTATATGATTAACAGCTCAATCAGGGCAGAGAGGCGAAGGGAGCAGGAGCAGCAAGCGTGACTTGACAGGAAGTGGCTTGACAGGAAGTGAAGTCACTTCCTGTTGTACAAATAATGGCAAATAATGGCAAATAACGGTGGTTAGCCAGTGGTTATCATGGTTACTCAGTTATATCTGGCGAAATATGCCCTCCTAATACGTTTACTTTGTAGGAATTGTCTTCACAAGGTTAATTTCACATTTAAATGTTAAATGATACATCTGTGTGGTATAATTTAATGTGAAACTATAGTCTTAAGGTAGTTAAGCCCTCGGCTATCGGCTGTTAGCGGCAACAGCTAACGGCTAACAAGAGCAAACAACAGTGAACGGCTAACTACATTTAGCCGCTACATACCTATGCTACGCCATAGCAGCGCTGCTTTATATGGATTGGTCTGTGGTGAGTGTGATGAGCCAAACAATCGTCCAATCACAAGCTGCTGTTGTTTTGAAGGTTCTGCCCCCAAGGGGCTCCTCCCCAGATTGATTAGTGAAATATTTCCAATATGGAACAGTCCATCTGGCATGTCAGGTCAAAAAGAGCTAGCTGCGCACTCAATAAAACATATCCTGCATTAAAAATTGACAATAAATATTGTTGAAACCATGAAAATGTGGACATAGGGGAAGACTATTAGACACAACTGGACTTTGGTTTGGACTTTTAATTGTAGAAAATTGTAGTAACTGGACCTCAGTGAGCTTTAATTAAATACCCCTGCCCCAGAGATTGTTGTTCATGGAAATTTCAGAATGTCAGCAGTTTCTGAAATACTCAAACTGGTCTGGTAACTAAAATCCCACGACGAAAGCAACTAAAATCCCCTTTTTTTCCAATCTGATGCTCAGTTTGAACTTGATCAGGTCATTTTAACCATCACGTGTTAATTAGCAGTTGAACAAGTGTACCCAATAAAGTGACCGGTGAGTGTATATCATCATACCTCTGCTTCTGATTTAAGGTGTGCCCAGCAGTACAGTGAGTTCTCAAAGACGTCCAGGTCCTCAATGATTTTCTCTCCTCGTTGTGATCCACGTTGAGGCAGAAGCTCCCTGAAGAGCAGGTACAATCCTTCAAAAACTGCAATCTGCAACACAAACAAGAAGGAGAAAGAAAGTATAATGCAGATGATGAAAACACTACTTTAGAAAGTACAACTCAGAAAAAAACTCAGAAAACCCAGTAGCATCAACTAATTTTCACCTTCTGATTCCTGGTTATTTTTTCATTTCGCCAAAGGAACTGATGCAAACTCTGGGCAAGAGGGTTACATCCAGTCAGTCCCCTTATGTAGGAGATCAGCTTCTTCAGTTGCTCTTTTGTGCTGCGATGTTTCTAGAAGACAAGCCCCGTGGGGATTAGATAGAGAGGGTAAGATACAGTGACATTAATAAATGTAATAAATGCATTCAAGCAAAGACAGAAATAGGGGGGCCAGGTTGGCTCCATTTGCCACATATCTTAAGGTTGTATCATACTGGTGAGATGTCAGTGGGGGACAGCAGCACTTTGAGTCTGTGTCTGCTTTTACATGTGTGCAAAGCATGCACCATGTCATGCTCTCTTGCGTGTTTCCAAAACCGAATGACAGTGTGAATTAACACAAATGTTCCCTTCTCTTGGAATGAATGTGATGTCTATAAAACAAAATGATGGAGCTTCATCGTGATTCTTTTGCATAAATTCAATAAGAAAATGGTTAGAGTGAGCTGTGCTTTTGACAGCTAAAAGTGAGTTGTCCATGAGAAATACAAAGAACATTGTACCCCACTGTAATTAGACAATTGGCAGCCATACATAATTTATATACATAAAACGTATGAGTTAAAACATAAAATAACATGTTTCTTCAAAGATTTCATAATACAAAACAGAAATAAAAATGTCGTAAAATGTATTCCAATACAGTAGATCTAGCATGAGACTAATGCAGGCAAACAGAAGCCATACTAGCGCACATGATTCAGCACTGCCACCAACAAATTTTGTAAATGTGTCTTCAAGATGTTTTTGAGGTGCTGAGTAAGTAAATAAACTCTGATACATTATTGGCACATTTTTAAACCAAAAGACCTGGGATTAACACCTTTTAGCATAAAAGGTGATAAAGGGTTTAGATTAAAGCATGAAATATTTGATTTCTACTTAATAATAACAATAATAATACATTTTATTTAAGGGCGCCTTTCATGTCACAATGTCACCTTGCAAAAGTACAAATAAAAAATTGTATTAAAACAAGCTAAAAACAGGCATAAAAACTGGTATAAAAACAAGCAATACAATATAACAGACAGTGCAAAAGATCAGAGGGAGTAGAAGAGCGTGTACAGTTGAGTTTTGAGTCATGTTTAGGGGGGAGCGAGTTCCATAACTGGGGAGATGAACACCTGAATGCTCGGACCCCACAAAGTGAGAAGAGGGGAGAGAAAGATGTACGTTTAAATCAATAAACCCATAATATACAGGAATGAAACGATTTTTAATTTCAAAACTGCTAAGATCAAACATTTGTTAGTTGTACTACCTTTTAGAGGTCATACTCTTGGCAACCAACCACCCCCAACCATCAATATACAGTAATGAGAATATTATTGAGACCATATTATGTTTTCTTAAGTTTTCCGTAGAGTTCATACAAGACTAAAGGTCTGCAGCATCAGAACTTCATCCTCTTGTATCTTGATGGTGCCTGTGGCTGTCTTAAACGGCTCATGATGCCGGCCCCAACGGACCTACCAGAGTGACATCATGCCATTGTGTCATCTGTAGTTCAAGCTCATTGGTTTGGCTGGCAAGCCCAGTGCAGAGCAGAGACTAAAGGGTGAACACACTCCTCAAAACCCTGCGCTGAGCAGTGCTTAACTGATTAATTACCACAGAGCAGACCAGTCACCCAATCAGACTGGACTGGGCCCAAGTAGGGAAGGGAGCTTTACAGAACCAGGGTCTGCAACAGTGGGCTAAAAGCAAACTGAAACTATAGCTGGATATGGGGATACTAAGTATGTGAAATCTAGAAGGTTTTTGGACCTTACATTTTGTGAACTTGCTCTAGAAGTATTCAAAATACAATATATGAACCTAAGTAAAGACAAAATATGACCTCTTTGAGGGAAAACTCTATTTATGGCCTACTACCAGTTCACTATTGTAGAATTAGTTACAAAAGGTCTTTAATGATGACAAGTAAACAGGTAGCATACTGCTACTTAGCATGATAATAAGTGGCTAGTAGTGGTGAATACAGTAACCTTTAAGTTTTTCCATATATGTAGTTGAATAAAAAATGTAAAAACACATCTCAGTGAATTTAACATTGCAATGAAGCAATATGAGAACAACTTACCAGAACATAAAGTGATGACAGGAATGTGCTGATTCCAAGCTGGGATTGTTGTACTGAAGGCACAATATCATTTATGAAGAATGTCTCGTCAAGTGGAGTGTCATCAGAAAAAGTGGACAAAGAAAAGAAGACCGTGGATTCCTGAGAGATTCCACAGTTCTCCAGAGTGTCACCCCCTTCATGTTGGCCTCTGCCGAGCGAAAACAGTGAAATTATTTAAAGCAAACCAGAGTGGTAGAAGAGCTTGGTGTTGAATCCTGAATTACTTGTAATGAAGGACATGTGCTGGGATGCCACTTTCATTTGCCAATTTACGTCGCAGCGAGGTGATGGTGTCGGTTTCAAAGCTCACTGACACTTCAAAATCTCCCTGCATGACAGAATACATAGATAATTAAAATATTTCAAAAGAAGTATTTATTTCCTCGATTGAGATTATTGCAAAACAAAAACTAGAAACGCACTCGGAGAGCACAGACCTCTGCCAGCACCACAGCCCTCACCATATTGTGATTTTCACCATAAATATTAGTCCTACCTTTATTTCATCAAAATATTTAGATTCCTTGAGCATGAAAACATACCATTAGCAATTAGATTCATAATGATATCTATTTTAGTTCAGTAGTTATTCACAAAAATCTCATTTTTCGTCATGGTGGCCAGACGCTGATCTGGATCACCAAAATCGAATCAGTTCTTCCTTTTCCCGTGTTGAACATTTCCTGAAAATTCCATCCAAATCCATCCATAACTTTTTGTTCACAGATGGACGGACAGACAGACAAACAAACTCTCCCGAAAACATAACCTCCTTGGCAAAGGTAATAATAAGAGCAGCATCACACAAAACTTGGAGACAATTACTGTTGTTTAAAGACACAAAGTTCATCAGATATCCGACCCCTTAAATATTCAGCATAAAGAAAATAAATTGAAGTAATTAAATCATGTTTAGCTTGTGTGATTAAATCTATAAATCATGCTTCAAAATGTCATCTTGATGAAAACTCACCTTGAGCATTATGTGGCATCTGACCACGTCATCTCCATCGGTTTTGTCAGCATCTCGATTTGGGGCCTGTGGAGCCTGTTTCAGGTTTTCCTTTGGTGTAAATATGGCATACAGAGTCGCTCCATTCTCAATATGTCTGTCTTTGAAAGACCCTGCATAAGGAGATGGACATCTGTTTACCAACTGAACTAGTCAGCCAAGATTTTAATTTATAAAACTCCCATTTTCTAGTCAACTAAGGTTTTGCTATGTTCATTGTTAAAATTCAAACTATTTGTCAACAGGGGCAGAGCTACATGAAGGGAGCCTCAAAACCTGTTTATAGCTTTTAAAATGATCTTGCTAACAGCCAAACAGGCAGCAGCAAAAACACAAGCTTCTTGATGGAAGTAGTAAGATCTGCTCACAAGTGTTGAAGAAAGGATCGTCGGACAGAGGCATCCCATCGATTGTGTAGAGACAGACTCCATTACTGTTGCCAATATTTTCAACATGACTGATCCTTAACATCAAGTCCTCCACAGTGCTTTGAAAAGGATCCATATCTGAAAATTTTCAGGTGACCACCATTAAATTGTTTTCTAATGTATGAATACATGTACATTCTATGATCTCTAAAAACACCCATTTCAGACCACATATCCAATATGAAGTCAAAAACTCAGTTTTTGGTTTTGGTTTCTAAAATTGTCAGAAATAGTTAAGAGAAATATTACACATACCTTTAATTTCTTTAATTTCAGGACAATTGGGGTATGTGTACTTCAGACAGAACTGATTCAAAGTTTTCTGAACAGGGGCCACAGCTTGAACTTGGTGCTCTGGAGCTCGGAGTCTCTGGATGTAGGTCTTCATTGTAGAGAAACGGTTCCTCTCCACTTGACTGAAACCTTCAAAGTTATTGGCAAAAGAGTTTAATAAGATGCAACTCAGTTATTATTATAATACTGCATAATAATACTGCACATGTACTGCACATGTTCAACCAAAATTACTGTGCATAGACTTGAAACATGATTGATGCAATAGCATACTCCTCTCAGTATACATTGAGTGAAAAGTTGTGGTTTTAACAAATATCAATACACCAGTATTGCAGTACTTTGCCACACAATACTGCAGCAGGGACCATCTTTTACTCAAGGAAGAAAGGGATTGTTATGCTTGTAAAAGTGTGTGTTCCTAATATAATAAACACATTTAAAAGACTATGGTTGGGAAATATGACAAATTGTTTTATTTAAAGTATTGCAATATTTCATGAAACATCTTATTGTTACCCTTGTATTATGATGAGTGTAGTATTGCCAGGTTCTTGAAAATAAAGACTTTTGAGTCATTTGATTATTAATGGTGTTGAATGCTGCTGTGTTTATTTTACTAAAAAAAAACTCTTCCTAATAAGCCACATATTTTCTAATATCAAAACACAGACTCTTTTTAACAACAAAGAGGAAATCCTCCTTCAAGGGTCACTGCAGCGTATGAAAAAATAGTTGCACTCTTGCTATATTATCAAAGAACATGTCATGTCAACATGTTATATTATATAAAGGTGATTAAGTTTTTTAAACTCCCTAAACAACATGCTAACAACATGCAAACTTTTGTAAGAGTGTATCCACTCTTACAAAAGGATATAAGACGCAAGGTTCGATGAAAATCCCTTGAAATGTTTATGAAAATTGCGTGTTGCTGGCAAATGATGACCATTGGACCTCCAAAAGCTGTCACAACCACTCAGGAGTAAAAGGCCAACATTACATTTGAATTGTAAATTTGATTTTGTGTGCCCATTGCAAAAGCAATTACTTTTGTATCTATATAGAAATGAGGGTATGTTTGTTCTTCACAAAATAGAGGAGAAACTGGATTAAAATTAAAGTTCATCTTACCCATGTTCATCAGATCATCATCTGTCACACCATCAAGGAAATCTCTTTCATCCTTTACACCCAGTTGAAAAAACTGGTTGTAGTACTTCTCCAGTCTGTGCTTCTCAAGTATATTGTATATTTCACCCATCTGGACAAAGAAATGCAAAATGTGATTTAGGATTAAACCAAGAGACACAATGTTTGTTCAATTAATAGGATTGTCAGAGCTGAATATTGAAAAACACTGCGACACAGATTACACTGGCCTTAAATGTTTTTGGGAATACTTTGTCAAGTCTTGATCTCAGACTCTCTTCTGTCCAATCTGGACAATCTGCTCCTTAATGAGCTTCACTGAGATGGGCAAGTGTTTATTTTTGTAATGCTTACACAAAAGAATTCTATACCTCCTTCCTGAGTTAAATAAAGCATATTCACATGAGACACATCAGATATAATACTAATTTCAAGTCTGAGGATTGTTTGTTCGAACAGGTCTTGGGGAGTTAGAGGTGCTGCCATACCAATGATTTTTCTTGCTGTTTTATCAGATTTACTTTGTGTTTTTGAGATAACAGTTAAGGTGCTGAACCAGGTAGTGATGCCATGCCGTAACACTGACTTAATAGTTGCTCTTTAGAAAATCATCATGATCTTCCTACAAACACCAAACACTTTGAGTCACAGGAGAAAATGCATATGCTGGTGGGTTCAGGCATAGAAACTTGCCACTTGCGCATGCCAAGTTAAGTCATTATCAATGTGAACCCCCAGGGATTTGTATGAGTTGACCTGCACAACGCTACGTACAAGTATGTCCACTGAGCTGGGGTCCAACATAATAATACTACTTAACTGAATGTGGTTAAAAGATACTAATGAAACTGTGCTGAGGTGACTACACACTACACTCTGTCTCTATCTATGCACAAAATACATTCATATTTACATGAATATAAAGTACTATGCAAAAGTTTTATAAACCCACATTATGCTTTGGAATTTTTTGGGCCTTATAGTGTGCCTTACGTGTCTCCATGCGAGACAGTACTTCCATACATGAGACAAAAAGTCCATGGCACTGGGACTTCTCCTTTCACCCTCTTAACAGTATCTGCCTGAAATGTCTCGTTCCTCTATGATTCCCAGACCTGCCAGTGCGACATCCCACCATCATTTCATCAGCAGTTTGAGTCCAGTCACAAAGAACATCAAGTTGATTTAGATTATTCTTCAATTTATCAACATGATGACAAGTCTGTTGAGATTTACTTTCTCTTCACACACAAAACTACCATGTTTTTCTTTGAAAGGCAAAAAACATATCCAGGCATCTTTTGCATGGATTAACTCCCATAAAATTACACTAATATAAAAAATAGGCATTTACTAGAGGCTTTAAGCCTCTGCTTCACCAAATAGCTTTTTCAGTCTTTAAAAACAGTCAAACAATCTGTCTCAAATCTTTTACAGGGTTACAAAAAGAGATTCATAAGGACTGATCATAGGATTAATAAAACATTTTAAATGCCTGAAATGGTTAAAATCACCATTCATCATACAATTTTCTCCACCCTTTGAAACTTGTTGTCTTTAAACAAAAGAACTTGAATGTAATAATAATCATAAACAGTCCCATAAATACATAACATTTATTCATTCCTTTATTTTACAGTTGCATGGTTTGAGAAGCTGTCAGGGATGGTTTGGGAGGGAGTCCGATTTGATATCTGTCACTGTCTCCAAAAATTCTAGCAGCAAGTAAGTTAATGCTCAAACCAGCAAGCAGGCTTCATGTAAGAGGGCCTGTATTACACAATAAAATACACTTTAGTGCTCTATCGTAACGCATATCACTATTATAAAAGTGGGTGTGTTAGCCTAATCTCAGTTATGGAGTCAACGCCCAATATAAAAAGCCCAGATATCAAAGGGACAGAAGGTAAAAAGCAGAAATGAAGAAAACTTAATTTGCAATAGACCTAAAAAGAGACAGGCTCTAGCAGAAGGCAACTGAACAAACAAGTAACACATAAGATCACCAACTTTGAAAAACAATGCTGGAATTCATGGTATATTTACCTCGTAAGGGTCAAGATAATAAAAGACCCCTTCGCAAATGAAAAGAACACACAATTCCTTTTTCCTTTTCTAAAAACGAGAGTTATGAAAACAGCCTTACCTCGACACGTTTCAGGGGAAAAGTGAATCTTTCACGCTTTAAGTATCACTTTCGATTTGACTGCCTGAAAAATGCAGATCACAGACAATTCTCCAAACAGTCTGGGAGGTTAAGTAACTTCCTAGTCCTAGACAGGAAACAGTATCCTTTAGAGAAGTGAAGCTCATGGTGAGCTTTTAGCTGTTTTATTTTGTTAATAATAACCGTCTGTTTCAACATACCATGGCAGAGTCGCTACATTTTCATCAGGGGAGACTGGGATTGGTTGTCACATTCCTATGCAGTGGTGCAGGAATGAGTCCAAGGATTTCTGAGTCCTGTTTTTTTTTTTTTTTTTATCACATTTTCAATGTGTTAGTGAGACAGAAAAAGGTGCTGTGGCTGTGGAAAGAAGCAGAGATCATCCCTGTTCTTTAACTCAACAGACCTAAAACTCTCAATGATTTTAGACCAGCTGCCCTCACCTCTCTTTTAAAATAAACACTTGAAGACTTGTCAAGTCAGAACTTCTGTCGAGGACAATGCATGCACACCCTATGCAGTTTGCATACAGGGCCCACAGATGTGTTGTTGATGCTATACTTGTGCTGCTTAACCTTTTATTTAAACATCTGGAGGGGAACAAAGTCCCTCCAGATGACTTCTGATTTCTCATCTGCTTATAACGCCATCCAACCTCACATTTTAGCCACAAGGCTTATTGAGCAATTTCATCAGAGCCATAATCTTGTGGGTTGGATTTTATATTTCTTTTAAAAGCTAGAACACAAAGAGTCAGAGTTAACGTCTCATTTTCTGAACCACTGTCCTCCTCGACTGGCTCACCTTAGTGATGTGTTCTCTCCCCTTTACACAAATATGTGCAAAAGTGTTTATGAAAACAGGCACATTTCAAAACTTGCAGATGTTACTGTTACTGTGACCTTGTTGCACAATAATGAATCCAGCCATTTTCCAGTCGAGACTGATTTAATTTGTTGGTGGGAACATTTTCTCTTGGTCCTTAAAGAGGACATATCATGCTTGTTTCTCCTTTTCACTATGCCAGACGAGGATGCCTGTAAAGCATTTCTGCCCTCAATACAAGTCATTTAATTCCTTCATTGCCCCACAATAGCATTCTTAATATCCTCATTTTAGGCCATTATAAAGCCCTCGTTGAAACACTCGGTCTCCAGACTGACCTAAAGTTACCTCGCAACGTCACAGCCCTTTGTGCACTGATTGGTCAATTCTATCGGGGGTAGAGCCAGCCTGTCTTTCTTCTTCTACTGTATTTTCCTGCAGTCTCAAAGCAGCAACCGTGTATTGAATCCCCCTACAGGCCAGAGCTGGTAATGACTGAATGTGAGCCAGGGATATATATACCCCTGCTGGTGGATGTGTTCCTCGGTGACGGTTTTGTGGCTAACGGACATCACAGAGGAGGAAGTGTTTTATCAGATTACTCCAATAAAAAGAAAGGTACTCGTGTCGTCACAACGTTTGAAATCTCGCGGACATCTCGCAATGACCTATTTTCAGAGGCACCAAATCTCGTTCTAGGATATCAGAAAAAATACAATATCTCATTTTTTAAAAATTAAGGGGGTGTAAGGTCTTGTTTTCAAATTTATTATATGTAAGTATTAAATTATGCATTAGCATGATATGTCTCCTTTAACACATCCAAAACAAAGGACAGTGATTATTGATTTTAGGACAAAGACTCCAAAACATGACCCCACAGTCATAAAGGGTCAATCTGTGGAATGTGTGGAGAGCCCCAGATATCTTGGGACTTTAACAAGAACTGTGAAGCAGTATGAAAGAAGAGACATTATTTATCTTTGGAAACTGTTCCAACTTTAGTATTGACAAAAACCATGCTGATCCTTTTTTTTAATTAAGCTTTTATTAAGGCTTTGTTGTCATTTTCTCTGATGTCCTGGTTTGTTAACTTGTCACCGCAGGACAAAAATGCAATGCAGCAAATTGTTAAATGACTGGGAGGTTAATTTGGGAGCCCCAATTCACTATGACAGCCCTCTATTCCTTACCAGCTCCATCCTGAAAGACTGCTCGCATCCTTTGCATGGCGAGTTCCAGCTCCTTCTATCAAGCTGTGGTTTTGTGGCCCTTAAGGTTCGGACAAAAGGGGACAGAAACAGTTCTGTACCCACAGCAATTGGCACCCTGAATCTCAAGGCCACAAGGTGATCTTGTGAGCATTGCACTTTTGTAAGACCCAGGGAGATGTCTTTGGTTTGACTTGTTTTATTTAAATATTTGTAGATGGTTTTACTTTATTTTAAATGTTTTTACTGTTTCCTTATTGTGTGACTTATTTGATGTTACATGTATGTTGGGTGTTCTTTTCTATATTTTATATTGAGATTGCCGAGTTCTCCAACCTGTAAAACAAAATTACCATGTGGTACAAATAAAGAAACCTTGATCCTTGAACCTTGAATTGATGCAGTACTGTTTAAGTTCAGCAAAGAAGTGAAGAAAGCAGTATTTTGAAGAACAACATTTGTATTTGTGAATGTAACATTTGGGTAATACAATTAACATTAACAGACACTCCACTTGACAAAGAGTATAACACAGAATCAATTACACTGATCTACGCATGTATCTGTACCAGTCCTTCCATTTATATGGTCAAATTTTTCTAAATAAGTCTGGACTGTTCGAAGTGAAGCTATGAATTCTAGTTTACAATTTCAAAAGATATGAACATCATCTAAATTGAGAACATTTAAATGTTTAACAAACAAAAGTCTAATAAAAGCTTTATTAATACAATTTAACATTTCCTGAAAAATGAGTGTGGTCACACTAATAAAGGATTTGTTGCTAATCAATAAACATGATCTGCTTTTAAAACCTCAAGCAGGTCAGACCACTTTAACCATGATGTCATTGTCTAATTTGGCGCGAGCGATGATCCATCGCCATTTTCTTCATGTCATGGTCAGGTTTGATGTCCCCCATCTCAAGTTTGTGTTTGTGTCCTGCCAGTGGGTCGTAGTGATGTCTGTGGGGAATGTAAGGCGATGAATGATTTAAATATTTTCCAAAACTGATCTTTGTGCAATATGACTTTTCTGTTACTTCCCTTATGATGGTAGCCAAAAAATAATAA
Organism: Scarus forsteni; assembly: GCA_036419115.1. Taxonomy (NCBI): domain Eukaryota; kingdom Metazoa; phylum Chordata; class Actinopteri; order Labriformes; family Labridae; genus Scarus; species Scarus forsteni. Next base: position 28,624,706 of record JAZDUH010000157.1, on the reverse strand, counting down.
TAATCTCACTGTTTGAGGTTTTCCTCGATGGCCTTGCGTTCATATACGGTGCCGTGCACAGTTTTCACCGGATCAACAAACATCTTCTTGGTGAGTGGACAGATCAGATGTTGGGGTATGAACTCTGTCTCTGGTTCTACCATTTTCTTCAATGAAACAGATATTACACATTACAAGACATCATGTTGTTATAAAATCTATAAGGCATATTTTTATTTGTCATATTTTAAAAAATACTTTGTATAGATTGTTTAAGTATGTAAAGAAGTTTATTTACCTTCTCCATGTCATCCATTGAGATTCCTGCGTATTTCTCAGTGTGTTCCTTGGCTGTTTGTTCATACGTCTCACGACTTGACATGAATTCCTCTGCCAGAATACTTCAGTTGAAGGAAAAAGAAATTACGTGAGAAGATTACTTGCTGTAAGTAAAATCATGTGGTAGGGGTGGTAGGGTGTTGGTTTGGCACAGTGGTAAGCAACCTGGCATGACCCATATAAACATGCTTCTGCCGGAGCGGTTCTGAATGCAGCCAGTTTGCAGAGTGTCCTCTCCTTACTCTCTCATCCCCTTTCACAAGCTTATCAACTGTCTCTTTCTCTCCTATCAATACAGGCACAAAATGCCCCAAAAAGTAATCTTCAAAAAATGTTGAAGTGAGTTAGCATTTCAGCATTTTTGGATCTGTCATCTCAAAGTCAATGTCCTTTTTGTAGGCATTTCAGATAAATGCCTACAATAAGGCATCTGGAGTTGCCCAAATTGTCTATTTTATAGCACTGTAGGACAGCTGCTCAGAAACTGCTTACAAAGACTACAAAAATGGGTGGGGACCTAAAATGTACTTATTTCTGATCATCTTTAATAAACGAAGTTCTTAACAAAACTGCTGGCCATAAGCACCAACTTGATTGGGTCACTCAAAGAGAAAACACTCGTAACTAGAAAAGCACTCGCAGAGCAGACCTCCGCCAGCGCGACAGTCCTCACCCATATTGTGATTTTCACCATAAATATTAGTCCTACCTTTATTTAATCGAAATATTTAGATTACTTGACCATGAAAACATTCCATTAGCAACTGGATTCATAATGATATCTATTTTAGTTCAGTAGTTATTCACAGAAATCACATTTTCGCCACGGCGGCTAGACACTGATCCGGATCAACACCAAAATCTAATCAGCTCTTCCTTTTCCCATGCTGAACATTTCCTGAAAATGTCATCAAAATCCATCCTTTACTTCTTGAGTTATTTTGTTCACAGACAGACGGACGGACAGATAGACAGACAAACAAACAAACTCTTCCGAAAACATAACCTCCTTTGCGGAGGTGAATATGAGGAGGTCATGGTCATAGGTTAGGCTAGTGCATGAAAGAATGAGGATGGGGTTACCAAGAGGGTCTTCTTCTGAAGGAGGGCCTGGCTTAGCTTTCAGGATATGGTGAGGAGCTGAGTGAGAAGATGGTGCTGCTCCTAAAAAGAGTCATCTAAGGTGGATTGGGTATTTGATTAAGAGGCCTGCTGGTTGCTTTCCCATAGGGGTTTACTGGAACAGCCAAAGGCAAGAGACACAGGTGTGGATCCAGAACTTGCTGGGTGGATAATATATCCATTCTGGCCTGGGAACAGCTCAGGATCCCTCCACCAGAAGAGGAGCAAGTAAGCATTAATGGGCATAACATGTCAGCTTGCCAAGGTAGTTGCTGCCACTGCGAGACAGCACCAACTAAGCAGAAGAAAGGCAGAAGAAAATGGAAAACAAGATTGAAGAACAGTAAAAGATATGAGGCAACAAGTCCTCTCCAAAAAGGAGCCAGGGAACTTTAGATGGGTTATGTCTCTGAACAATCCCTCTTAACATTCTGTAAAGGGTTGTTTCTGTGAGGATTCTCTGTGCTCCTCAGTCTCCTCTCCCCCTCTCTCTCCTTCTTCCTCCTGCTCTCCTCTGCGGGGGCATGGTCTCAGACGTGCTGCAGTTCCTCACACCTGCCCTTCATCCTTTTACTGTCTTTTACTGTCTTTTAATGTCTTTTATCTCTATCTTATTTTGGCTTTACTGTTTGTTTTGCTTTACACCTTCTTTTACTCCTTTTTGTTAATTTATTAATACTATTATGTCCGATTTATTATGATTTTATCTTATTAATATTCACCTTTTTACACTTTTATAGATAATTTTTAGACCTTTTTAATTGTCTTATCTCTTGCTCATGTTTATTACTGTATTGTATCATCGTCACTTAGTTTTATTATTTTGTAATTTTATCATCATTGCTCATTTAATCTTTTTATATTTTCTGACCTGATTTCTGCTTTCCTCCCCTTTTTATTGTGTTTCCTATTCTTGGTGATTTTATGTTTTTATGTTTGGTCCTCATGGTCTCTTTTTATACTGCATGGTTCTTGTATTTGTCTGGGTTCCTATAAAGTATGAAAAGGGCCTTCAGTAAGAAATCTGGAGTATTAACACAGTATCAACCGTTGCCTCTCTGTCTTTTCACCTTGTGTCTTTTTACCTTTGAGTGTTTCTGTTAGTCTTGATTTAAGCTGTGCTTGTTGTTTTACTTCATTGTGCTCATTGCTTATTTGTGTTTTATTATTTTGTGCTGAATGCTTGTCAAAGCACTTTGTAAACTATGTTTTTAAAAGTTCTACATAAATAAAATTAATATTATTATTATTATTATCCTCCTAATCACCGCTCACTATTTAAACCACTCCACAGATGACTGCAGTGCGGGTGAATTGCACACACTACATTGGTTTGTGGAAACTCTTTGTTCTCTAACCTGTATTGTGCTGGCTTTAAGCCTTTTGTCCCCGTTCAGAGGCTTATTTGACTTTTGCTGCCTGCTTTTTGATACTGACCTTTTGTCTCTGCTCCCTGTTTGAGGTCTCCATGAGTCCCTCACCACCGCTCTTTCTTCACCTGCTCACGAACCTGTTTTTTTTGCCATCATTAAACCCTTTAAAACCTTCTTGCTGCCTCATCTCTGAGCTTTTGGGTCCAACACTACATCTAACTGGGTCATATTCTAACAGTTTCATCACTGTTAAACATTTGCAAAAAAATAAATCACAAGTGATAGATGAAATTTGGGATTTCCAGCAGGTGCAAAATAGATTATCGGTCTAAAATATACATTAAAAGAGGACAGTATTAAAGCAAGGGTAAAATTTACCTGTCCAGAGGATCCTCAGGCTCAGGAATGATAAGCAGTCCATAAACAGCCTCTAGGATCTCTCTAAAGGTGATGTGGGCATTGTAGTTACGGTCAAATATGTTGTGGCAGATGCGTCCCACACTGTTGACATTGCAGTGGTAGAGCTGTTCTTGCTTTTAGAAAAATAGACTCAGTGCTAATGGATAACAAGAATTCAGGGGAACTTGATTTTCTTTTTTCAGTGGGGAATTCTTATTTTTCCAAACATATTTTGTATGACAATTTGGGGTTAATAAATGATGAAAGCACCACTGATAGAACTTTAAGTCTCAACACTTAAAAGGAAAAAATGTCAACATCTTTGAGGTTTAAGCCATTAATATCAAATAAGAGCATAATGTAAATAAAGAAGTAAATTCATGCAAAACTCCTGGAAATTTAGGGGCCAGGAAAATGTTGGAGTTTACCAATTTAATGACCCTGTGACCCCTGACTGAGCCTTAATGGGCTCAAATGGCAAGTTCTGAAATAAATACACTATAGATAATACTTATCTCTCTTAAACATACACATACGACAAACCTGTCTGATTACAGACATTAAATCAGGCTGATCCATCTGCACTGCAAGGTTAGGGTTCAGTTTCTGTGAGAAACTACTGGTTTATTTCCATTTTTTGACCACTATAGACAAAGTGATACATCTGATCTCTGTCATCTTATCATAGTGTTTTTGGATGACAAAAATCGTCAAGTTGTCTTTGAACTGTCAAATTAACCTCTAACTGAAAGTTATTATGATAGAAAAATGTCACAAAAAAACAGCTGCAATATTCATCCTTTGATGGTTGAAGTAATCATCAAATACCACAAAATAAAAAGATCAACCTTGTTATTAATAATCTGGGTCACTTTTGTGGTATGAACACTGATATCAAAATTCACATGAGCTTTATTTTTAGTGAATAGAAGGGTGACTTTCCCCAGTATTTTGTCCTCCTCTGGCAATGAAAACAAACACATACCCCAAGTATCAGTTGAGAATTAGCAAAATTCAACTTTCTAACCAACAGCCAACAAGAAGACCAATAGTAAGTGTAAGGATACAGGTGTGACAAAGCGAACAACTGGAGGCTTCACTGGATAGTCAGGGCCAAACTGGCAGTACAGCTCGAACACGCCCTTCTCATACGCTGTATCAGGAGGACCTTGCAGCAGAATCTTCCAGAAAGCTGGATATTAAAAACAAGTTTCAGACTTGTTAGTTTACACCAGTTTTGAGAAAAACCAAAATGTAGAAAATGTCTGTAAAGCAAAATAAAATGTAGAGTTTGATTAAACAAATTCAGTAAAAAAAGTTAACTGTGAAGCAATGATACGTCATTAATACCTGGACCTTCAATGTAATCTGACCCTGGGTTAACTCTCCCTGATAACCACATCACAATGTTACAGCTAACATGTACTATTTCACACTATAAAATTGCATTTATATTGAAAATAAAACTATATTGCTAGACACTTCAGAACAATTCATACATCATAACAGAATAATAGGTTACAAATTAGGCTCAGGTGCAACTGAAATCTAAAACATAATGACTACTGAAACATCCAAAGTACACTAACCAGTCATATTTACAAGTATGACCACCAAGTCTATAAACTTCTATGAAACTCAAATAACAGAATCTAAAATCTAGACATTTTGGTGAGGGGGGTATTTTTGTGAGACACCAAAAGGTGGTGGAAAGGAAGATTTGTATCATGGATATGCAGCTGACAAATCTGCAACAAGTGCATGATGCTCCCATGTCAATATGGACTGAAATCTTGAAGGAATGTTTACAGCACCTTCATGAATCTATGCCCAGAAGAATTAAAGCAACCTAGTAGTCGTAATGTGTAACTAATAAGGTCGCAAGAATATATATATTCCCCCCACTCAACAAATTTGATAAACTTTTTTCATGTCCAAGTAAACTTCCAGTACTAATGGCTGTTCATGGTTGTTACAGCCCAGCCATTCACTCAAGCAAAAGAAATATAAAAACAATATGCCACTCACTGAAGTCTGACTCTGAAGGATAAACTTTGATGAAGGGATGTGGATCACAATGTAGACTCTTCAACTCCTCCATAATACGTTTGTTCTTTTCCAGAAACCCCGGCTTCTTCAGAGCACTGATAAGAGAATTTTTATTCAGCTTAAATTTTGCACAGACATTTTGAGGGCAATGTATACTCCTTAAAAAAGTGTGGGAACGTTTCATCTCTTAAATAACATCAATTAGTCCTGATACATAACATGAAGTTGGAAAGCCTGATTATCACTTATATAAAAAGACACAACTTGTATGCATTTTTGGAATAAGCAAACATGTGGGTAGTGTTCAGAAGAATTTGTTCAAACCCCTTGTAAATGGAAGTTGTGCCAGTTTGACAGCCTTATTTTGTGTCAGCCCTGGTTCATATTTCAAGCTAAATGTTATGCTTATCCCAGAAAAACAAGACCCCAAAAAGCCAACCAGTTCCTCACTTTTGCCTCAATAAGAAACCATCGGCTTTCTTTTAGGGGAAGAGAGGATTTTGGAACTTTTTGGGGGTGCTACCCACATATTTGGTTCCACAAATGCATGATCTTCACAAGCTCTCCCTTTTCGGTTCCAAACTTTTTTTGAGGAGTGCTTATAAAAATCAGTACCATACATGCATAAGTGAGGAATCATCTAGCTCCACATAAAAGCTTCTAATTTTTCAGGGACACATCAGTGTTCTCAAATGACAAAAAAATCACCTGCATTTTTTATCTTTGGAGTAACAAGTTTGATTAATTCAAACCAAGGGGGTGAAAATTAGAATCACTTACCTCCCAGTCACTGTCACTTTGCTGTTTAACTGACTTGGCATCATGGTCTCCGGACTTTCATCGTATCCATGAGTCTTAAAGATGCTCAACAATGTGGCCTACAAAGGGAAAAATGGATCAGCACATTTGGACAATGTGCAGTGTTCAAACCTGTGCTGAACTGACACATTTCAATCACAACACTTTAAACTTAATTATAAAAAAAGATAACTGACTTTAGTGATGGAAGCAGGGTCAAGTTTTTTCTTCAGTTTCCTCTGCTCCAAAGACAGAACTGTCTCAATCTCAAAGAGCTTCAGACCCTCTTTAGCTGTCTCTGGTTTGAAACAGCAGCCTCCTGGGATCCATTTGTATGTGTGGAGGAGAGATAAACAAGCATGTGAATCACAGCAAATCCATTAAGATGAGCGATGAGACATCCAGCTCTGATATGTCCTACCTGTTGCATTGCTTATTCCATGCAGCATGTTGTTTGTCACATTTCCCAGAAGGAAAGAATCCACAACAATGCTTGATTTAATCAGCTTAATGGTGACAGGGACGGGCTTTTTAGAGGATCTATGGGTCATAACGGTACAACTTAAGCAAACATGAAATCACTGAGAAATTAGGTCTTTATTTACTTATCACTTTGTTGGAAGATTGAATTCTTAAACCTGACATGAGCCACCAAGGTCCACTGGACTTTATCTAAAAAAAAGGACCTGACGGCAACAGCTCCTCAAATCTCTGCCCACTAGCCTCTGAACTCTAGCTCTACCTTGTCATTTGACCTCAGAACACCAACCAGGACGCACAGAGAGGCAGGACTGACATCAGACACCTTGATGAGACTGTCATAAACAATTCCATAAATTCCACCATGAACATTGTAACCTATATGATCTCATTAGTACATGAATTTTCAGTTGTACACTCTGGTAGATTTTCTATAATATACAACCACACTTGACTTTGGCAACAGGGGAAAAAAAATATTTGTAAGCACACCACTCATCATTATTTAGAGGATATCTATCGCCTGTTGAAGTGCCAGAAGAGCTTCCTGATTACTGCAAAGAAAGTCTTTCTCTAACCGTACTTGAACAAAGCAGGGCTCTCACATGTTTGAAAACTATCGCCCTCAAAAATTTTGGAAAGGGTTTTTTTTCCTAAACTTTTTGACCAAAACCGAATCACACCAGATAAATTCTGCATCCCTATGTATAACAAATGCAGTTAATGAGATACAAACTCTCACAGTTGGCACAACAGAGAGCAACTAAACTAGAAACTACTAGAGTGAGTTGAAAAAGGCACTGATTTTAACAGAGTGTTAACTTACCAAATTTAACAGTACAACTGTTTCTCCAAAACATAAACCTCAAACTAATCTCCTTACTGTGACCAAATCTCCCACTCACCTATCAATATTAATGTTTGTGCTAATAATAGAATTGTGGCATCAATTTTTGCCAGAGCCCACCAAATTTTAGCTTTCTCAGGTGGGTGTAATGGTTTCTGGACCCACCTTGCTGACTGCAATTCCATCCATACTATCTGACAACATGTCACATCTGATTTATTTCCTCATCACTACATATGTATGTCTTTGAACAGCCTGGTAATGTACAGTCCTGCTCAGTATTATTGGCACCCCTTCATTATTTTCACTGTTTTAATCTTCAGAAATAAATTGAAATGTTCCAAATTTATGTCATCAGGATCTTCCAACTGAATGTCCAAAAAAAAAAGGAATGTGCAGCAATAATGGCATCCCTCTTCAGTATTTTGTTGCACACCCTTTGGCACTGATGACAGCCTCCAAATGTTTCTTGTAGCCATCTATAAGCTTCTTGCACTTCTCAGCTGGTATTTTCTCCCTCTCTTCCTATGCAAATTGTTCAAGCTCTTGAACATTTGCAGGTTTCTTTTCCCCAATGGCAGATTTCAGCCATACCAAAGATTTTCAATCGGAGATCAGGACTCATTGCTGGCCATTTTTAAAACAGTCCATTTTTCCTTTTCAACCATTCCTGCGTGCTTTTGGATGTGTGCTTTGGGTCTTTGTCTTGCTGGAGGGCCCACAATCTTCGACTCAAACCAAGTGTTCTTACACTGGGTAGGATATTTCGCTCTAAAATTTCTTGATAAATATCTGATTTCATGATTCCTGTGATATGGCCAAGGCCTCCAGTACCTAATGCAGCAAAGCAGCCCCAAACCATTATGGAATCTCCACCATGCTTGATTGTTGGTAGGGTGTTTATTTTCCTTGTAGGCTTCAAGCGGTTGCAATTAAGACTGCCTATTCTAAATATGAATGCAAGGTCATAGTAGCTAATGAAGTATAATTTACAAACCTTAATATGTGAACATTACTTCTGCCAAGTTTGAGTCTGATAAAGTGATGCAGAGCAAAGTTGGAGAGGTGTGCAAAGAAACTGTACTGTCACATTGTGTACTTAAACTTCATGGGTGCCAATAATGATGAGCACGACTGTATGTCAGCAAAGTTTAGGCTTTACAAAGAAGAACAGAAAAAGATATCTACCCAACATCATCTCCATCAGTGAGACATATGATGCGGAGTCTGCAGTCCGGGAATCTTGCCTTGACCTTTGCCAGCTCAGCTGCCCCATGTTGCAGAGCTTCATACAGCACAGTCTGTCCAAAAGCCTCAAGGCTGCGCACGTGCTCCTAAGAGGAGGAAACAAACATCTCTTTTCTCATCATCCAAAACTTAGTACTGTTAGTAAACCAAATTGCACATTTAATAAAAATAAATGAACAAACAAATCAAAATTAACCTTGAACTTTTCCAGAACTTCAGTGAAGGTGTGGAGAGTCTTCACTCTGAAGTCAAACTTTACGAGGCCGATGATGTGATGAAAATCATAAGCCATGGTTTTTGTAGCAAAGTTGTCAAAGAGCTCCTTCACAGCATCAATCTTCTTAATTCTTGCACTTCCATAACACTCTTCATCCATTGAGGAGCTTGTGTCTATCAGCACCTGATGACAAATTCAGGTCAAGAAAGTGATCATTTTAGCCATTTTTGCATCTTACAGGCTGTATTGTTGTTTTCAATGCTCTGCAAACCTTCCTCTACCTCACAGCTTTTTCTCAAAGCAGCAATTTGGTTAATTTACTAATATTAATTAATACATTCAAACTTATTAATACATTCACGACTGTCCCAATTGCAGAGCTCTCTCTGCTGTCATTGGTCACTGTCAGACATGATGAAGCAAAGCAGGAGGCAGGACCAAAATCAAACATGACAGACTCTGTTGGGTTTACAAAGTCTTTTGTTGTCTACATAAGATGAAATAAAGTGTCTTCATAGGCAACAGGTTCCAAAACCAAAGCAACATTATTTGAAAATACAAATGTTTTAAATGGCCACAAATGCCTGATTTCAGTTTTACATCTTTTAGTCCCAGTGTATTAACATAAAATTTTATGTGTGATGAAAAGAGAATACAATTAATATTATGTCTCTGTCAACTTCAGCTGGTAAGAGTGTATATTTTAATTACAATTAAATGATTCAAATGTTACATGGCAATGATGATAATGAATCTGGCTATTACCTATCACATAAGACATTTGGTTTCGAACAGGTTATATTAACGTATGACTGGAACAGAGGTACTATATAAATGATGTTGACACAGTAACTATTAAACTGGGCACAAATGCTAGTCTCTAATTCTTAGAAAAAAATCAGAAAAGATGCAAGAATAGCTGGATTAAGTCTTACCAATATAGCCTCTACTGGTGTCCTGGTGGTGACAAATGTTCTGTCATCTCTGTGATCACCGGTCCTGTTTTCGGTGTTAACGTTTAGATATCAAAGGGGTTTAAGGTGAAAGATGATTACATGAATATAAAACCCTAAGAAATACTTTACCTTGCTGCTAATCTATTTACATCCTCTTTCATGTTCTTGCCATTCAAACAATCCCACACTTTGATGGTGTCTGGCTTTGCTTTATCTTTCTCCAAATACACCCCGAGGTTGTCTGATGCAGAGAAAAAAAAAACAGGACAATCATGTCATTTTATATCAGAGGTACACACAAATTTTCATATTGTTTGACAAAAACTGTGTTCATAAAAAATAACTTTAAAACAACTACTTTGAAAAGTTAAAAGCACAAATCCAAACATTCAAAACAAACAAAAGAAGAAAAACATACTTTCAAATGTCAAAATTTAAAACTGCACTCAAATAGAAAATATATGTAAAAATGGACATTAATTTCTCTGATGTTCAGCACTGTGCAAAGGTTTGAATATATGCTTTAAGGCAAAAATGCTATTACAGACGGAAGTGTTGACAGAACATTTTTTTTCATCATTAATGAAAATCAAAACAGTATAGAACAGAATCTACTCTTGAACATAGTCTAAAAGAACTTGGCAGGTACGCTGTTCAAAAAAATCTCAGGAGATGTAATCACAGATCTTGTGATCAAGTTTACCAGCTTATACCCTTGTGTCATCATCTAATCGTAGACACAATCATTTTGAGAACAGGGCTCTGTGGGGCCTAGACCATCACATTCTTTAAACTGAAGATGGTTAATAGATTCAGGGCAGCCAGATGCCCTTCTAATGGTAACACTTGAAGGATAAGTTTCTACATGTATCTGTCAGCACTGAGGACATCATTAATCCTAAACAAAGCCACTTGTAGATATTAGCCAAACTTGTAAGGCACCTCCATTAAGGTCACTGTTGCCTGCAGACACATATTATTGTCCTGCTCTCCAGCCCTACAACTTCTTCTACAGACAAATATTTCAAATTTGGACTCATAAGCCCAGAGCACCTGCTGCCGTTTTCACGCTTTTGTGCCTAATTGAGTTTACAGGTCTTGTTTCCACATCAGAGGAATGGTCTTTCTGGCCATACGAGAAGGGTATGCCTGGGTCCCACTAGTTTTTGCCAGTTCTGAGTTGATAGAACTGGACATCTTCTTATTCAGAGGCAAGTAAGCATGATGTGTCCCTCATCGGTTTCAATGGGTTTTCCTGGCCTAACATCTCCTGTCCTCAACTTTTTCCGGTTTGTTTGCGTTTAGGCCTGTCACAATAATCAATAAATCAATTCACAACTAATAAAGACGTCCTCGGTAAGTTTGCCGGCCTCGATAAACTGACACGTGCATGCATGTTTGTTTTCTTCCTCTCTTTCTACCAAAGAGGCTGAATGAGAAGATGGCTCACTCTGTCCATCACCGGGGTGCATCGGTTCTGTAGCGGATTAAGCGGATTTATAGCGGAGTGAGCATCTGTCAGACATGCAATCTTTGGGGGGGAGGCAGGGCTGCTCTGGCGTACGCATAGAGAGAGCCTAACGAGGAAACAAACGCTAATATGAATGATAGCATGAAAGATACACATGAAACTGTTTTTCACAACCTCACAACCACTTCATAGCAGAGCATGGCTGTTCCTCACCCAAAAATACAGGATAAAGATTTTTTTATTTTAAAGCTCTCTCACCCTACAGTATTTTTCGCAACTGGTTTTTAACTTTGCAAAGTACTGCACATAATTTGAATTAATATTTTTTTCCACCATGCAAAGTATGCAGTGAGAATTGTAAATCTGAAATGAAGCCATCTTGACTGAGATTCAACATAAATACCTTCACTGAGCAGAACAAGGCATTTTTCACAGTGTCCCAGTTCCTTTAAATGGAGAGGTGGGGTCACATTAAGCCATGGACAGGACTTTAAGTCTTCTGCCATGTTTCCAAACGTCTTCTCCATTTTTATCTGAAAGCTGACGTTTAAAAGCACAAAAAAAACATTATTTCAAGTCAGAGGGGCAGTGTGCTCCTTTCATTTCAACATCTTGATCAACAGAAAAATATACAGATGTCTGGTTAAAACTAAAGAGTACATTTATTTATCTTATTAAAGACCTGAAAAGATAAAGGAGTGAAGGGTACACACTTCTGGCTTGTTGTCTTGTCACGGTTGATCCAAAGAGCATATGTTCTGATGAATGGAGGCAGACTGAGCAAGACTTTTTCAATGTCGGTCGCTCTCTGCAAAGATGTTTCTCGCAAAGTCTCTTCAGTGCAGTTTGGAATTTTCTCCCCATCTGAAAATGAGAGAAATAAAAGAAACGGTGTGGCACTAAGTGTTGGCTGGTTTTCTTTTTTAATAAGACAACATCAAGACAACTTACTTCTTCACCTACCTTTGATTTTCTGGAGAATGTCTGTTCGTTCAAAGGCACCTGGCACTCCAGGCACTCTGACTGGTTCGCAGAAACGACTGTAATCTCCAGAGTAAAGCGTGATTGGAGCGTAGCTCTCATGGTCTGTGGTCAGTTTCTGTGACATTAAGGTGAAAACACAATAAACACTCTTGTCAAAAACACACAAAAACACATGGACACTTTATTAGGTATGCCTTTCTAGTGCCCGGTTGGACCCCCTTTTGCCTTCAGAACTGCCTTTAATCCTCATGGACTTGATAAAACAATGTGCTGAAAACATTCCTCATGTATCCTAGTTATTTGTCCCCAAAAATATTCCCCAAACGTTACACCACCATCAGTAGCCTAAACCTTTAATACAAGGTAGATGGCTGCATGATCTCTTGTTGTTTACCCTACCACCTGAATGTCACAGCAGAAGTTGGGACTCATCATACCAGGAACCGTTGTTCCAATAATCTGTTGCCCAGCTTTACCAAGCCTGTGTAAATTGAAGGTTCAGTTTCCTGTTCTTAATTGACAAGAGTTTTTCCCCAAGATCATGTATTGATGATGGGAGAGTCTGACCACTGTGTAAAGCCTTCTCCAGCACATCACAAAGATTTTCAGTGGGGTTAAGGTCTGGACTCTGCCAATCCATGTGTGAAAATCATGTCTAATGCTCCCCGAACCACTCTTTCACAATTTTAGCCCAATGAATCCTGGCATTGTCATCTTGGCATATGCCTGTACTATTAGGGAAGAAAAAAAATCCATGAATGGCATAACCTGGTCATTCAGTATATTCAGGTAGTCAGCTGACATCACTCTTTGGGCACATAATGCTGCTGAACCTATTGACCTGACCAACTGCAGCAGCACTAGATTATAGCACTGCCCCCACAGGCTTGTGCTGTGGGCACTAGGCATGATGAGTGCATCACCTCACCTGCCTCTCTTCTTACCCTGATACTCCCATCACTCTGGAACAGGTTAAATCTGAACTCAATAGACCACATGACCTTCTTCCAGTCCTCCAGAGTCCAATCTTTATGGTCCCTAGCAAACTGAAGTGTTTTTTTCTGGTTAGCTTTCCTAATTACCGTAGTGGTTTTCTTAAAGCTACACAGCTGTTCAGCCCAAAACTCTTGAATTCCCTTTACATTGTGCATGTGGAAATGCTCTTATGTTCCCTATTAAACATACCCCTGAGTTCTACTGTTGTTTCTTTTTTTCTTTTTGATTTGGCCAAATGATTGGCTGAATGATTGCTGATCACGATCATTCAGGATTATTTTCCAAGCACATTTCTTCCTCAAAGACGATGGTTGCCCACTATTCTTAACAGTTTTTAAAAATGCGTTGGACAGTTCTTAACCCAATTTTAGAAGTTTCTGCAATGTCCTTAGATGTTTTCTCTGCTTGATTCATGCCAATGATATGACCCTTCTTAAACAGACTAACACCTTTTCCACCATCACAGGATGTGTCTTTAGACATGGTTGTTTAAGAGATGAGAAGCTACTCATTGCATCAGCTGGGGTTAAATATCTTGTATAGACAGTAGTTATTGGTGCCTTCATTCATCTTAAATCATTCTGGTCATTCTCCTCACCTCTGGCATTAACATGGCATTTTAAGTCTTAAACATTCCTCTTTGATAAAGTTTTCAGTTAGGGACCAGCTCATAGCATGTGGTTAAGACACACAGTTAAGATGCAATAGGCGTAGACTACCGGGAGGATCTGGCACACTGGGTTCCATCCCTCTCTCTCTCTAACACTCTTTCACTATACATGCTTTTGCCCCTTTTTGTTTGCTCCTGTACTCGTCTCTGGCTCTTGTCTTGTATGTGGCCTGGGATCCTGGGTGAAGACTGCCTGCTGCTGTGGAGTTACGAAGCTTCAATAACTACAGTAAAAGATATAACAAATATTAGGTCATTTCTTTAGCCCCATTCATGCTCATAATCATTACAGTTATCAATGTAGACATTAGCATGATCTCCCTGTCCATGGTTGATTATACATTCACAGTAACTATCTTGAGCACCATACAGACATGAGGTCCCTCTTGAAAATAAGATGCCACATCTCAAGAGGCTTACCTTTAATGACTCTATACTCACTGGAAACAAATGTGCTGGGAACGGATTTATGGTCTGGGCATCCATGAGCCTGTCACTACTGTGAATTCTTATTTCCAGCCTTTTGTCTCTGCTTTAACACCAAATCAGAACACTTGCTATTTATAGCACTTGTCGTGAATTGGTGCTATTCAAAATAAAGATTGACTGATTTTTCTGACCATACTCTATAACCCATACTCTTGTTGGATATGTAAATTCCAGAAGATCAGCAGTTTCTGAAACTCAAACCAGTCTGGCAGGGACAATGAAGCACGGCAGGTTCAAAGCAATAAAAATCCCCTGTCTTTTTCATTCTGATGCTCGGTTTGAACTTCATCAGGTAATTTTCACCATGATGACGTGTTAATGAGTAGTTGAATAGGTGTACCCAATAAATCAACCATAAGTGTATATCATTATACCTCTGCTTCTGATTTAAGATGTGCCCAGCAGTACTGTGAGTTCTCAAAGACGTCCAGGTCCTCAATGATTTTCTCTCCTCGTTGTGATCCACGTTGAGGCAGAAGCTCCCTGAAGAGCAGGTACAATCCTTCAAAAACTGCAATCTGCAACACAAACAATACAGAAAAAAAACATCTATTATGCAGATGATGAAAACACTACCTTATAAGTCAATCATCACTCAAACTTTATTTATATAGCACTTTTCATTCAAAAAATGTAGCACGAAGTGCTTTACAGACAGATAATTAAAATAAAATAATAGGAATTATGACCTAAACCCATTCCACCCAGCCCCCCAACACACCCACCCCATAATCCATACACAATATTGGTAAAATGCATAATAAACAAAAGACAATAATAATTGTTTTTAAAAAGTACAATTCAGAAAACCCAATGGTTTCAACAATATTTACCTTCTGAGTCCTGGTTATGTTTTCGTTTCTGCAAAGCAATTGATGCAAACTCTGGGCAAGAGGGTTACATCCAGTCAGTCCCCTTATGTAGGAGATCAGCTTCTTCAGTTGCTCTTTTGTGCTGCGATATTTCTGGAAGACAAGCCACATGGGGATTAGATAGAGAGGGTAATTCAATATATTTATTTTGCTCAAACTAATACTGGCTGATGTTTTTGATAGGTACCAATCAAGAGAACCCCTCAAATTTCTGACAATGCCTTTACCCAAATTATTTGTTTACACAAAGTACTGCAGTAAAGTTTGGTTACGCATGCAATTATTGATGATCTACTGATTGATTCATCTTCAAAGGTTAGAAAATGTACTTTAATTAGTGATTCATACCATTTATTGGCACCAGCACCCTTCTGTTTGGGTACTGAGTGTTTTAAGTTGACCATCAAGAGTGAAACTAAACAGAATGCAGTCTGATTAATCAAAAGAATCATCACTCCCTCATCTCAAGTTCCAAACATTTTTTGCTTAACTTTTTTGTATTTTAAACTGTATTTACTGCAGCCTTCTCTCAAACAAAGTTTTATTTCATGACAAGTAAGACTTTACTTCAGAGTAGGTAACGCATAAAAAATACTAAATAATTTGGAAAAATGTCCAAATGTTGTTCTACTCCCCCATAAGCATGGACTTTTCCAGTTTAAGGTTCTTCTAAGATTTTGTATTTCAAAACAGAAACAGTAAATGTATTCCAATACAGTATACCCAGCATGAGACGAATGTAGGCAAACAACAGCCACACGAGCACACATGGTTTAGCACTGCCCCCCTCATGTTTTGTAAATGTGCCTTCAAAATGCTTTCAGAGGTGCCGTGTAAACCTATCATCATTAACATTAGTGGCACTTTTTGAAATGAAAAGGCCTATGCTAAACCCCTTCAGCATAAAAGATGATAAAAGGATCGGATTTCTGCATGAAACGTTTTATTTCTACTTAAGTTGTACTTTTAATCAAAAAAAGTTGTTAAATAGTATTATTACCTTTTAGAGGTCATACTTTTGACAACCAACCGTCCTCCAACCACCAATATGCAGTAATTTGAATATTAATGAAGAGACCATATTGTGGTTTATTTATTTATTTATTTTTTTTAGTGTTTTAGTTTACCGCAAAGTTCGTACAAGATAAAAGGTCTACAGCATCAGAACTTCATCCTCTTGTATCTTGATGGTGCCTGTGGCTGTCTAAAACAGCTTATTCCACCGGCCCCCCAACGGACCTACCAGACGTCATACCATTGTGTCATCGGCACTTTAAGCTCATTGGCCTGGGCTGGCAAGCCCAGTGCAGAGCAGGGACTAAAGGGTGAACACATTCCTCAAAACCATGAGCTGAGCAGTGCTTAACTGATCAATTACCACAGAGCAGACCAGTCAACCAATCAGACTGGACTGGGCCCAAGTAGGGAAGGGAGCTTTACAGAACCAGGGGCTCCAACAGTGAGCGAAAAACAAACTGAGGCTACAGCTGAATAAGGGGATACTCAGTATGTCAAATCTAGAAGGTTTTTTGAACCAAAGTGTTTGTGAACATGCTCTATTAGTATTCGAAATACGGTAGTATAAATGACCTTGAGCTATAACAAAATATGACCTCTTTGTGGGAAAACACGATTAATGGCCTACTACTAGTTCATAAATGTTGAAAAGCCTTCAGTGATGACAAGTAAACAGGTAGCATACTGCTAATTAGCATGACAATAAGTTGGTGGTGAATACAGTAACCTTTTTCCACATACCGTATGTAGCTGAATAAAAAATGTAAAAACACATCTCAGTGAATTTTGCCTTGCAATGAAGCAATATGAGAACAACTTACCAGAACATAAAGTGATGACAGGAATGTGCTGATTCCAAGCAGAGATTGTTGCACTGAAGGCACGATATCATGTATGAAGAATGTCTCATCAAGTGGAGTCTCACCTGAGAAGGTGGACAAAGAAAAGAAGACCGTGGATTCCTGAGAGATTCCACAGCTCTCCAGAGTGTCCCGCCCTCTATGTTGACCTCTGCCGAGCAAAAAACAGTGAAATTATTTACAGCAAAGAAACCAGAGTGGTAGAAAAGCTTGGTGTTGAATCCAAAATTACTTGTAATGAAGGACATGTGCTGGGATGCCACTTTCATTTGCCAGTTTATGCCGCAGCGAGGGGATGGTGTCAGTTTCAAAGCTCACTGACACTTCAAAATCTCCCTGCATGACAGAATACATAGATAACTAAAATATTTAAAAGAAGTATTTATTTCATCATTTGAGATTATTGCAAGACAAAAAAATAAGAGCAGCATCACACAAAACTTAGAGACAATAGTTTTTGTCAAAGGCACATCAGTTCATCAGATATGCGACACCTTTGAAAATTCAGCATATAGAAAATAAATTGAAGTAATTAAATCATGTTTAGCTTGTGTGATTAAATCTATAAATCATGCTTCAAAATGTCATCTTGATGAAAACTCACCTTGAGCATTATGTGGCATCTGACCACGTCATCTCCATCGGTTTTGTCAGCATCTCGATTTGGGGCCTGTGGAGCCTGTTTCAGGTTTTCCTTTGGTGTAAAGATGGCATACAGAGTCGCTCCATTCTCAATATGTCTGTCTTTGAAAGACCCTGCATAAGGAGATGGACATCTGTTTACCAACTGAACTAGTCAGCCAAGATTTTAATTTATAAAACTCCCATTTTCTAGTCAACTAACGTTTTGCTATGTTTAAATTCAAACTATTTGTCAACAGGGGCAGAGCTACATGAAGGGAGCCTCAAAACCTGTTTATAGCTTTTAAAATGATCTTGCTAACAGCCAAACAGGCAGCAGCAAAAACACAAGCTTCTTGAAGGAATTAGTAAGATCTGCTCACAAGTGTTGAAGAAAGGATCGTCGGACAGAGGCATCCCATCGATTGTGTAGAGACAGACTCCATTGCTGTTGCCAATATTTTCAACATGACTGATCCTTAACATCAAATCCTCCACAGTGCTTTGAAAAGGATCCATATCTGAAAATTTTCAGGTGACCACCATTAAATTGTTTTCTAATGTATGAATACATGTACATTCTATGATCTCTAAAAACACCACTCATTTCAGACCACATATCCAATATGAAGTCAAAAACTCAGTTTTTGGTTTTGGTTTCTAAAATTGTCAGAAATAGTTAAGAGAAATATTACACATACCTTTAATTTCTTTAATTTCAGGACAATTGGGGTATGTGTACTTCAGACAGAACTGATTCAAAGTTTTCTGAACAGGGGCCACAGCTTGAACTTGGTGCTCTGGAGCTCGGAGCCTCTGGATGTAGGTCTTCATTGTAGAGAAACGGTTCCTCTCCACTTGACTGAGACCTTCAAAGTTATTGGCAAGAGAGTTTAATAAGATGCAACTCAGTTGTTATTATAATACTGCATAATAATACTGCACATGTACTGCACATGTTCAACCAAAATTACTGTGCATAGACTTGTAATGTGATTGATGAAACAGCACACTGCTCTCACAGTATTAGGGCTGTAATCAACCAAAGAAATTGTTGGTTGACTAAAACACAGTAATTGTAACCAAAAATCGACCAATCTAGTTTTCTAGTTTTATTTTAAGTTTTTTAGATGGTTTTACAGTATTTTTAAATGTTTTTTTTCTGTTTCCTTATTGTGTGATTTTTTTGACGTTACATGCTGAGTTCTCCAATCTGTGAAACACTTTTGCGGTCTGGTACTAATAAAGAAACCTTGAACCTTCAATATTTAAAAAAAAGACTATTGATAAGAAATATGGCAAATTGTTTTATTTTGAATATTTCAATATTTCATGGTACATCTTATTGTTACCATTGTAATATGATTCATGTAGTATTTTATTATTTCATGAAATATCTTATTGTACCCTGTATTGTGATCCATGTAGTGTTGCCAGGCTCTTGACAATAAAGACTCCTGCTCATTTGCCTGTTAATGGTACTGAATACTACTGTGTTTATTTTATTGAAAACAAATTCTTCAAAATAAGACACATATGTTCTAGGATCAAAACACAGACTCTTTTTCAACAACAAATCTTCCTTCAAGCATCACTGTGGCATATGATGAGATAGTTGAATTTTGGCCACTTTATCTAAAAACATGTCATGTCAACATGTTATATTATATAAAGGCGGTGAATATTTTAAACACCAAAATAGGAAGCATTTAATGCAACTAGTACTGGATAGAATTTCAATAAAAGTTACCTTAAAGCATTTTCAATGCGTCAATTTAAATTTACTTTACTTTTAATATTCTTATTTTATCCTATTTACATTTTTTAGATCTTTCAAAGTCATTCAACTCAATGAACTATGAATTACTGCAAACAAAACTTAGAAATGGTGGCTTCAGTCTTAAAAATGTTATCTTGCAGATCAAACTCAGTGTGTTCATGCAGAGAATCACAAATCTGATTTTCACACCATCACTGAAGGGGTAACCCAAGGTTTTATGATGGGTTTTCAATTATTCCATATATCTATAAATGACCTGAGTAAAGACATCAAAGCAAAAACACATTTTATGCTGATGACATGGTCATCTACACTTGAGCTCCCTCCACCAATAAAGCTGTACAAGAGCTCCAGATGGCCTTTTAGTTTTTTACAAACCAATCTTATGAATTTAAAATTATTTTTTAATGTACAAAGAACACAGTTTATTGTTTTCTCTAAAATAATAAACTTTCTCTAAATCACATTTACATGTTAGCAAACTTGTTAATATGCTCAAGGTGAAAACTAGCCTTTGTCCTCCTTTAACCCTATTACAAAAAAAAACATAATGAAGCTGCCTTGCTGTCTGTGATTGACTTTAGTGCCACTTTGTATGCATCCTCATGAATTTCACAAACTCTCTGGAATCATGCATCCCTTCACTCTATTTTTAATACATCCCTCACTCACCACTAACCTCTTTGTAATCTGGTAGGCTCGACATCAATATCAGTCCCAGTTTCGGATCAAAACTCAACATTTTGAGTAGAGCAACGATTAAAAATCGACTCAATGATATTTTGTCCATGTATGAACCCTGTAGTAAGAACTTCACCTGGCCTTGCTGTACCACATCTGACCTTAAACTAATAATTTAAAGTTTTGCCAATTTAAGCTGAGAAATTAGCCCAACGTTGCACAGAAAACTTAATAAGGATAGTTGAGATAACTTCTGTGAAGTTTTTACCACAGCAAAAATATTTAGCTTTGCTTACTGAACAATTAATTTGATGCCAGCTTTTTTAAGTTTAAAATATTACAGTGTATTAAGAGAAGAAAAATAAGTGGAGTCGATATGTATCTACGAGAAAAAAGGTGACACACACAAAAAAAAAACAGAACACTGACTTTGACCTGCAAAGTTAGGTCATCCTTTCGCAAGAGTGGACATCACTGTAAGGTTTGATGATAAACCCCTGAAATATTGATGAAATATTGTGTTCTGCAAACAAATGATGACCATTCGACCTCCAAAGGCTGTCACAGTCACTGAGGTGTAAAGAGGCCGAAATTGATTTTGTGTGCCCAGTGCAAAAGCCATTACTTTTATTATCTAAATACAAAACCCAAAACCAGTGCAGTTGGCAAGTTTTGTAAATTATGAATAAAAACAGAATACAATGATTTGCAAATCCCTTTCAACATATATTCAATTGAATGCACAGCAAAGACAAGATACTTAACTTTCAAACTGGTAAATTGTGTTATTTTTTGCAAATATTAGCTCATTTGGAATTTGATACCTGCAACATGTTTCAAAAAAGCTGGCACAAGTGGCAAAAAAGACTGAGAAAGTTGAGGAATGCTCATCAAACACTTATTTGGAACATCCCACAGGTGAACAGGCTCATTTGGAAGAGGTGGATGCCATGATTGGGTATAAAAGCAGCTTCCCTGAAATGCTCAGTCATTCACAAACAAGGATGGGGCGAGGGTCACCACTTTGTGAACAAATGCGTGAGCAAATTGTCCAACAGTTTAAGAAACACATTTCTCAACCAGCTATTGCAAGGAATTTAGGGATTTCATCATCTACAGTCTGTAATATCATCAAAAGGTTCAGAGAATCTGGAGAAATTACTGCACGTAAGCGGCAAGGCTGAAAACCAACATTGAATGCCCGTGACCTTCGATCCTTCAGGCGGTACTGCATCAATAACCGGCATCACTGTGTAAGGGAAAGTTAAAACTCTACTATGCAAAGCGAAAGCCATTTATCAACAACACCCAGAAACGCCGCCGGCTTCGCTGGGCCCGAGCTCATCTAAGATGGACTGATGCAAAGTGGAAAAGTGTTCTGTGGTCTGACCAGTCCACATTTCAAATTGTTTTTGGAAAATGTGGTCGTCATGTCCTCCGGACCAAAGAGGAAAAGAACCATCTTGACTGTTATAGGCGCAAAGTTCAAAAGCCAGCATCTGTGATGGTATGGGGGTGTATTAGTGCCCAAGGCATGGGTAACTTACACATCTGTGAAGGCACCATTAATGCTGAAAGGTACATACAGGTTTTGGAGCAACATATGTTGCCATCCAAGCAACGTCTTTTTCATGGACGCCCCTGCTTATTTCAGCAAGACAATGCCAAGCCACATTCTGCATGTGTTACAACAGCGTGGCTTCGTAGTAAAAGAGTGCAGGTACTAGACTGGCCTGCCTGTAGTCCAGACCTGTCCCCCATTGAAAATGTGTGGCACATTATGAAGCGTACAATACAACAACGGAGACCCCGGACTGTTGAACAACTTAAGCTGTACATCAAGCAAGAATGGGAAAGAATTCCACCTGAAAAGCTTCAAAAATTGGTCTCCTCAGTTCCCAAACATTTACTGAGTGTTGTTAAAAGGAAAGGCGATGTAACACAGTGGTAAAAATGCCCCTGTGCCAACTTTTCTGCAATGTGTTGCTGCCATTAAATTCTAAGTTGATGACTATTTGCAAAAGAAAATAAAGTTTCTCATATTGAACATTAAACATCTTGTCTTTGCTGTGTATTCAATTGAATATAAGTTGAAAAGGATTTGCAAATCATTGTATTCTGTTTTTATTAACGATTTCCACAACGTGCCAACTTCACTGATTTTGGTTTTGTAGAAATGAGGGTATGCTCTTCACAGAATAGAGGAGAAACTGGATTAAAATTAAAAGTTCATCTTACCCATGTTCATCAGATCTTCATCTGTCACACCATCGAGGAAATCTCTTTCATCCTTTACACCCAGTTGAAAAAACTGGTTGTAGTACTTCTCCAGTCTGTGCTTCTCAAGTATATTGTATATTTCACCCATCTGGACAAAGACATGCAAAATATGATTAAGAATTAAACCAATAAACAACGTTTGTTCAATTTATAGGGTTGTCCGGTTGTAGACTGAAAAACACTGCAACACAGGTTACACTGGCCTTAAATGTTTCTGGGTATAACTTCTCTAGGGAAAAGAAGACATTTTTGGCTAACACCATATAAAAAGCTGAAACTACACAAAGCACTTCTGTCCTATTCAAAGGGATAGCTTGGTATTTTTGAACGGGGCTGTAAACATTTTTTTTTTTTTAATCATAAACTTTAGCAACAGCGATTTTGATCAGCCCTGCCCCTGTAATGATAAAACCAGTATGAAGTAGGAGCATCCCTTGCTTCGGATTAAAAGGATACTAAAGAAACCGTGCTCAGGTTTCTTTTGTAGGACTGCACGGTGCAATCTGCATATGTCTCTATATACCAAAATAGATACATATTTATCTGAATAAAATGCAAAAGTTTAAAGAACCCACATTAAGCTTCAGATTTTATATGAGTTATTGTGTGCTTTATGTGTCTCCATGCCATAGAGTACTTCTACTTTGCCATAAGTCAGTTGAGATTTACTTTCTCTTCCAGTAAACATACCATGCTTGTCTTGTTTAATTAAAAAATAATAACATTCAGACATCTTTTGCATGGGTTGACAACCATAAAATAACATTTATATATAAAATGGGGTATTTATTGGATGCTTGTCTCTGCTGTACCAAATAGCATTTTAGTCATTAAAAACGAATAGTCAGACAATCCGTTTTAAATCTTTAACAGGGTAACAAAAAAGACACACACAAGGACTGATTATACAATTAATAAAAACACTTAAAATGCCTGAAATAGTCTAAATGCCAAAAAAAGTTCTTCAGTACACAGGCCCTATGTTAAAATCACGATTTATTAAACAGTTTTCTCCACCCTTTGAAACTGTTTGTGTATTTTGAATGCAGTAATAATGATATATTGGTCCGTTTCAAATATACAACATCGCATTTATTCATTAATTTATTTTACAGTTGCATGGTTTGAGAAGCTGACGGTTTGAGAAAGGGGTCAATTCAATAGGCCTATCTATTGTAGAGGCCAAAAATTCCAGCAGCAAGCAAGCACATGGTCAAACCAACGAGCAGACTTCATGTAAGAGGGCCTTTATCACACAATGAGCAACACTTTAGTGCTCTTTCGTGAGGTACATCACTTATTATAAAAGTGGGTGTGATGTCTAGTTTGATATGCACTCGAGGATGGCCTACTCTCAGATATGGAGCCAACGCCCAATATAAAAAGCCCTAAACAAATGTTACATTTAGCTCACGACGGGTCGAGATAAAGAAAGAAACTTAGTAAACAAAAAGAACATACTATTCCTTTATACTTAGAAATCCTTAGTGTAAAGAAAACAGTCTTACCTTTACATGTCTCAGGGAAAAGGTGAATCTTTGGCGCACTTCCCATTTGGCTGCCTGAAAAACGCAGATCACGGATATTTCTCAGAGCATTCTGGGAGGTTAAATAACTTACTACATAAGAAACAGTATCCAATAGAGAGGGGAAGAATACAATTGTTTTTTTAGCAGGTTTTTTTTTATTAACTTCTGTTTCAACACAATGGCAACGTCGCCACACTTTCATCAGGGGAGACTGGGATTGGTTGTTGTATGGGTTGGTTGTCACAATTTTTATGAGGTGGTGCAGGAATGAGTTGTAATTACAAAAAAAGTCTCGCTTTTAGATAGGCTATTGGCCTGATCGAAATACACACTTTAAGATGAGTTTTATAGCATCAAAATAGGTTATCTATAAATGCTATTCCTTAGCTAAGTGGTCGGGTCGGACAGCCGGCTACAAAACTACAATAATAAGTTTTCCAAAAATTGCTTATTGTCACACATCAAAAACTACCGCTACGTAACTAGAAAGAGATACATTACCTTGTCGCTTTGCATCCTGTAAGTTGTTGAAAAAACAAGTTGTAAAGCAATGCAGAGTTCTGAGGAAGATCTGGCAGCATTTATTAGCTTCACAACACACACACGCTTTGGCTTAGGTTACGTCTTGGTGCATTCCAGTTGTAGTCAGAAGTAGGAATTTCCGGGTTCCGAGCAGGAAACTGCAACTGGAACTGGAATTTCCTACTGGGAACTCGGTGAAACCTCGCCACTCCCGAGTTGCCAATAGAAGATGGATGCCACCAGTGTGAACAGTTATTTAGCTCCTGTAATAATCAATTTATTTGCACTTCTGACTGGGGTGTGTCGCTCTAGATCAGCTGTATACATAGTATTGTTAGACTTATATTTACAATAATGCTGTCATAGTGATAATCACATTCTTCATGTGATATTTGTGAACAACAACGCAGGGCGTGCTAACAACAGCTAACAATAGCCTGGTAGATCGGCATGTTTTTTTCCAACTTCAACTGGAACACCGATATGTTGGAGATGATGTCACTCCCAGTTCGGAGGTTACTGGAACGCAGCATTACGACAGTCGCCACGTGTGCTCATGGGTAGCAGAGTTTTAATGTCGCTGCAAATAGATTCTCCTCATAGCACCTTTAAAGCTACCCTCAAGGAGACATAATGATTATCGGGCAGTTTTAGGCCCAACTTTCCCCCTCCCAACAAAGGTTGGCAAATGGAAGATTATTTTCTATGTGTTATAAAATCTATCCTGTGGTCTGACGTGTGTTAATGGTGAATTTGCCCCAATAATCAGCTCCAAAACAGGTCGAGCCAACATTTGGAAACATAACACTCTTTAAATATTTTTGACCAAAAATCTTTGTGCGTGGGGAAAGGCGACGTCCCCTGAGTCATGACTCTGTGAATTGTGACTTTGAACAGAATGTGGGCAATGAAGAAGCGACCTGAAGCAGGTGTAAATAAAAACAAGCATGGCCAACCTGAAACTAGAAATTTGGTGGACCTCAGAAATGGAGGACTGGTTCACATCTCCAGGATTTTTTCCAGTTTTTTTTTTAGTTTTTTTAGTTCAGGATTAAAATAGTCCCAAACCCACAAACATTTGTCCTCTTCCATGTTGGGTGTTGTGTTTTCCAGTTGTTGCTGTTTCTTCTTCTTCGTTTTTGTTAGATCACATTTGATCGATTAAGATTTCTGGCTTGGAGGAGCAGATTCTAGATCAGTGGTGGTACAGGATCATGTGTGGTGTACTGTGTTGAGGTTATTAGAGCACACCACACACAGTACAATCAAAACTATTCAATGCCTTCAATGCCTATCTTCTTTACGTGTGCACCCCGCCTTACCTATTCTTTCACAGCAGCCTGATTCTATATCTATAATCAGACCCATCTTGCCAAGCTCTAACCTACAATGACTGTGTGCAACCCAAAGTGGCATGGCCAATCAGAGTCTTTTAGAGAAGGTAGAGCTATGAGCAGAACAGCAGCAGGTAGCGACTTCTTGTAGGGAGATTAGCTTAGATGCTAACAGCTTCAAAGCTGTTTTATCAGATTTTGACTGCATTTCTTTACCAAATGAAAAACAAACATCAATGCCACAAACTCCTCGAAAGTCTGCATATTTTCCACTACTTTTAACATGTTTTGGCAAGAGTTTGTTTTGCAAAGTGGCTCACATTCTATTAATAAATTCTGTAATTGGCCTGTAATGAATGTGATTGATGGAACCATCACCCAATCACCTGCCGGACATGCTTTGGGAAGGTTCTGCCCGCCCAAAGTCTTTCTATGGGTACTTCCCCAGAACAGTCTACCTGGTTTGGCAGGTTACCCCTTACTCGTATCTAAAATGGGTCGAGGTTTAACCCTTGGTTACACAATGTGATCATAAGATATCCAATGTAAACACCTACTGACCACAAATATTAAATCTTTGTTTGACTGTACTTCTTCTAATGTTACTATCTGTACACCATACAAGGATGAAAAATAAGGTATTTATTCATTGCCATTCTTAAAATCCAGACATCTAGCAGGCTAATAACTAAACTATTGGGTCTGTATTTGGGGGATTCACTTCAATATGAAGTCATTTTATAATTCCTCAAAAACAATAAATTTTCTGTGATGTGAGAGAAAGGCCACGGAGGGCTTCATAAGTCATCAGTAAAACCTTTAATTCTAAATATAAATATCCCCATCACATCTGTGTAAAGATCCTAACAGATGTGATGGGGACATATTACACTGGTCAAAAGTCTACAACTGGAGTTCTACTTTTTCCTTTTTATTTCTGACCCAGGCAGATCAAATGAGTAATGCAACATTAAACGCCTGATGATATAAACATGTAAAATTGTCTTTGTATCACTGAAAGTTAAAACAATGAAGTTCTGAATTAATCCTATAATAGGTAACATATGAAGGTCTTGTTATCATTTAGAAATACAGACACTAATGTTCATGCTATCTGGAAAGCAAATAAATACAATTAACAATACAATACTTTTGACCTCCAAGAAATATTCTAAAAGATCTGGGAGAGGACAAAACTGGTAATAATATATACTTTTTATTTGCAAAATAGTTAATACACAGAATTAAGAGCATCAAATACCATAAGGCACAGAATACTAAAAAAAACAATAACAGGGAAAAGTCAAATTCCAAATCTCTCTCAGATTAACAACCATTACAAAACATCATTTAGAATGTTTCAGGTTATTACCTTAATTTACAGAATGAGTACAAATACACTAACCAAACGCTCACTTCAGACTTTGCACTTTAATCCTGAGGTGGACACACCACTTTTACACTTTCAGTTTGCCCATTGAGAATTAAGTAATTTGTTTTGAACGATAGTCCATCACCATTTTCTTCATGTCCAGGTCTGGTATCATGTCTCCCATCTCAAGCTCGTGTCCCGGTCCTGCCTGTGGTTCATACTGGTGTCTGTTGAGGGTACAAGGTAAGTCATCTGTGAACATACTGTATCTTCCAAAATGATTTTAAGTGCAAATTTTCTCTTCTGTAACCCCTCTGAATTTGTATGATAGAGACCTTATTCTCTTTTTTTGCCACGATAAAATTAATATACCGAGTTGACACAAACTTTACATTTTTTAGACGCCTGGTCTAAAAAAGTCCACATGGCTTGGCTCCTCCATTATCGTGCCTTCATAAAGTAAAAAACTGATGGCATAAACACTAATCTAAAAGGTTCCAAAAGCTGGATCACAGGGCAAAGAGTTGATTGTTGGCAGACTGACCAAAGTCATCAAAATCTTCGGTAACACTTTCTATGAAGGTCTCATTTATAATGCATTAGAAGCACATGCATAAGACGTTATAATGCATGTATAATGCTTCATAAGTGTCATTATAATGGTGTATAACCATGTATAAGAACTTGTACCAAGGTTTATAGAGTATTACAAGTGTGGACATAATGTATTATAATCAAGCCTTTATAATGTTTTATACCTGCATACTCTGCAGGTATAAAACATTAAAAAGCCTATAGCCTTCTAAAGCCTACATTATAAAGCCCTTATAAAACAT
This sequence comes from Scarus forsteni, assembly GCA_036419115.1. NCBI lineage: Eukaryota > Metazoa > Chordata > Actinopteri > Labriformes > Labridae > Scarus > Scarus forsteni. The sequence continues at coordinate 28,596,585 of JAZDUH010000157.1, read as the reverse complement.
TATAGAGGCTTGATATAAAACATTACGTCCACACTTGTAATACTTTATAAACCTTGGTACAAGTCCTTATAAATGGTTATACACCATTATAATGACACTTATGAAGCATTATACATGCATTATAACGTCTTATGCATGTGCTCCTAATGCATTATAAACTAGACCTTTAAGTAAAGTATTACCAAATCTTCTTTAAAGGGAAGAACAGAGGTCTCAACGTCCTTGCTGACCAGCCCTGCAGTCTGTTATGTCTATCTCAGCTGGGCCATTGATACACTTGTGTCTGCCCAGGCGGAGCCCCCTTTTTAAACATGCCCTGTATTTTTAAAAACAGAGGTTTCCCTCCTCTGATTTAAAAACAATCCTGTCCACATGGGTGAACATACCTATTCATAAAAAAATGCAAAAACAAAGAAATAGAGCTACACTCTGTTAATTACCTTGTGACGACATCTATGAAATGAAACGTGTTTGTCTCTTTTTTTTAATTTATTATTTTAAGATATTCTCTTACGACAAGTCTACCAGTGTTATGGATCAACTTGTGGCTGGCTATATTAAAGCTATGGTCTACGATTTGGAAGCTTTGTACATATTAATAACACCGTTTATAAGGCTGTTATGGTCCTATGGTCCTATCTACACAGTATAAAGACCAAAAAGAATGAAAAAAATCCATTCAGTATATCCGCTGAAAAGCTGCATACTAGCTGACCAATCAAACCTAAGAACCTGCGACTATTAATTGGTCCGTGAGTTGGTCCGTGAGTCCATCCAATCCCCTGTCTCTCTCACTACGCAGCGTCATGCGTAGTGCGTCATGGTCCCGTCTCCTCCCCTCTACCTCCGGTGAGCAGCTAGCAGCGTTAGCTACTGAACTATCATGGAGCCGGAAAAGCCTAGCGCCGAGACCGAAGCCGCATCCCTCTCCCGCGGGGCCCAACGGAGCTCTGCCCGCAGGTTGAGGCCTGTTAGCGGGCTAACGGCTAACGGCTAACGAATAGCCTCAGCCGGCCGTCAGACCTTCAGCATCAACCGTTTCGCCCCTGGTTGATCAGGTAATGGCTTTGTTTACTACAGTGGGAGATGTCTGCTGAATAACTCTGGTTAGTTTGTGCCTGCACGGGCTAATAACTTGTAGGGGAGCGGGTTAGCCTGTTAGCCGCTAGTCGTTTGCACTGTAAGCTGAGCTGGGGAGGACAGGCTGAGAAAGATAAATCCTCCCCCACACTCGGCTCCGCTCTGGCGACGCCAGACCCGCATAGCCGCCGGTCCAATTGAAATGGCTACTGCTGTGTGTTACAAGGGGGATGTCTGTCGTGTTTGTTACTTTCAGTTGAGCTGAGCTGTTTTTGATTGAGTTTGCTGCTGATATATTGTGCTAGTCGCTCGTAGCTCTGTCCGAGGGGGCTATATGAGGCGACACGAGCTGGGGGCGGGATCTTGGAACAGGGGGGGGAGAGGTGAGGGAAGGGGGGGCAGGCTGCGGTTTCAAATCGTAGACCACAGCTTTAAGTGGTGAAAGCATGCATACTGAATAAATATTTATTTATATTACAACATAAGACGCATCTTAAAGGGACTGTGAGGAGTTTCTAAGTAATTACAAAAAAGTCTCACTTTTAGATATATGCCTGATCGAAATACACACTTCAAGATGAGTTTTATAGCATCAAAATAGGTTATCTATAAATGATATTCCTTAGCCTTCCAGTCGGGTCGGACAGGGCTGGACTGGCCTGGATAGTCAGCTTCAGGAACAAGACAATTAAAACTAGAGCAAATTTATATAATTCGGACACGTCTTAGAGCACCGGGCTGTAAGCAGCGATATATAGCCGGCTACAAAGCTACGATACTAAGTTTTCAAAAAACTGCTTGTTGTCAAACTGCTTGTTGCATCCTGTAAGTTGTTGAAAAAAGAAGTTGTAAAGCAATGCAGAGTTCTGAGGAAGGTCCGAGCTGCATTTATCACAACAAACACACGCTTGACGCTTTGGCTTGTGGTGTGTTCCAGTTGTAGTCAGAAGTAGGAATTTACGAGTTCCGAGTAGGAAACTACAACTGGAACGCCACCCAAGGTCAGAATTTCCTACTGGGAACTTGGTGAAACCTTGCCACCCCCGAGTTGACAATCAAAGATGGATGCCCCCAGTGTGAACAGTTATTTAGTTCCTGTAATAAAAAAATTATTTGCACTTCTGACTGGGGTGTGTCGCTCTAGATCAGCTGTATACATAGTATTGTTAGACTTATATTTACAAAAATGCTGCCATAGTGATAATCACATTCTTCATGTGATATTTGTGAACAACAACGCAGGGCGTGCTAACAACAGCTAACAATAGCCTGGTAGATCGACATGTTTTTTTCCGACTTCAACTAGAAAGCCGATAAGTCGGAGATGATGACACTCCCAGTTCCGTGGTTACTGGAACGCAGCATTACAACAGTCGCTGCGCGTGCTCATGGGTAGCAGAGTCTTTACGTAGCCGGAAAGAGATTCTCCTCAAAATCCCTTTAAAATCTTGCTCAACTTCTGTTATTTCAAAGTTCTCAATTTGAGTTCAAGATCCCTGTTCTAGATGAATAGTTCTGATACTCAGTTTCAGACTCTGCTTTACTTACTGCTTCTGTTCTGTTGCTCACCTGCCCAGGGACTACTGTTAAAAATGAACCATGATGGCTAAAATGGCACATTACAGAACATCTATGCATTGTCCCTGTGACTTCAAACTGCAAAAACAACTTAAAAACATAATCTCACTGTTTGAGGTGTTCCTCGATGGCCTTGCGTTCGTACACAGTGCCGTACGCAGTCTTCACCGGATCAACAAACATCTTCTTGGTGAGGGGACAGATCAGATGTTGGGGTATAAACTGTTCCACAGGCTCCACTAGATTCTTTAATTAAAACAAAGACCAAAAGCACATTGAACAGCATGTTAAAACATTTAAAAGATCTGATACATTCAAAAGCGAATGGGCCTTGTTCACCAGATGTTCTTGCAAGGTCTGTTTTTCAAAACTCTCTCATAGTTTTCTGAGAAGATTCTGACACTCTAAGTTTTATCTGGGATTTGTCCCATGCAAAAAACCTCAAGGTACTTTCAAGCACATTTGGTTGCTGATCCTATAAAATAATTAAATTATTTCAGTTAGGTGCATCGTTTCAAAGCTTTCAATCTTAAAACCTGCAGTGTTTGATTTAAAGTGCAAGTTGTTTATTTATATTAACAATAATTCAAGACACCAGATGGCTTGTTTTACACATCTGTAGGATATGTGAAACAGTCCATCTGAATCATTTCCATGGAGGAGAACAAAAACTAGAAGGTTATTAAACAAATGTTTTGTTTTTCAGGGCAGAGGCTTGTAGATTCTTCTCGCTTTTAGTAAAACTAAACACACATTTGTTGCTACCGTCTCTTTATTCGACGCTTGGTTTAAACTTCATCTATATAATGCAGATGCACATTCACATGAAGATATTCAATATAAAAATATATATTTTCTGTCATTTTAACAGTGCCGAATTTCTTGAATAAATGCACCATCAAACTGTAATACTTAAGAAGTAAAAGTGAAGTAAAGTCATTTCCCTCAGATTTGATGTTCTCTTCATCTGGTGTCATTCTGTTGTCAGCTAACCTTTATGAAATGTATACTTGAGCTATTAGGATGTACAGAAGTTAGTCTGTTTTCATGACATTGCTTTATGAATTATACGACTTATGTAAAACATTTTGGATACTTCTTTAAAGTGTTTCTTGGTGTTTGATTCACCACTCATCTGTTGCTATTGGTGACTGAGGGAATAATGTACTTCAGAAATTTCTGCACATAAGAGCCCATTTACTTTCTCCATGTCATCCATTGAGATCCCAGCAGCCTCTTCAGTGTGTTTCTTGGCTTCTTCTTCGTAGATCTCACGGCTCATCATGAATTCCTCTGCCAGAATACTTCAATGGAGAAAAAAAAAATGTTTCTTGAGTGTTACAAGTTCTATAGTTTGACTGAAATAAAATTGCTTGTTACAAAGTTAAGTCAATACCTCTGAGACACATCACAAAATCTTTCATGACATTACAATGACAGCACATTTTCTCAGCATCTCTACAAACCAGTTTTTTTTTTTTTAACAAATTACTTACTTTGTCATGGAAAGAATTCCTGTCTGCTAGAATTAGAACTATCGTTCTTAACTGGTCAACCCTCAGAATCCACAGTTAACGTCTTGAGACATTGCAAATAAAAGAACTAATTTAATGTAGAAATGGAAAGCTTAGACTTCAAGTGAAACAAAACTTACCACAACAGACAGAGGAAATCAAACATCCTTTACAAGATCCTCATCGACACTTATTTTTCTCACTTGAATATGGCTCTGTTGTGACCCACTTCTAGGTCAAGACACAGCAGCTAAGAACCACAGACTGTAAATAACAGCAGTGGTAAATATCAAAATGATATTTTATGCTTCTAAATAAACTAGTATGTAGAAGCTATTCAACATAAATGATATTTCTAATAGTAATATCGTTGTAACTGGTTGTGTATTCTGTGTTTCTATGACAGGTGGTTTGATAAATTGCTAAGCACTGTGTATAGATAGATAGATAGATAGATAGATAGATAGATAGATAGATAGATAGATAGATAGATAGATAGATGGGATTGGGAAGGTTTCCTCAGGAAATTCGGATATATCACTTTCAGAATAAGGCATAGCTTATCAGCCTAACAAAACTTCTTAGATGAGATATGGATGTCTCAACAGTACCTCTCAACATTTCTAAAGCGTAAAATTAGCATCACAACAGTTGACTATGGGTCTTGTGGTATGTTTGGCATAAAGTGCAGGTATCTCAAAAGGTGCTCTGAGGAGAATCTATTACCGGCGAAATAAAGACTCTGCTACCCATGAGCACACGTGCCAACTGTCGTAATGCTGCGTTCCAGTAACCTCGGGAATGGGAGTGACATCATCTCCGACTTATTGGCGTTCCAGTTGAGGTCAGAAAAAAACATGCCGATCTACCAGGCTATTGTTAGCTGTTGTTAGCATGCCCTGCGTTATTGTATGAAGAATGTGATTATCACTATGACAGCATGTTTGTAAATATAAGTCTAGCAATACTATGTATACAGCTGATCTAGAGCGACACACCCCAGTCAGAAGTGCAAATAGTTTTTTTATTACAGGAGCTAAATAACTGTTCACACTGGGGGCATCCATCTCCGATTGTCAACTCGGGGGTGGCGAGGTTTCACCAAGTTCCCAATAGGAAATTCCGACTTCAGGGGGCATTCCAGTTGCAGTTTCCTACTCGGGACCCAGAAATTCCTACTTCTGACTACGACTGGAACGCACCAAAAGACGTGACTGAAGCCGAAGCATGTGCTTGTTGTGGTAAATGCAGCTCGGACCTTCCTCAGAACTCTGCATGACTTTACAACTTCTTTTTTCAACAACTTACAGGATGCAAACGACAAGGTAATGCATCTCTTTCTAGTTACATAGCGGTATCAACCGATACATCGGCCGGCTGATATATCGGGCCGATATTTGCATTTTTTACTTCAATCGGCATCGGACGATTTGCGCGTGGGTTCGCCGATGTATTATTCTGCGGCCTGATTTACAGACAGGCATCCACGGGCAGCTCTGTGTTGCCGGAAGACCGTGTAGCACATGCAGGCACGTTACCCGCCCCCCACTGCAAGAGTGCTAACCATGGTGCTTACAGCAGCAGAAGCTACTGAAACGTAAGTTTTAAACTTTAAATTAGCCTTGGTTAAACTTAGTTGAAATATTGTCTCCCACTTTGAAATAGGAAACATGAAAGCCAAGTACATATAATGCACGTGCTTGCAAATATAGTTAAGGTTGTGGGTCAGAAAAATGTGAATGCTGCTGAATGCTTCGTCTTTAAAACTACTTAGCATAATATATGAACTGTTGACGTAGTTGTAGGCTAATGTACAGCTGTTACGAACACCGGTTTAAGGATTAATTATTAATGGCAGCGCTGTCAATTCTGTTTAATGGTGTTTTGAGGAGTTCAACTCGGCGAACACCGGGATGAGGTTAAATGCGTGCCATGTGTTTGTGTCTCCATCAAAGCGGAGTGGAGCAGCTATGTCTGCTATCAGGGAGGTCTTTAGCGTGCACTAGAAGAACTTTAACGATAAGAGAAATGTTTTATACGTAGTATTAAATTGTGTCAGTGTTTCGTGAAAACGTGTTCAGAGCCGTTTTGCTGCCTTTATCAACCCAGTGATGGCGGAGATTTTCAGTCAGTGTCAACTCAGCTGACACTAACTGTGTGTGTGTGTGTCTCACTGGGGAGGAGCAGCCATCATATCGATTGGGGATAAACTTAATTAAACTGTGATTAAAGTATGAGAGAATGTTTTTTACGACGTGGCCAAGTAGCACTGTGCTCCGCTTTTAAAGTCAAACCGTAGCGGCGATGTGCAGCTCCGTTCACCGCTGTCACCAACTTAGTTACCATCGGGGTGTCTTTTCGTCCTCCCTCGGGATCATTCGGCTCCTCCGAACGCAGCAGAGCAGGGAAGTTTGCACATTGAATATTGTTGAATATTTATTCCTTTTAAAGTTGATACTGCCGTTTAAAACTTAAACAACTTGTGGCTTAATGTGCGTATGACATCAGTTGTTTTCCTGCTGATTTATGTTCTGGTGTTGCCAAACCTGACAGCAGCATAGTAGCCAAAGACATGATCATTTTATTTTGTGCAGAAAAATTAAAGCATGGCAGTCTTAAGTTATAAATCAAACACTTTCTGTTAATGGATGCTTTTCAGGTTTATTGTACATTTCCAAAAAGAATTCTACTGGTTGATAGGTGGTAAATATTGGTAAATGGTGAACTGGTGAATATTTGTTATTGTGTCATTTTTTAAATGTAAATAGAGGGAGCAAAAGCAGTATCGGCCACATATATCAGCCCAAGAAAATCGGCAGTCCATAATCGGTCATCGGCTAAGGGTGATGGGAAAAAATAGGTATCGGCATCGGCCCTAAAAAATGCATATCGGTCGATCCTTAGTGACAACAAGCAATTTTTGGAAAACTTAGTATTGTAGTTGTAGCCGGCTATATCACTACTTACAGCCCGGTGCTCTAAGACGTGTAATATAAATAATAAAATAATATAAATTTGCTCTAGTTTTAATTGTCTTGTTCCCGAAGTTGAGTATCCAGGCCAGTCCAGGGCTGTCCGACCTGACCAGAAGGCTAAGGAATAGCATTTATAGGTAACCTATTTTGATGCTATAAAACTCATCTTAAAGTGTGTATTTCGATCAGGCATATATCTGAAAGTGAGACTTTTTTGTAATTACTTAGAAACTCCTCACAGTGTCTTTAACTAACTTCTGTAGAATATCTGTGCCTTGATTTATGAACATGAGTCCTTAAAATATGAGAAACATGGAAACAGGGCTCTATAGTTCAGATGACTGACCATGTCTAAAAGAAACTCTGACTGACTCTAGGGGGTGACTGAATTGAGTGTGTTTCATTTATCTATCTATCTATAAAAACCTCACCTGTCCAGAGGATCGTCAGGTTCAGGAACGATGAGAAGTCCATAAACAGCCTCAAGGATCTCTCTCATGGTGATGTGGGCATTGTAGTTGCGATCAAATACGTTATGGCAGATGCGGCCCACACCGTTGACGTTGCAGTGGTAGAGCTGGTCACCCATTTAGAAAAACAGATTCAGTAATGACAGGAAACATTCAAGTTAAAATAATAAAAAAAATATGAAGGCATAGTAATGACAGAAAAGAGGATGTGTGTATTTTTCTACAAATGGTTACTATGACAGTTTTAAGATGAAATAACTACTGTGAATAACAGGGCCACATTTCCAAACTAAAACTCAAACTCTAAAAGCTAATGGCCAATGCAAGGTTGTCCAGTTAGTGTTTCAGATGCTGCATTCCAACAAACTTGTTACTACCTTGAATTTTGACTTTGAAAATGTAAGAGGTTGTTTTTAAGATGCATTTAAACATTTTCTGTGACTAAAAAAATTAAGGTAGATGACAGTACCAGTGTAAGCCAATACAGATACAGTATGTTTCTAATTACTTCTTTTAATGTATTCACCCACAATGCTCCATCTTTCCGTGTTTGACCATGAAAACAGAACATTTTGTCCTAAAAGTATTTTTTCTGATCAGTAAGAAAGTTCCTCTCTGAGTCAGTTGTTGTCTGTGCTTGATGCCAGCATATACACAATAGGACACAACTGATTAATAACCACAACTGCACATCCCACATTTATTTGTCTTTCCAGTGATTTTAAAAAAGGCTGATACTGATGTATCTGTACATCCCCTTCTGCAATTATGAAAACACTTTGTGTTTCAAAGACCAGCTACTAACTCCGCTCAGGAACATCGTTTCCAGAAAATATAAATGTTATGTAGCGTCTTTTTCACCTTTACTTTCCTTGTGAAAAAATACAATTCCATCGCTGCTGAAAATAAACACAATGTAAACTCAGAAGAAAAACCTGAAAATTGAAAACTTAAAGAGTATTCTGTAGAAGGATACAGGTGTGACAAAGCGGACAAGTGGGGGCTTCACTGGGTAGTCGGGACCAAACTGGCAGTACAGCTCAAACACTCCTTTCTCATAAGGCGTATCAGGAGGACCTTGCATAAGAATCTTCCAGAAAGCTGAAAGATTAAACACAAGTTTCAGCTTTTCTATTTTACAAAGGTTTTAGCTTCGATAGTATGGATGACATTTAGGAATGCTTAGATAACTGCAAAAAATTAGCAGATGAATGTAAAGGAAAACCATGGTGAGTCTGGTTAGGAAGGATGTGGTGTTATTTTGCAGTACTTTGGAAGGATGGAATATTAACAGAGAGTAGATAAGAAGTTAATCATTGGTACTGATGGACCTAAGTTCAGCAAAGATCTACAGCTAATGTAATGTTTGAATGTCTGAATGTAGGATTATGCACATTTTAAAGTTCAAGAAAAGCGGAAGGATCTACCTCCACTGGGTCTGTGTTGTGGTCTGTATTATTATGAATGTTGTACTGTTGTGAACATTTTTTTTGCATGCTTTTCACATTATTTTTCTGATATGGGAAACCTACTTTCCTATCCTAACAACTGCTGACCCCATTTAAGTACTGAACAGAGGGCAAAAATGTCACCCTGAACAGTGGTTATGCTTCTGAAAGAGAAAAATTCACAACAGCATGCCACTCACTGAGGTCCGACTCAGAGGGGAAAACTTTGAAGAAAGGATGTGGATCACAGTGCAGACTCCTCAGCTCCTCCAGGATACGTTTGTCCTTCTCCATGATCCACTGCTTCTGAATCCTCTTCTTCAGTGCACTAAAAACAAGATTATCAATCGCTCAAATATGATGTAAACTTGCAGAATAGAAGTCATGACAAGCACATATTAGGCTTCAATCCTTCTCATCCAGTCTCATTAAAAGTGGTTGGAAAACTACCGATTGTGTATGAACCTTTGTAGTACGTAAACTGGTACCCAGCCCTGTTTATCATAAGGGGATGTATTTTTCATGATCAATTTAAAGGTGCTATGAGGAGAATCTCTTTCCGGCTACATAAAGACTCTGTTATCCATGAGCACGCGCAGCAGCTGTCGTAATGCTGCGTTCCAGTAACCTCTGAACTGGGAGTGACATCATCTCCGACTTATCGGCGTTCCAGTTGAAGTCGGAAAAAAACATGCCCATCTACCAGGCTATTGTTAGCTGTTGTTAGCACACTCTGTGTTGTTGTTCACAAATATCACATGAAGAATGTGATTATCACTATGGCAGCATTTTTGTAAATATAAGCTTAACAATACTATGTATACAGCTGATCTAGAGCGACACACCCCAGTCAGAAGTGCAAATAAATTGATTACTACAGGAGCTAAATAACTGTTCACACTGGGGGCATCCATCTTCGATTGTCAACTCGGGGGTGACGAGGTTTCACCGAGTTCCCAGTAGAAAAGTCCGATTTCGGGTGGCGTTCCAGTTGCAGTTTCCTACTCGGAACTTGGAAAATCCTACTTCTGACTACAACCGAAACGCACCAAAAGATGCAACCCGAGCCAAAGTGTGCGTTTGTTGTGATGCTAATAAATGCAGCTCCGACCTTCCACAGAACTCTGCATTGCTTTACAACTTCTTTTTTCAACAACTCACAGGATGCAAAGCGACGAGGTAATGTATCTCTTTCTAGTTACGTAGCGGTAGCTTCTGATGTGTGACAACAAGCAATTTTTGGAAAACTTATTATCGTAGTTTTGTAGCTGGCTGTCCGACCCGACCACATAGCTAAGGAATAGCATTTATAGATAACCTATTTTGATGCTATAAAACTCATCTTAAAGTATGTATTTCGATCAGGCATATATCTAAAACTGAGACTTTTTTTGTAATTACTTAGAAACTCCTCATAGCCTCTTTAATGACAGGGTTGACGATAAGCTTATTTTAAAAGACTCACCTCTCACTTGCCGTCACTTTGCCATTTAACTGACTTGGCAAAATGATCGCTGGACTTTCATCATACCCATGAGTCTTGAAGATGTTTGTCAAAGTACTCTGTGAGAAGATATACTGATTAGGACAGCTACTTGATGTGCAGAGTTTTAATGTGTTTGACTGATGTTTTTTAAATTCATAGCATTTCAAATGTAATGGTCAATGGTCAACATCTACAGACCTCAGTGATGGAATCTGGGTTGAGTTTTTCCTTCAGTTTTCTTTGCTGCAAAGACAGGACAGTCTCAATCTCAAAGAGCCTCAGTCCCTCTTTGGTTGTATGTGGTTTAAAACAGCAGCCCCCTGGTAGCAGTTGCGGTAAAGAGATAGGAAAGTGTCTGAACAACTGCACAATCAAATAGGCACCGGCAGCCAAACTGACTTTTAGTGATGTCCTACCTGTCGCATTGCTTATTCCATGCAGCATGTGGTTCTCCACATTTCCAATGAGGACTGAATCCACAACAATGCCTGATTTAAGCAGCCTGGTGGTCACAGGGACCGGCTCAATGGAGGATCTGTTTAAAGTATGAAGGGTACAATGTCATTTTATTGTCAAGTCAGCTAATAATTCACCATTTAAAGAGCAATGTACAGTTTTGGAGATTATGCACTTTGATCTTAAATCTAATGATTAGAGAGATTTACCCTGAATCATTCCCATCAGTGAGACACATGATGCGGAGTCTACAATCTGGAAATCTGGTCTTAACCTTTTCCAGCTCAATAACTCCTCGTCGCAAGGCATCATACAGCAGAGTACATCCACTCGCCTTCAGGCTATGAATGTGCTCCTGAATGAAGAAAATAAACATTTCTCTTCATTTAACCCATTTATCATGCATGTTGAGCAAAAGAAATGAGCAGTTGTGTCAAGATTAACCTTGAACTTTTCCAGATTTTCAGTAAATGTGTGGAGAGTCGTCACCATAGAGTCAAATTTTATGAGGCCAATGGCATGATGAAAATCATAAGCCATTGTCCTTGTGGCAAAGTTGTCAAAGAGCTCCTTCACAGCATCAATCTTCTTTATTTCAGCACTTCCATAACACTCTTCCTCCATTGAGGAGCTTGTGTCTATCAGCACCTAAGGAAAGAGAAGTCAAGAATGTCATATTGAAAGTGTTCCCTTCCTCTAATTAAGTGGAAAAAATCTTTGAATTTGCTTTATATGGACCCTTTGTTGGCTCTCTAAATGATACACAGGAACACCAATCAAAGAGCTCCCTCATAAATCCACAGCTGGGCTACAGAGGTCAGACAACAAGACTTTTCATTGGTTACGGCAGTCATTATGTCAAGTTAGACTGAAACAAAACCAAAAAAAAAAAAAAAAACGTGGTGATTTGGTCAACAAGCACATCAAACTACACAACTGATACTGATCCAGGAGGGCTGACACTGAAAAAAGTAAACAATGCATTCACAGTACTAAACTTACGTCAGTCTTTCCAGACCTGGTGTTGGCTTGAACCTAAAATGCCAGCAGTCACTTTCAGAGGAGTGTCCTGCATTTAAGTATTCACTCTGAGCTGGTAGTCTATTATGAAGGCAGAGGTGTTATTCGAAGCTAGAAAGAACTTCCTCTATCTTGCAGTAAACTTTTGAGGGAACAACTTTGGTCTGTTTACATCTGTTATTTTGGCCCCTACAGAGCTCCCGGTGTCCTAATAGGTCAACTTCTCTGGCATGACAGAACAAATTGGAGGAGACAGGCCAAAAATCAAACATGCTGGACTTTCTTTCATGGAGCCAGATGGGTCACTATGACACACTACACAAGATGAAACAAGCCCTTTTTATGGCCCACGGTTTCCAAAACCCTACAACTCTTAGGCCGTGTATAAATAATACTGCATAACTCATGTAATCTGACCTTGGCACTAGACAAACCTTCAACCAGTCCAAGTCTTTTCAGTGTGTGGTGGTGAAATTGTGACCTTATTTGTTTTTTTCAACATAGTTAAGAGGTGTGCTTGGGGTGTCTACAGGAACAACTAGAAATACCTATGTTATAATTTGTCAGTTGTGCCGTTTTCTAAGCTGAAGGTTAATTTTGTGAAGTGTCCTCTCTGAATTCAAGTCTGAAGATAACTCACTGGCAGTGCGACCTGCTGTCAATCTTAAAAACATTTACAGATGGAAGGGTAAACATTTCTCTGTTAACAATTAGCTTTGTTCTGGATGTATTTAGCCCTTAAGTTATTTGATTGCAAAATTGCAAATGATCTATTGTGAATAATGTTTGCACTTTATAAAGTTGATGTTGATGATGGTAACTAAATGACCTGCATCCAACAGTAATTTCTCAGATAATTTATTTTTTACAGATTCAAATTGATCCAAACAGACTTGATGATAACGTGTGTTTATCCTTTTACTTTGGCAGAATTTATAGAGGAGAAAAAATAATAGATTATATAAAAGTAAGTCAAATTACAGGGTATTTTCAGTTGATTTACATGGAAAGGAGCTGCTAGACTGTGTTCAAGGAGGTCAGGGCTCGATGAAAGGTCCACTAATGTTGGCTGTCATGGGTGTTTTAAATGGGAAATATGTACAAAGCTTACAACTACTTTTCAACATCTTTATCTGAGCGCACCCACCTACAACTAGGACAATAGTTCCAAATAATGAGGGTCACACTGCAATTATAAATTTAAAAAAAAATGCAAGACTCAGTTTTTTAAAAAACAAGGATCCAGCCAAAGAGAAAGTGTTACCAGAATGGCCTCTGTTGGTGTCCTGGTTGTGGTAAAAGTTCTGTCATCTCTATGATCACCAGTCCTGTGTTCAGTGTTAAAAAACAAAGCATCAGAATGAAAGCATTCATAAAAACATTTGTAGGTAGTACACAAGATTCCTTACCTGGCTGCCAGCACATTCACATCCACTCTGACTTCTTTGCCGGTCAAACAATCATGCACTCTAATCGTGTCAGGGGATCCTTTTTCTTTGCAGAAATGTACCCCAAGGTTGTCTGATGGAGGGAATAAAACTATAAATGACTCTTTTAACAAGCAAACTATTTGATATCAAATGTAGTGAGTAAAATACATGGCATTGCATTTCAAATGGGATCAGCTTTAGTAATGTTGTGACATTACTAAAACCAACCATAAAAGTCAACCATTTTGTCAGCTGATCCTGAATAACTTGCTTTATGAAAACAATTCACACAAGTTTTATAATCAAAAGCAAACTGTAAACAGTAATTGAAAAAGTTAAAACAAGAGTAGAACAGAAAAAAAGGATTAATTGCCTCAAATTATTCTGATGCTGGCGTGAGTGTTTATATTTCATGGTATACCTTCACTCAGCAGAACCAGGCGCCTCCCACACTGCCCAAGCTCCTTCAAATGCAGAGGAGGGGTCACATTCAGCCACTGATTGGAGGGAGATTTTAATTCTTCCACCATGGCTCCAAAAGTCTTCTCCATATTTATACAAAAGCTACAATTCCCATGAAAGAAAAGCATAATATTTCAAAATACAAAATAAACATGAAGCAATATTTAAAGGATGTTTTTATTAAATGAAAAAGAGTAAAAATCTGATAGGACCCACTTCTGGCCAGTCACTTTGCTTTGGTTAATCCAAAGGGCATATGTTTTTATGAATGGAGGCAAACTAAGCAAGACTTTTTCAATGTCGGTGGCTCTCTGTAACGATGTTTCGCGCAAAACTTCTTCAGTGCAGTTTGGAATTTTCACCCCGTCTAAAAAGGAAAGAATGATGGAAAAAAAAGGGAAGCTGACTGAATGTTTGAGCAACTGTTAAGTCATACTCTCTACAAAAAGGATGTCACAAGCTTTGATTTGCATCTCTGAAACTGTAGTTGTGCACACAGAAATCATGAATAAGGATGCTGCTGACATACACATTATTCTTCTATGCACCATGTGGGTACCACTAGAGAACACACCAGAGCTCAGGCTATTTGCATCAACAAATATGCAGAGTGTAAGTGCAGGAATTTTCTAGGAGGCTGCTTTAATGTTAATTCTGATTTAAAGCTGACATTATGGTATGGTATGGCATTTTCTCGATCATTTTGATGTAATAATTAGTCCAGGGGTCTCTACCCATGAACCTAAACAAGCCCAGTTGATTAATTCACCACTGTATACATGTTAGACTGATGAAGCACCATCACTTGTCAGAAGTTCAAAGTGAAGCTTTGAATTGTTACTGGTCAAAAATTAATTTTATAACTGATGAGTTAGTTTGAATCAGTGTTTTTGCTTGTGTTTCTAGCCCAGCAAAACAAATACTATCAAGTTTTTTTTAAAAGAAAAACTAAAGAATCCAATGAATTCTTGTTAAATGTTGTTCTTGTTTTAAAAATGGTACATAAGCATTTAAATAAGATTAAAAAGTAGAAGTATATACCCTAAGTGGGCAATATATCCTGCATCCTGGAAGTTATAAACATTAAATGGTAAATGAACTTCATATGCTGAAAAGCACTGAACAGTGTTTTCTTAGTGTGATGCATTACTTTTCCAAAATATTTACACATGTATGCCAACTCGAGGGTTAAGTCAACTATAGGAAAAAAATGCCAATCATAAGTGAGTGAGTAAGTCGACTGTTTGGCTGGCGCTTGTAGAAATCCCAAGACTCATTACCGTAAAAAAATTTGCAAACGAATTATGAATACAAATGCAGCAGAAAATTGTAGACAATCTTGAGTTACTTAACCACAAATACAACAAAATGCAGAAATAAACAAAGACAAAAAAGCCAAGCATGCAGTCAGAGATCAAGATATAGCTTAGGAAACTGGAGGGACTTGATAAGGTTTTAACATATTTCAGTGTTTTTTTTTAAGTTTGTGAGGTCTTTTATGATGTTTAACAAACAATTAGCTCCCTATAAATGCACATTCATTGACAAACCGTTTGGCTGACAATTCTAGTCAAATCCTCCCCTCCATTTCCAATTGAGAAACACCTTTGGTTTATCAGCTTTTATTCACATTTGCTGCTGTAGTTTTCCATGGTGCTGTGTTGACTCTGCATCAACTCTGCCCCCATTGTTGATGTGTGCACTGCCAAAACGCACCAAGAATCCTGTTATGCTGAGCAGCGATAGTGCACTCTCATAATTGTGGTTAAAAACAAGTATATGTCAGGTCTTAGAGTAAGTTTGACTCCAGTGAGGTTTCTTATATCACACTTCTGGCTGTATATGCCAGTGGCATCTCATCTACGTGTATAATGCTCACAGCTCATCTGATTGTTTCGATTAGAACACTTTAGAGCAGTAAAGGTTTTGGCTGACTTTCTATAACATACCCATAATATTAAATAATAGCTTGGCAATGTTTTTGTTTTACCTTTGATTTTCTGGAGAACATCTGCTCGTTCAAAGGCTCCGGGTATTCCAGGCACTTTGACTGGTTCACAAAAACGGCTGCCACTCTCAGACTTCAGAGAGATGAGTGCATAGTTCTCAAAGTCTGATGTCAGTTTCTAAAAATAAAGGCAAGCAGGAGAAGTCATTACTTGACTAGCAGAATTCCTCAGCTTGAGAATGACTTATTACTTGACAAGCTCGGATCAGTCATATTTCTAATCATACTTGTGCCTCTGATATGAGGTGAGCCCAGCAGTACAATGAATTCTCAAAGACATCCAGGTCCTCAATGATCTTCTCCATTCGCTGTGAGCCATGTTGAGGCAAAAGCTCTCTGAAGAGCAGGTACAAGCCTTCAAAAACTGCAATCTACAACATAAACAAGAGTAACCAGAAGAGTGGTTCCTGATTAAAACACATATGCTGAAATACAGCACAAGAGGGGACAAGCAATTATCTGTAACTGATTTCCTCCTCTATTCAGTCACTCTGCTCCCTAGCTCTGGAACTCTCTCCCCCCTGACATCTGAAATTTGACCTCCCTGGCCCTCTTCGAATCCAGACTCAAAACCCAGGTGTTCAGTGTTCAAGACTACATACTCTATTCAACATCACCCTGCCATTTGCATCCCCTTACCTGTCACAGGCTGCCTGTTGTGTTTTGCTGATTTTATTGTTCTATTTTTTATTTTATTGTTGGTGTTTTAATCTTGTACGGTGTCCATCTGATATCTGTCTCAGTAGTCAGAAAACTAGAGACTATACCTGCAGAGTCTGTGTTGTCTGTGCATTCTTTTATCTATGATGTTGCTCCAGACATATCGACATGATGCGCATGTGTGGTAGTTCTTGGAACTGTAGGTTATTGTCCTTTTTTTATAAGTCCTTTATCCTATATGCTGCCAGTCAGTACTCTGACAGAATATACAGTCCCTTAACAGCACAATCGTGATGTGTGAGGCAGCTCAAAGCTGTGAGCTTTATTTCTTTTCACAATACTTCGAGTCCACCAAAACCTAACTTTAAACATTGTTGGAGACGCTTGATATGCCACAGTAACACTTTCATATGCAGCATAATTATTTCTAAGGAGTAACTCATACAGACATATTCTGCTCCTCCTTTTTCTCCTACTCACTATGTTAGTGTGTCTACATGGCTGTCTGGGCACTTTAGGAAGAAGAGCAGGGGCAAAGCACAAAGAAGCAAATGGGCCTTAGCTCTAACCAAGTACAGTCCTGATGCATGCTTTCTTTTTAAAGTAAATAAAGCAGTTACATGCACACTTTTTTCATTTTACTCATAAATATAGATTCAACATGTGATATGGGGCATACATTAGGTTTTTAATAAAAACAAATCCTTACATCAGCATTAATTTACCTTCTGATTCCTGGTTATGTTTTCATTCCTGCAAAACAGCTGATGCAAACTTTGGGCAAGGGGGTTACATCCAGTCAGCTTTCTTATGTAGGAGATCAGCTTCTTCAGCTGCTCATTTGTGCAATGATGTTTCTAGAGGGCAAAAAGATATTTACAATAAATTAAGTACAGAGGACAAAGTATGTTGAACCACTGAATAAAGAAAATGCATTCCTGGATTTGCCTTCCTTTCAGGGCTGCTTGATAAAATCCTGAACTAAAATGAAATAGAAGTCTTGAGCTATTCTGGCAAGGCTTTGAGTTTACTAAAAATAATTATCAGTAAGACTGTACTAAATTACCAGATATTCTACCATGACATTTCTGGGGTCCTTTCCACATTGGTAAATTATTTATTTTTTCTAATGTATTATTTGGGCATTTTGTGCATTCATTGATTGGAGAGAGACGGTGGATAGGCTTGTAAAAGTGGGCGAGAGAGTAGGGGAAGACATTCTGCAAACTGGCCACAGCCTGGATTCGAGCTAACCACTCCGCCAAACCAGCACTCCACATTGGCTATTTATGATTCTTACAGACAGAGAGCAAAGGGGTCAAAGGACACAGTCAAACTGCATGCATACAATGGCAGCATTTTTGTCTATGGACTTTGTCAATGCACTTATTTAATTTGGAGATTATGCAGGACTTTGCTGGCATTTTTTTATCAAATTAAAAAGAAGCAATTATCAAATCTTGAGTGCTTTTAACTTATACACTTGTTGGTGACCAACATAGGGCTCTCTGGTCTGATTCATCTTTATTCCCATGGTTGAACACTTTTACCTCCATTTGATCTTTGCTTAAATTTAGACATGCTTTAAAATACAGTGTTGTGACAACCTGGCTTATGGAGTATATACTTTTTTCGATGAATATACTGTTTCAAGAATAATAGTGTAACACCTAATAGATATGTTTTATGCTTGAATGTTTTGACTGCTACATAAATCACAGTTAAGCTTTATGAAATTCATCATTTTTATTTATTTATCAGAGTATAAGAGAGATTTGAAATAGGACCTATTGATAAAAAAATCAAAAGTTATGAAACTATCAGGAGCTTTTCCAATAAAATCCAAATAGAACATCAACATATAACATCATAGCAATTTAAGTGATAGATGCTAAGATATTACAGTCTGGAATAAACTGCCAAACAAACATAATGTAATATTTCATATTCCATCGTGGCACTGTTAGCATGGCTTGTAACACATTGACAGCACCTTTTCTGTTTGTGTTTTATTGACAATGAACTGCAGATCAGAGGCAACGGTCATCAGACTTTCTACAGTAGTGCTGTTCTAGTATCAAAAGGATATACTTACAACAACATTAAGTGAGGACAGGAATGTACTTATTCCTATCTGGGACTGCTGCACTGAGGGAACAACATCATAAATGAAGAACATCTCGTTGTGAAACGTCTCATCTGAAAAAGTGGACAAAGAAAAGAAAACTGTGGACTTCTCGGATATTCCACAGCTCTGCAGGGTGTCCCCACCACTGTGTTTGCCTCTGCAAAGAAAAGAAGAATAATGTATCTACATGAAAATATACATAACTTCAAGTACTTCTTTGTGCTGAATTCTGAGTTACTTGTAATAAAGGACGTGTGCTGGGATTCCACTTTCATTAGCCAGCCTTTGTCGCAGCGAGGTGAAGGTGTCGCTTGCGAAGTTCACTGACACCTCAAAATCTCCCTGCATAACACAAGACAAAGATGGATGAACAAATTATCAAAGTTTTCTCTGACTCTGGATTCCTGTAACTGATACACTGATCTGGACAGCATCACATAGGACTAGGAACACTTACTTGTGTTAAACTTGAAAACTGATCAGTTAATCTCTAAGCTAATGTATTCTGTGAGTCTTATTCTATAAATAACACTAACATTATTTCTGTTAAAACACACCTTCAGCATTATGTGGCATCGAACCACATCTTCTCCATAAGTTTTGACAGCATCTCTTTTTGGGACATGTGGAGCCTGTTTCAGGTTTTCATTTGGTGTAAAGATGGCGTAAAGAATCGCTCCATCCTGAATGTGTCTGTCTTTCAACGACCCTGTGCAAGAAGGCAAACAATAACTTTATTGTTTTGAACTTATCAGTAGGCAATTTTCCATTTTTAAATTGAAAATCTAAGAACCAGATTTATTGCAGTTCAGCTAATAAATCCACTGAACCCTTTTTAAAGCCGCAATATCTATGCTTCTCATCCACTGTGAATGTGTTTTAGACAGAAGGGGGGGTTTCATCTCAGGGGTTATATCAGATGAATATATTGGTGATACTGGAGCATGTGGACTTACTGGGAGACAGAAGCACTGTGAGTCGTGTATACATAATACAGTATGTACCATGTCATGCTCTGTTCCCGACTTCTTATCTTTAATCAAAACAAATGATACATCCTTGCAGAATGTATGCAAATGTGTCGAGCTGTAATGATGTCAACGTTTTATTGTGGTGCTTCCCTGTAAATGCTCTGTGAGAGGGTTTAATAGAGCATTTCCACTAGGCTATCTCATTCAGTTATGGTCTGTATGTCTTATGTATTTCTATTTATCAAAGTTGAAAAAACACAAAAATAATCAAAATTTACCATCCCATCATTTTTAGTTGGCTGTGTAACTGCAAGACAGATCAGGTTACTACTCCAGGACTATGAATACCTTAGTTCTTATTGTGAATATCAAGTTGTTTCACTATTTTGGTCATACAATTTAAAATGCATTTATAATGTAGTTTCAGATGGCTAAAGTTCCAAGATCTGCTCACAGGTGTTGAAGAAAGGATCGTCTGACAGAGGCATCCCATCGATTGTGTAGAGACAGACTCCCCTGGCATTTCCCACACGTTCAAGATGACCAATCCTTAACATCAGGTCTTCCACAGTGTTGTGGAGTGGATCCATATCTGAAAATTAACACAAGATAAAACCTCCAACATTTTGATGTCTGCATGGTCCATGGTCACGAAAAATCATATCCTATCTCAAACATCACAACTCAGTCATCTTGATTTTTTTTATTTCTTTTACATCAGATTCTCTGATGCAGATTAGTCTCCAAACCCTCCTGACATCCTACCTACTATCATTACAAATACTGTAATACTACTTAGTAGATGGACCTCCGCTTTTTTGGTGGGTGGTTGTAAGAAAATGATCATCATTCATGTCTGTGTATGCATGCATGTTGACATGTGTATGTGCACATGTATATGTGTGTTATGTGTATATATGCTTGTATAAATATGTGTATGTATACATCTATGTGTATGCAGGGCTCCAGAGTGCAACCATTTTGGGTGCACAGGCACCCAAAATTTGTCAGAGTGCACCTAACATTTTTTCTTGTGCGCACTGGTGCACCAAGAAAAAATGTTAGGTGCACTCTGACAAATTTAAGTTGACAAAAGTAACTGAGGTACTCAGCCATCATCCAATCAGCTGTTAGTATTCAAATGAGCCCAGACAGAGCCTGACTGTGGTGTCAGGTTTTAGCAGAGTGGTAGAGTGGTAACTCTGAAGAAGCAGCAAAGCTCTACTAAATTCAGATAATTAATAATTACCAACAAAAACAAGTAAAACAAAGTAACATTAACTATGTCCTCAATATTTGTTCAGTCGTTTCTCCTGTTAAGGGGGGTTTCTCAGTCACACAGGCACAGAGGTGAGTGTCCACATCCACTGCCTGTAACAGACTGAGGACAAATGACCTGTCTGATCAACTGTGACTGATCATAAAGCTGTAAAAAAAAAAAAAAAAAAAAAAAGCCACAAAAAGAGAAAAAATAAGGAAAAAATTCATGAAATGTTCTGTCCTATATGTTATTTTTTGTAAATTAGTTTGAGAATTGTTTTTTTTATTATTTACCTTAGTATCAGTTTTGTAACTTGAATGTGTGAAGCATTATTCTAGGTTAAAATTTATTGGAGAATAAGACCATTCGGTTAAATTTTATGTTGTTGGTTGTTAAAAATCTGGATATTTATTTCATTTTTTAGTTCAGTATAGCACCTTAAACATTAGCTCTTTTCATTTAGAAAGATTTCAAAGATTCTGTCAGTGAAGCACTTCAAACACTCTATTTTTCTTTTAATATATAATTTTGCTTCGATTAAGGCAAGTATTTCTTTACATCTTATTCTTGTTTAAAAATCATTTACATTGTATAAAAGTTATTGAGAGTAATAAAATGGTGACCTTATGGCATTAAAGGTGACATAATGAAAAATTTGGGTGTACCTAATTTTTGTGCTGGTGCACCTTAATGTTTTTAGGTGCACCGTTGCAACCAATGCAAAAAGTTAGTCTGGAGCCCTGGTATGTATATGCATATATCTTTTGTCAATCATTTATGTCTTGATGTAAAACACATTGAACTGCCATTTCATTTGTATAAACTGTGCTATGTAAATACATTTTGATTGATTGATTGATTGATTAATGGTGCAGTCAACAACTCAGGTGCTGGTCCAAGTAAATCCACTGGTCAAAAACAGTTTGTAGATATATTTCATACCTTTTATTTCTTTAGGTTGAGGACATTTGGGGTATGTGTACTTGATACAGAACAACTCCAAAGTTTTCAGCACAGGGGCCACATTTTGAACTTGGTGCTCTGGGGCTCTGAATCTCTGGATGTGGGTCTTCATAGATGAGAAACGGTTCTTCTCCACTTGACTGAAACCTTTCACAATCAAGGACATAAAGTGATAATTCAGTGAATAAAATCTACATGTTCGATTTATATTTGCATTCAGTTTAAAGCATAATCCTTTAATGAACTGATTTGTGAAATGGAAGACTTGTCAGTCTAATCTTTTACCACTGAGGGAAGAGTCATGGTTTCCATGATTGTCATTTGCTTAACTGTTGAATTAAACGCTATATCACATCAATGTCACTGAAAGTAGTTTTTCAGTAATCATATATATTTACAAAAATTGGACTAGAGACTCTCCAACTTAAAAAGAAGACAACTTTCTTCATTCGGGGTCTTCTTGTGCTTATTATAGTAAAAGTGTCTTTATGTCATCATATCTTAAAAAACTATATTGCTGTGCTACATTTCAACCATGAACTGATTGTTGTTCTGAGCTGATCCATAATAGATTATGGCCGCACTTGAGTAGTACTGAAGTATCTCTAGTAACTGGTTCTTTACAAAAACTCCAATAAACTTTACCATAACATTGTGCCATAATAAGGTCTAACAGAAATGCTCTCTAGTGCTACAGACTATAGTGTAAGGATGTTCAAGGAAGGAAAGGCTTACGTAACTACATCATTATTTGTTAATGGTGAAGAAAAAATGTTTTGGAAGGTTAGAGTCCATCATACCCATGTTCTTCAGATCTTCATCTGTTACACTGTCAAGGAAATCTCTCTCATCCTTCACACCCAACTGCATAAACTGGTTGTAGTATCTTTCCAGTCGAAACTTCTCGAGTATGTTGTATATTTCACCCATCTGGACAAGGAAATGTGAAAATGCAATATAGGTTTAAGACTAACTTCAATCTAAGTAACAATGCTGTTTTAGCTATAGCTCAAAAACACAGAAAGTGTACATGTAGATTATAATGTCAACACATTTTCTAGTTTTACTATTTCTACCTTCAAACTACATCACCTTTTTAACATTTACATTTCAACACTTTTCATCTGGGTTTAGCTCTAAAGGATGCAGCAAGGGCAAGCACAGTGGCATTTCCTGCGGCACCCTCAGATGCCACGGCAGCCACACTGACCTGGCAGCGATTGTGTCACTTTATACCAACCTTCAGAGGCAGATGCCTCTCTCTGGCCACTGATGACCTGGCTCTGTTTGTGGAATACTGTAAGAAAATAAAGGCTAAAGATAGTCAGAATGCTTTAAGAAGACAGGTGTCGTAGCATCATAGGGAAGCGCACTGCATTCATCATATATAATTAACCCAGTCCAGTTGCCTCGATTTTGAATCTTCAAGACAACGGAAAAAACGAAGGAAAGAAGAGCTGCAACTTTACACACAAGAGCATAATAGTTGAAGGAGACTTTATGGGCGAAAAGAAAAGAAGACTGCCAGGTAATTTTGAGTAATTGGGTCATTCCGCCAAAAGAGTGCAATTTGCTTGTTGAAACTCTTCACAATTAAACTTCATTTTCCCTTCAATTTCCAGATAGAAATTAGTAATATACAAACTTACTCATTCAAAATGAGTACTGGTCAATCTCAGGCTACTTTAATTTATTGCAACTTTCGACAGTTTATTATCATTGCAATGTTTTTCTCTGCTGTTACCAAAACTCAAATGCCATTTTTAAACCATGAATATGTATAATAATAATATCAACCACATACAACGTTTTCCCTCAGAAAAAGAGTTAATTTAGAAGAAATGGTTGGTTACATGATGAAAATACTAATATTTATGACAAAAAAATGACTTTTTTTGTTGCTGTTACTCTTTATTTGAGTAACAGCAATGAGTTTTTAGCATAAAATTCGCAATTGTGTGAAATCTAGCCACTTAGCATCTATGATAGTAGCCTGAGCACATGGAGCACATTCTTAAGATTTAACTGAATATTTTACTTTTGATATCAACGAATGTTGTCTTAGAGATAATTTAGGTAACAGGACTGAGTTTTTAGATTGACCATCTCTGAAACAGCAAATATGTCATTAAATTTAAGGAAAAATAAAAGAGATAACTTACTTTTGGTTTTCCCATGATTTGCCGAAGACCTAAATGATTTCACCTCCTGCAGAACATGTCACTGGTGGAATGTTCCAGAATTTTAAAGGGGGGATGTGTTTGGGTAACAGCAATGAGTGAAAACCTTGAGACAGCAATGAATTTTAACCAAAATAGAATAACTTTTTGGTAAAACTTTTGTTTTAAAAGTGTAGATAGAATATGGAGTCACACTTAAATGCAAAAGAAAATTTTGCTTTGGAAGAATTTTGTTCACAATGCATTGTAGTAAAGTGTAGTGTTTGACTGTGGGGACAGGCAAGAAATGCTATGTATATGTGTTTTGGATGCCATTTTAAAATATAAAAAATATATATATATATGTAATTTCTACAAATATTAATGTGTGTCTTTGGTATAATATTAAAAGAATTTGTAAAATATTATTACTTGTGTTTATACATTTAATATACAATAATATGCTGGGGACAGAAGTTTCACTCTTTTGGCGGAATCGCCCACTTATAAAAAACAATGTAGAACACAGGTGAACATTTGACCCAGTTACAACAATAAAAGCAGGGAAAGTTTCACTGACCCTGTAAAGTGTGAGCTCCTTACAGAACAGTGACTTAAAGGCACCATGACAGCTAACAGGTAATTAACTTATAAACACAAATTGTTGGTCACACCTGCTGCTCATTACAGAGCACTCTGTTTGACAGACGGTCACAAACATCTCAGCACAAAGCTTTATTTCCGCGTGTAATCTGAAGCTTCATATTCTGTGAAAACGCCTGCTCATACTCAAACAAAGCAATTCACGCGGTGAAGAAGCAGGGACAAATAAAAGTTGTTTTTTATCAATCGGCCTATGGTCAAGGGAAGTCCATTTGGTTAAAGAACAGCGCACTACTGAGAAAAACTCAGAAAGACGTGTAAATGTAACACGTCATGTCACACTGCAGCATAAATACCACCCCTTTTGTCAAGGCACATTAAGTAGAAAACAGAGTTAACGCTGTCTAATCCATTAGTTTAACATTGAAATACATCAAAAGTTAAAAGGTCAAACTTACCCTGAGACACACGGAAACTTCTTCAGTTTCGATCTATGGCAGTGTGTCGAAAACGAAAGTGAAGGGGGCGTCATCACGTCAGCGTGATCTCAGCCCATCATCTTTGGTCTTTTGTTGAGCATGACAGTTGTGCTGTTTTTGTGCATAGGGGAGACAGGGGATGGTTGTAACACTCTATAGCTCCAGCAGTGCTGACCTCCTGAATTAAAAATAAGTTGTTCCTTTGTAACATCATACTCCACTATAGGGCTGAACGATTCGAGAAAATATAATTGCGATATTTTTCCCCAATATTGCAATTGCGATTTACTCTGCGATTGTTTTAATGTTCCTCATCTTATGTATTCTTAAACAAACATAAGCAGTAGATCATTTTATAGTATAACCAATATGACATTATATCAATCTAAGGATAAAAGATTTGAGAAAAAGTGGAGAAGTGAAGAACAGAAGCAAAATAGGTATGAAATTGTAAAAACTGGGTAAAAAAAATGGTACATACAAAAAAATTGTTAATAGGTGCAAAACACGTATGAAATTGCAAAAAAAAAAAAAAAAGCCAAAAAAATTCAAAAGTGACTAAGGAAAATTGATTATAGCAGCAAAATTGGGATTAAATTTCAAAAACCATGCAAAAATTCCAAACATGGTCTGACAGTGGCCAAAAAAAAGATGAATGAGAGCAAGATAGGCATAAAGTTGTAAAAACTGGGTTAAAAAAGGTTAAAATAGGCATGAAATTGCAAGAAACTACATCACAATGCCAAAATGTTCAATACATTTTGGGTTAAAAAATATTACACTGTCTGCGATTTGAAAATTGTAACAAGCCATAATGTGATTTAATCTAATTTTCAATTAATTGTTCAGCCCTACTCCACTACCAGGGCAGGCAGTGACTTATCCTGGGATAAATTGTGCTAAATTTACAAAAGAAGAAAAAACAGAAGCAACGCATGAATGTGACTGAAACAGATCTACCAAAATACATAAGCAATCTTAAACATCCTGCCCTAAGTATGAAATAAAAGAGTTTTGAAATGCAGTATCAATGCAATCATTTCAGTGATCTTCATAAACCAAAGACTTAACAGGGGTCCATCCTCCTACTGTATTATCTATTTTAGACACGATTAAGCAAACTGTTTCAAAGTTTTAACTGTAAATTCCATAAACACTTAAAAGGTGCTATGAGGAGAATCTATTACCGGCCCCATAAAGACTCTGCTACCCATGAGCATGCGCGATGACTGTCGTAATGCTGCGTTCCAGTAACTTCGGAAATGGGAGTGACATCATCTCCGACTTATCGTCGTTCCAGTTGAAGTCAGAAAAAAACATCCCGATCTACCAGGCTATTGTTAGCTGTTGTTAGCACGCCCTGTGTTTTTGTTCACAAATATCACATGAAGAATGTGATTATCACTATGGCAGCATTTTTACAAATACAAGTCTAACAATACTATGTATACAGCTGATCTAGAGCGACACCCCAGTCAGAAGTGCAAATAAATTGATTATTACAGGAGCTAAATAACTGTTCACACTGGGGGCATCCATCTTTGATTGTCAACTCGGGGGTGGCGAAGTTTCACTGAGTTCCCAGTGGGAAATTCAGACTTTGGGAGACGTTCCAGTTGCAGTTTCCTACTCGGAACTCGGAAATTCCTACTTCTGACTACAACTGGAACGCACCAAAAGACGTGACCCAAGCCAAAGTGTGTGTTTGTTGTGATGCTAATAAAAATGCAGCTCAGATCTTCCTCAGAACTTTGCATTGATTTACAACTTCTTTTTTAAACAACTTACAGGGTGCACAGCAACGAGGTAATGTATCTCTTTCTAGTTACGTAGCGGTAGTTTTTGATGTGTGACAACGAGCAATTTTTGGAAAACTTAGTATCGTAGTTTCTTAGCCAGCTATATATCGCTACTTACAGCCCGGTGCTCTAAGACATGTCCAAAAAATATCAATTTGCTCTAGTTTTAATTGTCTTGTTCCAGAAGTTGAGTATCCAGGCCAGTCCAGCCCTGTCCGATCCGACTGCGAAGCTAAGGAATATCATTTATAGATAACCTATTTTGATGCTATAAAACTCTTCTTAAAGTGTGTACTTTGACCAGGCATATATCTAAAAGTGAGACTTTTTTGTAATTACTTAGAAACTCCTCACAGTCCCTTTAACTATTCAATAAACCATTAAAGCTTACATTAATTAACTACATTCAAAACAGTCAGACATGCTGCACATGATCAAAAGATTCAGGATTAATAAATGGATAAAGGTGATAACTGTTCATCAATAGAATTACTTTTCTCCACATATTTGCTGCATCTATGATCAATTTAATCAACTTGAGCTATATTTTATGATAGCATCCTTGTTCACTTAGGTTTTAGAGATGTAAAGGGATATTTTGCTGTTCAGACCAAGGTCACAGAGCTGAGAGCAGAGACCCGTGCTGTTAGATTTTGTCTGCATGCAAAGGGCCCACACCTAAATCTGAAAAGACCATCTTCCACCAGACTTGTGCATATAACACTATCTTAGATCAGAGTTAAAAAATCAGATTCAGATCACTTTAGAAATGCATCCACCAGATTAGTGCTTGTGTTGCTTCTATGACCTACTTGATCTCTGGACCCTCTATCTTTTACTTCTTCAGTGTTTTACAGTTCTCTGCTCAGTGAACTCTGGTACAGTATGTGCCTTCACAGATTATCTAAATGACTGGTCTTCCTTTGAGACCTCATGAGGCGATGTATTTAAAAACATACGAGGGCACACATCTGTCATTTTCTGACACTTAGGCATTCTGTACGACTGTTTAATATCCTTATTCACCTTGATTGGACAACCTCAAGGTTACATCACTTAGGACTTAAAAAAGCAGCACAATGTTGAAAATGCCAGTATTTAGCAGGAGCATTATTCCCTTTTGGAAATACTTTTGGGGTGAGATTCACAGCTGTATTAAAGAGATAAATTAGTTCTTGAATAGTCCCCTCACTTGTATGTGTTGGAGGATCTGCATGAAGACAGTATTGATATTTTAGAACCGTTGTATTATATGTCTTATTCATTTACATCTACAGTAAGAAACCTCTGAATGCTTTTAATGAATCCTGTTTTTTTTTTTTTAGGATCTTATTCCACAAATCAGAGGTACACACCAAGTGAACGGATACTGATAGATTTATGCCTTTTTTTTACCTAAAAAATCAATTGCATTATTTTGGAAAAAGACAAGTGGACCAAACATTAATTTTTGGGTTAGGCAGACTTTACCTCTGGAAAAAATAACCTACATGCAGAGAGGGAGACAGGACATGTTTGAGAAGATCTGGGGACCATTTACTTTATTTGTGAAAGACTTGGAGTTAATAGATGAAGAGGATTGAACCTCATGATGTAGCTAATATGTCTATAGCATTTAGAACAATGAAGGACCTCGAATAGCACAGATTTAGAAGCTGAAAGTTTGTTTTGTCTGAGAGCTTTTTGTTTGTTCTGTTTTTGTTTTACTTTTTATAATGCTTTTTCTTTTGTGTTTGCTTATTTTGTATATTTGAGTATAGTCACAGTAAATATGATGTTATATCTGTTTATATTATATTTCTATCTAACTATCTGATTTCTGTCATCTGTACCACTGTGCAAATTTGGATTGTTGTAAAGATGTCATATTGCTGAAACTGCACTGAATGGCACAGGTGGTTTATCTGTGTAAAATCTCAATAAAAAACAGTGTTAAAAAAAAAAAGAAAGAAACCTTTGGATGTAGGGGTTTTCCAACTTCTTGTTTTTTTCCCTTTATTTTTCTTTTTAAGTTATCTAGTTTTTTGTTAGGTTTTGGATTATCATTTTGACAGAAATGTCACTGATTTTATCATATGGGTATGTTGAAGGCATAAAAATCAGTTGTTATTCGAATGTAAGGAAAAGGTCATACGATCATTATGATGTCATCGGAAGTAATTGAATTAAGCATTTTTTAGATGTAAAACTGTGAAAAGGACAACTATTGACAATGGCTGGGCAAGAAGTGGCCCTGTCATTTACAGAAAATGAACTTTTACCGTTAGATTTGGCATTAGTTATTCAGAATCTACTTTCATGATGTGATCAAGTGACAATTGTGTTTTTCTTTTGTCATTTAATTTTGACTTTTTCATTTACTGTGTGCTTAATATTTAAAAAGGCAATAAACTGTAAATCCTCTCTTTTGTACATTTTATTTCTTTCAAGTATGTCGCAAAAAAAGCCAGGGTGTGACTTCAAGTTGTCATCCTTGGAGGAGAGACCGGCTGCTTCAACTGACCAACAAGCTGAACTTCTAACCTGGGCTTTTGGACAATTTTCCTGTGACTTGCAGCGCCCCCAGGTGATCGTCTTGGGGTACTACAGTAGTTTTCAAACAACTGTTTGGATCTCATTTGGGCTGTGTCTGTAGTGAGATCGCCATTTTTCTTGTTGTTTATACTGTCGTTGCTTTCCCCTCTCTCAGTCTGTGATGGAGAGCTCCTCATGCCACCTGAAAACATTTTATCTGTCTGCACTCTTGTTGACTCAATCCCACCCCTCCTGTCGTTTTGTGTCTTATGATCCTCTGCTGTTGATGCTACATAATCAGTACCATTGTTGCTGTGATTGCATGCACCACACTGAGGAGATGAGTGGTGAGTATTTTTGTGTGCTGATCTCGAGAAAAGACTAGACGCAGTGGTCCTGTGGTGCTCTAGAGAGACACTGCTACCACATCTGGTTTCATCCTTTTTCTGGTCCTTGGCAGGCCCTGGAGCTGAAGCGGAGCAGTCTGAGTGACCAGAGGCAGAAGACTTGCTGGAGAAAGGGGGCTGAACTTTCCAAAGTTCAGGAGAGGCTGATTTGCATGTGTTATGTCTCTGAGTCCTGGACAGTGACAGACTTTCAATGGGTTTAACTGATGCTGAAGTCTTGCTGGGAGGAGCACCAGGCGGTGGCTTGGGTTTGGTCTGGCACAGAGGAGGAGGTGGGTGTGGTTTTAGGTCTGGCTTGATCCTTAATTCTTGCAGAGTCTCACCAGAAACTTTTTGTCCTGCTGACAGTCTAAAAGAAAAATACATCAGAACAGGAATCAAGTTCATAAGCAGTTTTTACATGGCGATGAAAAAAAGTGTAGGAAAGATAGATATTTGCTTTTGTACGTCAACAGCAATCTAAAGTTTACAATAACAAAAACTATAAAAAGAAAACATACTTTTAAATTCTTCTCAGCAGCTTCTTTAGGAGTTAGCTGTGAGTTTTTCTGTTGTTTTCAACAAACTAAACAGAAGGGTGGACAACACAAAGTGACACATATACTGTATTTGGAGCTTACAATCCTTACAATTGAATCCTTACAATTCTACAATTTCACACACAAAGACCTACTCTCTCTAAAAAAGAGGAAAGCAAAGAGTTAAGAGATGGTGTGTTCACTCAAAGGCCACTTTACTGGGTACAACCCGACAACTGCTCATTAACACTAATTAGCTAATCACATGTTCAAGATGGCCTGCTGAAGTTCAAACAGAGCTTCAGATGGAACATAGGTGATTTGAGTGATTCTGCACATGGGACTGTTGTTGGTGCCAGATGGGTCAGACGGAGTATTTCATATACTGCTGATCTGCTTGGATTTTGATGCACAATCATTTCTAGAGTTTAGAGAGAGTGGCACTAAAAAAGGAAATATCCAGTGAGTGGCAGCTCTCTGGGCGAAAAAAGACTTGTTGATGCCAGAGCACAGGAGTAAGGCCAGAATGGTTAGAGGTGATGGAAAGGACACAGTACCTTCAACAGTCACTTATGAGTAGCAACCAAAATATGCAGCTAACCCTACCTATAATACAGATCACATCAAATTTTGAAGCAGAAGACTACACCAGATGCCACTCCTGTTAACTAAGAACAGGAGACTGAGAATATCAATTGTATAGGCTCACTATAGTTGGACAAAAAAGATAAAAACCAGAAGTGCTCTGCAAGAACAAAGGCATTTCCATTATTGTCAAGTGCATTATGGTCAAAAATGTGGAAAATTCATACTGTTAACAAATCCTTGAAAATGTTCTGAATCCACATCTGGATTGAGATCACCATCAAAATCAAATCAGTCCTCCTTAATGCCATGGCCAACATTCCCAAAATGTCAAAAAAAAAATCATTGACTTTTTGAGTCATTTTTGAAAATGTGGAAAACTTCCTTATCTTGCAATGTTAACAATTCCATAAAAAATGCTGAATCTGTACCGAATTCTAAACACTATTCCACCATGCCAGGACCAACATTCCCTTAAAGTTTTATTCATATCTGCTGATCCATTTTTGAGTTACCCTGTCCATAAACCAACCAACAAACAAGGAAAAAGAACACCACCAGTCTGGTGATGTTGTTAACTTGTTTTTAATGTGTGTTGATCAATAACATTTGTATTTTTTGCAGTATGGTAGACAAATTATCCATGACCAGGCCAACAAACCTTAATTTACCAGAATCTTTCTCTTTCATATATCATTATGTGTAAGCATCTGCACTATCAAATCAAACAGAATAAAGCTTTCCAGACCACCAAACTTCTGTCAATATGCATTCCCAGCACAGCACCTTGGTTAATGCATAATGTAAACAGACCTAGAGTCTGACACCAGACTTGCATCTCAGCAGCCTCTTTTAAGAAATAAAGTAAAGAAGTAAAGATTTGACAACATGTTGAACACCAGAAAAATGTTAAGGCCCTTCAATCAACTTTCTGTTCTGGTATGAGGCCCCTTGTTTGGTTTTATGGTTTACCGGTGCATACAGTATTGCCACAGTCTGACCACATTTAAACATGGGACTATGTACACGCCCTCTTGTTTCATAGAAATTGATTATATTCATAATTCAAAGTGCTGAGTCAAAGACAACAGTATTAACCAGTCTTGATGTGTTTTCAATAAGGCTGAATTTTGGCCAGTAACCTTTACCCATTATTTGGAGCAGTCCAGTCTTTAAGGTTCATTTCTGTGAGTAATAACTGTAAAAAAAAAAATACAAACCTGGACCTGCTTTTCAAATCCTTGGAGAGCAGAGGGGAGGATCTTAAAGCTGAAGCAGCCAGAGAGGGAGGGTAGAGCTCCAAGTCCATCTGTATGGCTCCTCTGAGCTCTCTCAGCTCTGTGCAAGGAACAAATATCAGAGTCATAAGATTTTTGAGTGTCACTGAAACTTGCTGCAGGATATTTAAACACAGAAAGACTTCAAAAGATAAAATCACAAAGAGAGGACTCAATTTTGAGGATGAACTTAATAGCTGTTTTACTGAAGCAGCCCTCTAATGCTCTGAAATGAGTTTCCCCATCATTTGACCCTGAATGGACCATTATGGATTCCTTTTTCTATTCATAAATACTTCTCAGGATGGATTTCACTGGCTAATGGAGGGTGGGAGATGTTATAATCATCGCCATTTCATCTGTTCATTTATCCACAGAGCTGAAGATTCAATGGGGTGTAAGGCATAACGTGTAGACCTTTTATGCTAGTATAATAATCTGCCACCAGAAGGCAGCACACACCAATATGTTACAGGGACTTACCTGCAAGTGTTGGCTCAGATTTCTCTGATTGACCTGGACGCTTTAGTATGAGGATTTTCTTAAGGAAACACAACAAAAGAGACATAGAAAGGATGATGTTCTATCCTTTATGCACTTCACATCATGCAACATAAAACAACATTCGACCATGGACAGCAGTGTAAGAGGAGAATAATGGAATATAAATGTAAAGAAAACAAGAAAGCCTGAGTGACTGGAAAAAGCAAACGAACAAGGAAAAAGAATAAAAATAACAGCAAGGGAATAAGGATGTGACTGTGCGACCACTAAGTGACTGAGCAGATGTGTTTCATCATAATTTGGCCTCAAATATCTAAATACAGAGTAAATGAAACTGTAGTTCATGTTTGTGAGTGCATAAAGCTTACAAAACCAGACTTGATTTGACAGTGCATCTGCCTGTGTTTGTCTGGAGTGGCTGGCAGTTTTGTCTACTTTTTAGATTTGTGTTTGTGATCTATGTGAACCCTCATGCACAAACACAGACATAAATACTGACCCATGTCTGGAGACTGACAGTCAAAACATATTTCTAGGCTTTGTATCCTGTGGGATTCAACCCAAAACCGGCCTGTGTTTTCTTTCTGGACTGAACCACCATACTGCAGGAATGGAGCAGTACGGCGGTGTCTCTGACAGTAAAAGTGGCGAAAATCCAAACAATTCTCAACATACACACACATACACATCCTAAAAATAGACTCTGTGGTTTATGTGGGGTTTGAACTCATTACCATGTCACTGTCTTTCTGGTATTTAAGGAAAAGCTGGAATGTAACTGTTATTATTCTCATACACGACTCTCTGAAACCAAAATCCTCATCTCTATAGCCAACATAAACACACTCCAAATGAGCCAATGCAGAACCACAAACTGGGGAGCAAGGATCGCAACTTCTGCTGTAGAATTCAACAGAATATAGCTCTTCATTGCTTGCATTTTTTGTCATCTGAGCCCATTGTTCTGCTGCTTACTGAGAACATGCTGGGAAATCTTGCTTTACTTCATCAGTAAATATTGTTAACAAGAATGATTTCTCAGTTCTTTCAGCTGCTCGTTCTTACAGCACAAATTTGACAACAATATGAGTGCTCTCATAATGCAGGGCCAGACTTAGGGATAGACATCAAAACACAATTCCAATGAACCCTTTGTAAAGCCCCACTCTTTCCGGGAAGTAATCCAGTATTAAGCCCCACCCTCCTTAACTATTAGTAGGTTATGGTGCATATGATTTGATCTCATAGGTCGAATTTTTGAAGTTGCAAACTAGATTAGTCACCAGGAATGCCCCTTTGGCTATAATTTTCTACTAAGACGGAGGATGTTCTTCAGGTATCCCAACTTTACTAACTTGTAACTGGAATGCATTTACCAGTGATGTGACAAAATTTCCACCTCTGAATTTCCAGGTACATGGAACGCACCATTACTGGTTACTGTGGATATCCAACTGGTGGCATGTTTCCTTGCCCACAGGAATTGTATTGTAATTGACTTAGGCTACGTTTACACGGACACTCTCTGTATCAGAAATGCAAAGATTTTTCCTTTGTGTATTCAAGTCGATCTGCGTTCAGACGGAGACACTGGAGACAAATGAAACCGCTGTAGTATGCACGCTGGTTCAGTAGATGGCGGTGTAGGTCTGCAGAGAGGCAGCGCTGCTACAACACACATATGACGAAGAAAAGCTTTTCAAAAACAACAATGGCGAGTAGGGGCACAAAGACGCTAGAGTTTCTTTTCTGGACAACAAATCAGTTCAGACAACAAATCTGACTGGATAGTTTTGTCTGGATAACAAACCGAGCACGGTAAGCGGCACACATTTTACTCAGTAGACGGCCAAAGCTGTTGTTGTTCCTGGTTTATGAGTGCAGCCTTCATGTGAAAGAGTACTGTACATGCAGTGACATCAGCATTTCACCCTGAAACGCTCTGATTCAAGTTTAGACGGAGCCGCATGGAGGAACGTTTTGGAAACTCTCCACTCTGGAGCCTGTTTTCAAAAGTTTCTGTTTTCGGGCAATCCGCAAAGAGTTTCCATGTAAACACAAGGCCAAAAGGCAATGAAAACTTATCAGATCTGACTGTATTCGGACCCGTGTAAACACCCCCTTAAAGTATAACGGGGGAAATGGAGAGCCTGCAACATTTCCAGTCCATAAACATTACCTTAAATATGGATAGTGTACAATCATGAAAACATTTCTCCAATACACTTCAGTCCTGTGACTAAACATGATAATTAAATCTCTGTATTTTGCACTGAGAAAGTCAAGAAGTACATTATCAATGTATAAATAGGCCACTGGAAAACTGTGGTGAACATAAAAACGAAAGGAGGAGAGCCTTGGGGGGGAAGCTAAACCTACTTCCAACTTTGGTTGGAATGAAATAAAAGCTTTATATATCTCTGAAGCTGAAAAGAAAAACATAACTAAAAAAAATCTTACAACATTTCTTCACTCCGTTTTGGAAAATGATCAGGTATTAAAAATAAAGAATTTACAGGTTAAGCACTGCAGCCCGTGCTTTAGAGGGCGGAATGTCTGAGGAGGCATTTCTTCACAGTTTCCACTTCTTGAGGATGACAAGTTACTATAATTTTCTCAAATAGCTGATTTTGAATTCAACACACAACAGGCTGTAGACTGGTATGCAGACCTCGAGACAGCTGCTGGAGAAAACACATAAAATCCTGCCTCCATAAGATAAAACAAGATGTCACAGATGGCTGCTCGGGACTAAATAATGATCGGCTGCTACATGTTGCATTAAATTGGCAATTTGATCACACTGAATCAAGTTTCTGCAGGCCTGATTTAGTTTCATTTAACAGCTTCAAACCATGTGATTCAACTGTGCCGAGCATGAAATAACATCAGATGCATCTTATCTGTGTTCAGTGTGATGTTTGGGTAAATTCCAGACACTACTAAGGAGTAGACTTAGACTAGCTTGACTGAATACAATGTACAGTCAAACTCAAATACTGATCAGGGTTATACAAAGAAAAAACGTCCCCCATTTTCTCAAAAGTGAGCAAAGGGAAAAATGCTGCTTATAAAAGCAGTTTCTTTGCAGGAAAAAAGAGATATTGTGCTTTCTTAAAGGCTCTTAACAGTAATAGCTTCTTGACAAAAAAAATTAAATGGTAGAAATTAATTCTAAGGCAATCAGTCTCTATTTGGCATCTAAAACATATTTTTTAAAGAGAAGCCCTTGAAGATTTGACTTCTAAATTAGTCATTTGAAACGCAGTCTAAAAACTGTTTGGAATCCAAAAAATATGCAGGGGTGAATGTACAAGAAGACTCAAGAAAATGTGACAACCATGAGACAGCAGTAATCTATATCTAATAGAGTGTCAAAAGACTTTCAGGTAGCAATGACCATTATGTGGAGCTGAAGCACAGGCTTTTTACATTTTTAACTGCTCATATCATGTTTACATGGTTAATAGTGTTTGCCGGTACATTACATCAGATATGTTTGTACTGATAATGGAGTAATCCTTCCCTTCCACCTTTGCCTGGATGTAAGTATACAGATGACTAGGCGGTTATAGGTAGTTTATGTGTTTGAGTCTATAACTCTGGAAGAGAAGGGCAATGTGTTGTTCATTATGAAAACAATGGTAAGAAATAAGCTAACATCAGCTTACCATTTCTATTAATACTTTCAGAGTCAGTCATCAGTTGTCACTATCATGTCATGAGATATTTTATTTGAGAAAGCAATATTGTGATCAAGTTAGCACAAAAATCTGTCAGGATTAAGAGAAGATTTTGGATGCTTCTGTCTTTGTAACCTTAAGACAAAGTGAAGCTTTCGACAGCAGTAATCAGCTGATAGCTTCTCTCTGGGTTTTCTCTCTGAGATGGTTGCTGTATAAAGTTGAGCTCAGGCTTATGACCTTATTGGTTGGTGTGTCCAATTCAACTGACAATTCGATAATTGTCTTTCACTTAAAGAGACTGTGAGGAGTTTCTAAGTGATTATAAAAAAGTCTCACTTTTAGATATACACCTGATCGAAATACACACTTTAAGATGAGTTTTATAGCATCAAAATAGGTTATCTATAAATGCTATTCCTTAGCCTTCCGGTCGGGTCGGACAGGGCTGGACTGGCCTGGATACTCAACTTCAGGAACAAAACAATTAAAACTAGAGCAAATTTATATTATTTTATTATTTATATTACGCGTCTTAGAGCACCGGGCTGTAAGTAGCGATATATAGCCGGCTACAACCACGATACTAAGTTTTCCAAAAATTGCTTGTTGTCACACATCAAAAACTACCACTATGTGACTAGAAAGAGATACATTACCTCGTCCATTTGCATCCTGTAAGTTGTTGAAAAAAGAAGTTGTAAAGCAATGTAGAGTTCTGAGGAAGGTCCGAGCTGCATTTATCACAACAAACACACGCTTTGGCTTCAGTCACGTCTTTTGGTGCGTTCCAGTTGTAGTCAGAAGTAGGAATTTCCAGGTTCCGAGTAGGAAACAGCAACTGGAACGTCCCCCGAAGCCGGAATTTCCTACTGGGAACTCGGTGAAACCTCGCCACCCCCGAGCTGACAATCGTTATTTAGCTCCTGTAATAATCCATTTATTTGCACTTCTGACTGGAGTGTGTCACTCTAGATCAGCTGTATACGTAGTATGACTAGACTTATATATACAAAAATGCTGCCATAGTGATAATCAAATTCTTCATGTGGTATTTGTGAACAACAACGCAGGGCGTGCTAACAACAGCTAACAATAGCCTGTTAGATCAGGATGTTTTTTTCCGACTTCAACTGGAACGCTGATAAGTTGGAGATGATGTCATTCCCATTTCCGAGGTTACTGGAACGCAGCATTACGACAGTCGCCGCGCATGCTCATGGGTAGCAGAGTCTTTATTTCGCCAGTAATAGATTCTCCTCATCGCACCTTTAAAACAAATAAGTAACCTAGTAAAATATATTAATTTAGCAACTGAGACTGTAAGCTTCTACACAGTGTAAAGATTGTGTGGAGTTGTGAGACATCAGATAGAATCTATCAACACGAGTAAATGTGATGAGGCCTCACAGGGGCACTAACTTTGTGTTAAGTTCTGGCTTCAGAGGGTCTTACTGTTCAGCTCAGTATAAAAGTAGGTCCTCATGCAACAGACTGCTCTCATTGGTTGTGCTTTTCCCCTTTAGTCTCTGATGGACATCTTTAACACAAAAACCTCAAGAAGCTATAACAATCAGTATTTTTTCCTCTCCTAACAGTTGTCCCATTTTAAACTTGTCTTGTTTTCAGCTGGCAGTGCAACATTTCCAGGCAGACTCACACACACACACACACACACACACACACACAGAGGGAAAACTGCAGGGAGATATGTTACACATCTGGTGTGCAGAAATGTCTTACATCTGGGTTCAGACTGACTCACTCTCTGATTCTTTTACTGTAAGAGAAGCAACCCAGAGTATTAACACGTGCATGCATGTTTGTCTTGTGCTTATGGTTAAGTCTTTGTTTGCATTTAGTAACTAATTAGAGCAATTGAGAGCAGATTGATTTCTGTCAGCACTGCAGAGCTTTTGGCTAGACAGACGGAAAACAAAACAATCTGAGACAGAGTCTGTGCAGTTTTCTTGTGAAAGTTGGTGTTTGTTGCGTGCAGTGTTTATATTTGTAAAACTGAAGCCTGTGGAAAGTCTTATTTTAATATACTGTAAATTGGCAGATCTGTCTGGAGAAGGAAAAAAATACTTAAAAATGCTCTTGGTTAGGAAAGTCTGTCTGATTTTATAAAGGACATAATCTGTATCATGTCCATGCATCATCTGACAATTTTCCATTAAAAGCAACGATATGGATTGCTTTAAAATAGTTTTTTCCAACAATAGAGATTAAGGTTATTTTTAATGGAAAGAATGCCCCCATCTGCTGGAGCACTGTATAGCTAGGCTGTGACTGTGGCTTTACTGTATTACTACACACACCATCCTTCAGTTAAAAAGATTTCAGTCTACTGTTTGATACAACAACTGATTTTAAAAGACAGATGAGTATGGTTACTTGCGGTGGGAATCGAAAACCAATTCCAGTTGAGAATCAATAACAATTTCCTCTAGGAATAGATATTACTCTTTTTGCTTGTCAGTTTCTTTATCAGTTCCTTCCAAGTTGTCCTGCATGCCTTGCCAATCAATAAAATCATTGTCCCATCAGTGGCACTCGGCAGAAATTATACCCAAGAAGTAAAAATGTAATCAT
Source organism: Scarus forsteni (assembly GCA_036419115.1). Classification (NCBI taxonomy): domain Eukaryota; kingdom Metazoa; phylum Chordata; class Actinopteri; order Labriformes; family Labridae; genus Scarus; species Scarus forsteni. The sequence goes on along the minus strand of JAZDUH010000157.1, from coordinate 28,557,552 downwards.
GGCAGACGGGGCAGAAGTGGTCAAAATATGCCTTAATCTTTCAACAAAAACACAAACCACATAACATTTAGTGGGCGGAAACACCAGCAACTTGAAGAAGCATTAATCTGTATAGCACTGAATACAAGGAATGAAGATGATGAAAAACTATTAATAATGGCATTGATGGCAACAAAATCGAATTAATTCTCATCTCTAACTGTGACAGATGAAGCCACAATGTCAAGAAGAATGTTTGACCAAAAAAGAAGATAGACAAAAGAATGGTCCCATTGTTTTTGATGTAGCTTCTGCTGATGTTAATTTAACTGTGAAACAATGCAGTCAAGTTTCATGTTGTTGCTTTTTAGTGGAACAAATGATGTCCAGGTTAGGGTTAGGTTTTTAAGTAAAAAAAACTGCTCAAGACAATTTAAATCTTAAAGTGTAACTCTGCAGCAATGACATATAATGAGCATGGATTAATCTCATGGTACATTAAGTCCTGGAGTGTCCTCAAATGATGAAATATTTGATGATTCTTTCAAGAAGCTTCATTTGATTGCCAGTTCACTTCAAATACTTGTTCATGAGACCACACAGCTGTCCGCTAAAGCTATAAAGGGTGTTTATTTCACAGTTTCCTGTGAAAGGACTTGTAGCTTTTCTTGGTTCAACATTCAAACACAGAAGTACAAATAACACTTCATGAAGTGTGCATGAACAATTTATCATATTAACTGATGGTTGTTGAATAAACTGAACAACTTTACATAACTAAATCTTTTCATTGACCTAATAGCTTGCACTATGACTCAAAAAGTAAATGAAATTTGTGTAAGCAGCTATGTAATACCACGAAGCAACAGAGAAGAAGGGCTATCATTTGAAAGACAGTAGTCAACAGCAGGGCTCTCCAAAAACCTGTGGATCATTTGGCACTTGGCCATGCAAAAATATAAATAATCGTTCATATGTACCTTTTTTGATTAGTAAAGTCTCCAGTGCCTTTTGTTCTTAAATAACACAAATTCCCATACCAGTCTGTTTGTCTTGATTGTACAGAGTTTAGGGATGTCCCGATCCAAAATTGATATCGGATATTGGTCCTATATCAGCAAAAAAACTGATTATACTGGCCTGCATCAAAAATCTCCAATATAAAAACTCTTGTACAAGCAGTCCATTCTAATTTATTTTTTGTTTAGTTATTTCAGTTGTAGAATATGCTTATGTTTAAATTAAACATGGTGGTTATTTTAGGATCTTCTAATTTATATATTTTTTAATTTTATTTAATTGTAGCACATTCTTATATTTAAGGTTAAAATTTATTTAACTCACTGGTTAAAGACAAATCGGTTAGTTTTCCTCTTACCTAATATTGCTGACTACTGTTCTCTGAGTAATCTCACTTGATCAAGCCTTTTCTTATAGTCGATAGTTCAAAATAAGTTATAAAAATACGTACGATTCCTGCTGATATTGTATTGGATCGGTATAGGTGTTGGCCAGTACTTAAGGCAGCAATATCTGTATCATATCAGAGGTGAAAAAGTTGTACCAGGACACCCCGAACAGAAGTAACACATCTGGCTCTCTGCCTCTGTGACAGCTGTGATGACCGATGTATTGGTGGCTTGGTCTGGTAGTTCATTCTTCCATCATTCAGAAGGTTGAGAGTTAAGCCTAACTCTGGCTGTCACATGTCGATGTGTCCTTGGTAAGACACCTAACCCCGAGCTGTTCCCACTACTGCGTCGATGGTATGAAAGTGTATGGATGTGTTAGTTAATACTGATGGACCAATGCACAGAGTTATCACTGAGTGAAAGTGAATAGATGGGTATGAATGAGTGGATGTGACTTGTGGTGCTATATAAGCTCTGATCTATTTACTGATTAAGTTTTAAGGTGTCAAAAATCACATCATTCCAACACAGTCATATAATTAGTCTAGAAAGTCAGTTTTTGTATTTGTATGAGTATTAAATATGCTTTCATTTCTCCTTTTTTCTGTTTCCAATCCTGTTTTCTTACCTGTAGATGCTTAACCAGTGTTTTCAGCTCTGCACACTCCTCATTTAAGACTGACCTGAGTGGACAAAAAGAAATATATTATGTAAATATCTATATCCATCTGTCTATCTATCTATATATCTAAATCCCTGTCAAAAGAATGACAGCTTAATCTTATCAGTACAATGAACCACAAAATATCAATGTAAGATTTTTTAAAAACTATTTCTGTGTAACATGACCAGAGTGCTTACAGCGACAGACAGTTAGCTACATAATTGTAGGTCAAGGGCAACGGGCAGCCAATTCAGTTTATAATATCCAAAAGTGTACATTAATGAAGAAATCCAGCCAACAATAGAATTACAAGGAACCAGAGATATAAGTATCTGTGATTGTTACAGTGAAACTTTTGTTTTTGCACATTTCAAATCTGAAATAAGATGTTAGTAAAATATACCACAGTGACTTGGGAATGCTTCATTATTTGCAGACAAAATGAAGCTGAAACTAGCTTGAATTTGGTCTTTTACACTTTAAATTATAAAATGTGGTTGTCTGGCAATGAGGATAATTTCACTAAGGTCTTGGAAATGAAAGCTGTCTGTACCTGATGAAGGTGTACTTTGTGTTTGCTTTGAGCTTATCCTCCACAGTTTTCATACTGAGGTTAGGGTGCCTCATTTTCTTTTACCTCTCTCCCCGGCATACACTTTCTCCTTCTCTAGTTACATAACAAACTGACTTCACTTATTTGGAAGGCTGAAAAAAAGAAACCTCTGCCTGCCTTGATATCCATTTTTCTGACAATGGGGCCTTTTGTTCTGGTCCAGGCAGGAAATGGGCGAGAGCAGGAGCAAAGAAGGAGAGAGAGAGAAGGAGAGGTGGCCTTGGTGACTGCACTGCCCTGTGGGCCTCAAAGAGAGAAGGATGAAGGAAGGAAGGGAAGCAAAGAGGGAGAATGAGGCAGGGAATAAAGTAGGTGAGGAGAGCTTTAAGAAAACTGCTTTCAAGGGTTTCCTAGAAGACTTAAAAGAAATGTACTTGAAACAAACGACACAAGGGTTTAACACCAAACTGGTATAAAAAGTTTGTGATTTGTGTCTTCTTACTACTGTTGCAAATAATAAAAACATGTTTGTGGTAATGCATCAGTTTCATGTGTTGTTTACTCATTCTATACTTAGTTTTTATGCTGCTGATTATTAATGCTGTCCAGGGTTGGTCCACCACTATAAGCAAAGATTCAAATTGTAGCATTATAGGATGACAAACAGAAAACGTTGGGTGCAGGACTGCTGGGTCTGCTGCCTCAGTGACTCAGCAACAGATAAGCAGAAGAGATGGATGGATGGATTAGGGAATGGTTCAACAGTTATGTAAGATAGAAGAAAAATCTCAGAAAGAAAAAACAGAAACGCATTTGGTTGTGATTGAAGAGACAGGGGACTGAACTTTAAAAGGCTTTCACTCTCCACATCTGAATTATTGATCAGTTGAACCAATTGTTTACATTTTATTAATGCAGATTAAAATGCCAGATAAACATTAGCCCCATCCAAAGTCCAGTTTAAAGGTGTAGTCAGCGATCTTGTAATCTTCTAATCTAATGCAGTATTTGTCAAATTCACTGTATTTCTCCTCTCCATCCACAAGATGTCATCACTGACAGCATGTTGAAAAAAAAGTCTGGCTTCAATACACAGCCTTGGCTCTGAATTTCAGCAGGTGAATACTGTGGCTCAGGCCTAGTTACCAAAACAGAGTACACCTCCCCACACCCAGGGGGCGATCATACTCATGCGCAGATCAGACAGAGCAGGGAGGGGGAGTAGTAGGTTGCGTAGCGTGCGCAATTAGCGTAAGAGAGAGATACAATATGTGCAGTAGCAATGGCTGACAAACAGCCCAAAAGAAAAAGGTCAGAGGGGTGAAAAGTGAAAAAGAAGGGCTATGACCATGTAAGAGCGAAGACCCGGGTCAACATTGGTGTTGCTTTCCGACGGTATAGGAAACTCCGCCAATTGAAAGACTTGAAAACACATTGGCTTTGTGGTGCTCCACATAACAGTAACAGCCGTCGGGCATTCATCTTATAGTCTAATCTGCCAGAATGTACTGTTGTTGTGATGTTATCAATAATGGAAGTCGAGTTGTCTGACGAGGGGTTACCTTAGCTACGTTAGCCAGCTACGCAGTTTCTACAGCCGTTTCCATGACGATGCACGTCCATCAGCTTAAGGGGGTGGAGCCAAGCATGAGGTATGAAGGGAGAGGTGGGTCTAAATTCGTTTATAAACAACCTCTCCACTCGTTTTCTCCCACATCGCTGACTACACCTTTAAGCTGTAAAATGTACGCTCCTTTGACATTTTGTTTGCCATGAACATCAGAAGAGGTAGGATGTCTCTGTCACACAGGTTACTCACGACAGACCAACTGTTTTAGCACTCCAAAAAGTCTTGCTAAGTCTTTATTTTAATTACTTTCTTGAAAACAGATCTTAGACAAAAGTTTCAGGTCTGCTGTAAAAACTTCAGGTAATTATTTGACTATAATTTACCTGAGCTGATTCACCACTTGGTCAATGTCAGTGAGATTTAGTTTGTCTCTCATGGAGTCAATCTCCTCCTTAGCGCAGGACCTGACTGAGCAGCTGGTGCTTGGTCTGAGGGAAGGGAAGGTGTGCACAGTACAAAGTTGACAAAAGATGATGTGTCATTTGGAAAAAATACAAGCTGTTTTCAATTTTCCATGTCGCTTACCTGCTTCCATAACCACAGTCTGCTGGGTCGACAGAGTTTTGTTGACAGCTGTCAAGGTGGCCCAGGGCATAGTTTACCGACTCCGGCTTATAATGACAAAAGAGCTCCTGAACGTCTCTGTAGGAATAACAACAGAGACAAGGACAGACTCTTTACAGACGTCAGTTTAGTGTTTTTCTGCCAGCTTTAAACATAAGGCCATAAAAGATTTAAAATCATTGGCTGTGAAGTCATTGTATATTTTTAGTATCCTTTTTAAACTGTTTACTTTTGTTTTGAATATTTCTTTGCTCTGATATGCCAATTTTTCTCCACTTAAACTTGAACTGCACTCACATATCCCAAATTCTATTTCCAATGAAGCTGGGACACTGTGTAAAACAAAAATAAAAACAGAACACAATGATTTGCAACTATTTTCAACCTATAACCAATTATAGATATGCTATTTAATGTTCAAACAAACTAGATATTTACCACTCTAACAAACTACATATTTGCCACTCTAAACGAGGTAATTTCATGCTTTTTTAGTTTATATGCCCTTTAGTGTATTAAACTTATGGCCTGATAAATCAACTCTGTGAACTACTCCTCCCTCTTCCCCTCTATGCAGTGCCAGCAGCTGCCCAACTCCTCTTAAACCCCCCTGAGCCCCCAAATAAACCTACTAGTGTGATGTCACACCATTCCATCATCAGTCTTAGCTAATTGGCTGATGGTAACAAGTTCATTGCGGAGCAGAGACACTGAAATAAATGCAGAGTTGTTGACAACATGGCATCAAGCAGCTATGAACTGCCCATTTACCACAGGGATGACCTCAGATCAACACCGCCCACATGGAGAAGGGAGCCTTAAAGGGGCAAGGGCTCTAACAGATCATCCCAGGCAGACTGAGAATATGGCTCAGAGTACTCTGGATATGAACACGAGACATTTTTTAAACATTAGTGATCGTTGACATTCCCAAGCCATATGGAAAGAACATATGAACATGATTTAAGGCAAATAATGACCTCCTTAAAGCACAGCCCTGAAGAAGCCATGTCTGCTTTAGAGAAGGGTTGAGGCAAAACACAGCTCATAATGTATCCTGTTCTGAGCCAGGCTGAAACAGAGGGGTTTATAGTAAGGAAAAAAATCCAATATCTGAATGGATTATTAGGTGAGACATCAGGGACCGATGTAAACTTGGTAAAAAAGGAGTAAAATACCAGACCTTTAATGGCTGGAGGTATTAAGATGTACTGAAATCTAATGATATTTGGTCAGATTGTTATTCAAAAGAGTACTGTTCTTCCTGCACAAATTGGTTGACAGTATTTAGGAGGCAGTGAAGAAATCTTGCTCCTACTCATTCCATCCTCTTTTCCAAAGTTGTCAATGTACAGTTCGAGAAGTTTGCCTGCTATTTATCATGACAAAAAGTTAATTACCTTACACCAAGGGTATTGGTCTTCTGTTTTTGCTGCTGCCAGATTAATAGACATGTTTCTATATCATTGATTTTTACTTACAATTAAACCATGTAAAATCTTAGCAGATCAACATGTGGTCATAAGAATTAATAATAGGCTACTTGTACGGCATATTAGACCTTGTATCTATTTTTTGGCAAATCATTATCAATATACTGTAAATAAACCCAGAAGTTCAACGGTGTCTTACGCTATACTTTGCTTAAAAGTATATCAATATATTGTCCACCTCCAACACCGGCTATACAACAGAGTATGTAGTGTTCTTGTTCAGCCACTCAGGCAGTGTAGGTGTAGTGAGGGCATCAGGACCACACAGGAGGAGGTCAACAAGATAAATCAGTTGACTTTTACAAGGCACACACCCACTCACACACCCTCATTCCCACATACAAGTGGTCCCACTCACAGTAAAAGTCTCGTGTAGGAGAAAGAGTTTCTGTTACTTCCATCTTGTTAAACTGCCTTAAAGCAAGTCAGACAGTTCTCGTGCAGAATGTCTGCTCAATTTGTAAAAACTATCAGATCCCACCAGAACTATGAATAAGAGAGATGTGCTTACCCTTATGTTAATGTTTTATCTATACTGTATATCTGTCATGTCTATGCCAACAAAGCATGAGACACTGAAGTGTATTTACAAACTGAGGGTCATTACTGAACACTGATATAGAGACACTGTCAGCTTTGAGCCACCTCATCCTACTTCTTCTGCTGACTTCTTTTCAACTGAGGACAACAAAAACCCCACTCCATAGGATTTAACTGCACTTTGGTAAACCACTGTTCATGTTTCAAGGATGAATCTCACATATTAAAATGATATGTTGTAAAAAAAAAAGTTGTAAAGACGTGGCCTCTTAGGTTGAGTTGGAAGCATCTTGTTATTGTGGGATCACTTTGAGTACAATCAGGAGGGACACTTTTTACAGCATTTCTCTCCTTTTAAGTTTAATTTATATATAGCCCCATTCACACTGCCATTCCGAGCCATAATATTAACGCCACTGTGACATTTCACCAGGGACAGAAAAGTGGACTCCCTCTTTGTTCTGTCTCTAAAGTTAGTATTACAGGTGTCTTGGAAAAAGAAAGGCACATAGACTCAGCTTTATTGAAATAATAATTGACATAGAAATATTAGAGAGTGGTGCAAGGATGACAGGTTTTTGTAGGCCAGTGTGGAAGTTAGCATTGTGTTGGTTCTCTCCATTAATAGCCTTTTGGATAGTTCATTGTGTTCTGCATCACTGCTGATTATAAGGCAGCCAACAAAAAAAGATTAAACTAACAAATTCAATGCTTTGTGATAATCTTATTGACCTACTCTCACAGTTTTACGCCTAAATGTAATAGGCAAGAGTTAAAATAAATCATTAAGCTTCTATGAAACTACAACATTTTGGTTCAATTGTCAATATTTTAATCAGCAGAGTTTATCAAGTCGGTACCGCTGAAAAAGATAATCTTCCTAATATGTCTGCTTGCAGAATGAACCTTCATCGACACATAAATGTGGGAAGAACCTGTCTGAACTGGATTGCTTTTGTTATTAAAACAACTTTAGGTGATAGTTCTGTTTTTTTAAAGTGGGGTTATGTGAGGTATACTGCATGAGCCTGAATTTGTGCCACTTGGACAGACGCTAATGCTTTACATAGTTGGACATGAGGCCAGATTCTCTGCTTAATTTAAAGAAAATGCTGTTTCTCAGAGCTTTCCAAACTTTTTTTCTTTCTCATAGTTTGCAAGCGACTCTCAAGGCGTCAGTTTCAGTTTGTTTACATCTGTGGTAGTCACATATGCAGAGTTCTCTGTGCTCTCATTGGTCAGTGTCTTTGGAGCAAACGGACAAATCGTAGGAGGCAGGACAAAAATCAAACCTGCTGGACTTGCTGTTGTGAGGCAACTCGGACCATTCTGTTGTCACTGTGACACAGCACATGATGGAACAACCGATTTTTGTGGCAGATGGGCCCTGAACCCCTACCACTGATGGGTCAGGCCATAATCGTGCATAAATCTTGTAGTCTGTCTACCTCTCACAACCCCACTTCAAAAAACCTGAACTATCCCTTTAACATTTGTGGAGGACCCTTACAATTCAGTGACACTGTCCTGGAGTCAGACAACACTTTTATACATGATTATGGCCCTAACTGTTAGTCACAGGGGCTCAGGGCCCGTCTGCCACAAAAACTGGTTGTTACATTGACGTGTCATAATGACAAAAACAGACTGGTCTGGGATGTCTCACAAGTCTGTGTCAGACAGTCTAGCAGATTTGATTTTTGTCCTGCCTCCTGACATTTGTCCCTCCTCACCAAAGACACTGACCAATGAGAGCACAGAGAGCTCTGCATGTGTGACTATCACATGTGTAAACAATGATGCCTTAAGAGTGGCTTGAAAATTACGAGACAGAGAAAAAGTCGGCAAAGTTCTGAGAAACAGCATTCCTGCCCTCATGTTATGTTGTAGAGTGATTTTGAGCACAGTTATAACTGTTCTAGTCGGAGTGTTTAGTTAGAGCTCATGTAGGAGTTTAGCAGGTCAGGAATAATATATTTCAAAATCACTGGCAAATGAGTTAACATTTGAATTTATATAATATCAACTTTAAAAAATTCTGTCAAACATTAATGCAGGTGATACTTTACAGATCAAAATAAACTGATGGACGGGGTGCTGGTTTGGTGGAGTGGTTAGCACCCCATGTACATGCTTCTGCCGGTCCAGGTTCAAATCCCGCCTGTGACCAGTTTGCAGAGTGTCTTCCCCTACTCTCTCACCCCCTTTCACAAGCCTATCCACTGTCTCTCTACAATCATTAAAGGCACAAAAATGCCCAAAAAATACATTTAAAATAAATAAATAAATAAATAAACTGATGGGCCACAGGGTACAAACAGAAACCTGTATGATGAAATTAACCCCCCCAACCCCCCACAGACTTTATGCTTGTGACACGAGCACCAGATGAACACTAAAATAATATCATAAAAACATGCACTGACCAATTGACAGGCTGTCAATTGTTTGTCTCTTAAACAAAGACCAATCCATCTTATGGTGTGCTTTTCCTAAAAAGCTTCAACAAAATCTCAGAGGTGACCCGGGCAGCATTCCTGACTGCAGCGAGCTCGTTGCTGGGGTAGTGACAAGCTTACACATGCTGGCAATCTCACACACACATGCACATGCTTGTTCATCTTCATAAACACATAACAATTTTATAGCAAAGTTTATTACCAAAATGTTAGGCTATACTGTTGCAGTAATTACCGACAGTATTCTGCCAACAGCTTTTATGACATTATTATATTTTTAACTTACATGCTACAAGCTCATCTCTGACCTGTGCCTCGAGATAAGCTGTAAAATTAAAACCAAGAAGCACTTAGAAAATAACATCACTCACAGAAACGCTAATAACTCTCTGCTCCCTGAAGACTGCACCTCATAAAGAAACAGATACAGAGTAGAAAGCTTTATTGCATTCCTGCTGTCAGCACATAACTGACTGATTAAGGTCAGGTTTACTGGAGAATTTAGAACACAAACAAACAAGAAAACCCGATTAAGTCAACCATTAAGCTACCTATTTAAAGAAAAACAAAATGAAAACAAATATGTAATCAGATTATAAGAACAACTGGGCTTTAAAAATCCAGGCCAGTGCTGGTTGGCATCTGCTGTGGAATGCACCGAAGTCTCCCTCATTTAATTGTCCCATTGTGAAATTCCTAAACCAGTTTGCAGCTTCCCTTCCCCAAAAAATCCTTTGTTCCTCTTCTTTCCATCCAATTTGTAACTGACGTGGGAGCACAATGTGGCATTTTATGGCACTCTTTGTCAGAGAGGGAAATGACGCAGGAAGTGTGAGAGGAGGGTGCAGAACTTATTGTCTAGACATATGGCAGGCATTGCTCTATGGACAGAAAAAAATAGACTAAAAAATTAGATCAAGCTAAACATGGACTTTGTGGAGTATCTGAGATATAATAATGACATGGAAAACAGAAAAAAAGGCAGCTACAGTGGATGCTTTTTATTTCAATTTTTATTATTTCAATTTTAAAAATACATATATTAGCTGATGTTGGCCAAATGGGAAATCAATAACATTTTTGTGAACGTATGTTTCTGAGGTCAATTTTGGTATGTTCAACCCAGGTTAAGGTATCTTGTTGTGCTGGTGGAGTATGACGTGCATCTGCCACATAACTGGCCTATTAGGAGCAACAGCTCACACTTTTGAGAGCACTTGTTTAGATAAAGTGAATCTACTTTTGGTTAATTTTGAAATATTTCAAAAGGTTTATATCAAAACAATTGGGGGAAACCACCACATCTGCCTATTTGGCATCTCAGGAGATCATTCTCAGTCCAGGTCACCCCAGCTGTTATGGTGCTCAGTGTCCTAAGCCAAAAAACATTCTTTGCACCAATTACTCTTTTTCATCAAGCTCAGAGTGCTTTAAGTTGGAAAAAAAGTTCAACTTTTGAAACAGAGCCATGCTCCTCCCTGACTGATTAACCACAACCAATAAAAAGCTGGAATTTTATGTCCACTCTGTTAAAAACAATGGCAGGGCAGAGAGTGATCTGACTTATCTTTCTGAGGGAACATTTTCCTAGTTTACTTCTGCTATTAATGTAAGGGCATAATCCTGGCATTTTTTTCTTGTTTTTTTTGTGTGGTTTTCTATGAATAAAGAAAATATCAACCACATGGAGCCATTTAAAACTACCTCACAGATGCTCCCATGGGAAGCAGAAGTTAGCTTTGGTAACCTAGCATCACTAATGTTTATGAGAAGTGCTCTGTAACTGGGCCTGTGAGTCCTGCCAGCACAGAAAAAAACATGGCTGTGGACACAGGCCCTAAAAGATGTACGTTTGCCTTTTAATTTTCTCTATCAAAACCTTTTATCTCACAAAAAAAGAAAACCATCAAATCCAGATATGAATTCAACTTCAAATTTCACAAACGCAAACTTCTCAATAATTCCATTTTTATGTGCTGTGGAGTGAATGTATGCACATGAGCTCTTACACCTACCTTCCCCCCCTGCTGACCCTTTCTGTGAGAGTCTGCAGTAACATCTTGACTTCTCCTCTCAGCAGCTCTTTGACTACAGGGGGGTCAGGGAGAGGGGAGCCTTGCTGATGTGGGAGTGGGGTTCCTGCCCTGTGGTCTAGGTGTCCCAGCTGACTCTCCTGCCACCTCTTATACAACTCCTCCGCCTGCAAAAATAATCCTTATGGTTGGTGAGGACAGGAACATTTAATAATGCATCACAGTATCAGGCTAGTTACAGTGCTAGACAAGCTTTACAGACACAAACAGTCCAGGTGACAGCTGCAGGTGATGGCTTGTGATCTACTAAAAGTGATGGTTCTGATTTTTAATATGGTATGGCAAAGCACTTATTCACAGCAAAACAGGGCCCATGAGGGTGATACTGGACTGTTTCGTGTCTTAGTGAAGGAAGAGGAGGATTATCTTTGTTTTTTTAAGAATGTGCTTGAAACATGACTATAATTCACCAAAAAGCAATTATACCTTTAAGCTACCAGTGCATACTTCATAGTACAAGCAGGTACAGAGTTTCTCTTTCATATGCTAGTTGAACACTGGACTGTTTGTATTGTATTAGGAGCTTTCAACATTTGGCAGACGATGGGTACTCCCTGAATGTTATTTGAGCTATATTAAAAACTTGTTTTGGCTCACCCTCATTGAATCTCTGGCTGAGCTTTTGAGGCTGTAGAGGTGGTGCAACAATGTCATAGACTTTCTTCTTAATTCTCTTTTCTCACGTGCACAGACATCTAATTGACCTGTGAATTTGCCTGAGTTGCTTGTTCACACTTGTATCTTACAGTAGTATTTTATTTGCACTGGACCTGTCAGACAATGGAAGAAAATGGGCACTGAAGGATCTTTGCCACTGACAGGAATGTGTTTTTGGAAAAGCCTGGGGCAGATATTGTGCAGTTCGTGATCACACATGCAGCTAATCCCAAAAACATAGCACAATTTCAAAGTTATTTTGATTAGGTTTTAATTTCTGTTTCATGAAAATATACACTATATTGCCAAAAGCATTCGCTCACCCATCCGAATGATCAGAATCAGGTGTTCCAATCACAGGTGTATAAAATCAAGCACCTCGGCATGCAGACTGCTTTTATAAACATTTGTGAAAGAATGGGTCACTCTCAGGAGCTCAGTGAATTCCAGAGTGGAAATGGATAGGATGCCACTTGTGCGGCAAATCCAGTCATGAAATTTCCTCCCTCCTAAATATTCCACAGTCAACTGTCAGCTGTATTATAAGAACACGGAAGTGTTTGGAAATGACAGCTACTCAGCTACAAAGTGGTAGGTCACGTAAACTGATGGAGTGGGGTCAGCGGATGCTGAGGCGAATAGTGCAAAGAGGTCGCCAACTTTCTGCAGAGTCAATCTCTACAGACCTCCAAACTTCATGTGGCCTTCAGATTGGCACATGAACAGTGTTCAGAGAGCTTCATGGATGGGTTTCTATGGCCGAGCAGCTGCATCCAAGCCATTCATCACCAAGTGCAATGCAAAGCGTTGGATGCAGTGGTGTAAAGCACACCGCCACTGGACTCTAGAGCAGCGGAGACGCGTTCTCTGGAGTGACAAATCGCACTTCTCCATCTGGCAATCTGATGGACGAGTCTGGGTTTGGCGGTTGCCAGGAGAAAGATGCTTGTCAGACTGCATTGTGCCAAGTGTAAAGTTTGGTGGAGGGGGGATTATGGTGTGGGTGTTTTTCAGGAGCTGAGCTCGGCCCCTTAGTCCCCGTCAAAGGAACTCTAAATGCTTCAGCATACCAAGACATTTTGGACAATTCCATGCTCCAACTTTGTGTGAACAGTTTGGAACTGGCCCCTTCCTCTTCCAACATGACTGTGCACCAGAGCACAAAGCAGGTCCATAAAGACATGGATGACAGAGTCTGGTGTGGATGAGCTTGACTGGCTTGCACAGAGTCCTCACCTCAACTCAATAGACACCTTTGGGATGAATTAGAGTGGAGACCGAGAGCCAGCCCTTCTCGTCAAACATCAGTGTTGGACCTCACAAATGTGTTTCTGGAAGAATGGTCAAAAATTCCCATAAACACTCCAAAACCTTGCGGACAGCCTTTCCAGAAGAGTTGAAGCTGTTATAGCTGCAAAAGGTGGAGCGACGTCATATTGAACCCTTTGATTTAGGAATGGGATGTCACTTAATATAAGTTCATATATGAATCAAGGCAGGTGAGCGAATACTTTTGGCAATGTAGTTTATCTTCTTGAGTTTTGTGGTCTGCATTAGCATTGGTAGTACAATTACTTACTGATTATCTGCATGAGGGAGGTTATGTTTTTGGCAGTCTTTGTTTATCTGTCAGTCTGTGAGCAATGTAACTCAAAAAATTCTCAACTGACTTCGATGAAATTTTCAGAGAATGTTAGTCATGACACATGGAAGAAGTGATAAAAATTTGATTAGAAATCTATAGCAAAGGGAGGTGGGAACCATGTGCAGCTCATGTGCACAAGAGTCTGGATGCCATTAAACACCTCCACACCTGCTGCCTGCCAGTCATGTCTGTTGTGCTGCAGTCAAAACTAACTTCAAACAAATACAGTAGGGGGTACTATAAAAATACACTGTTGTGTGTTTCTCTGTGTTAATGTTCATTACACTCACACTGTGTTTCTCTCACACACTCACAGCTTCATGCTCATACACGTTTCCTCTGTCTGTGTCTGGGTGTCGAGGTGTTTATGTTACAGGATTCATGGCTCACCAGCTAACAAGTAGCTCCTGGATCTCTTTTCCTCTCCTTCCTCCTGTGAGAGTGTTGGTCTCACCAAGAGTTATTCTAATGAAGCTCTTCTGAGCCCAGCCAGCTAAAAAGCCCTTACTGGGTGCTATTATGGTGAATTATTCAAAGTGGATTTAAGAATATGTTTAACTTAAGGTGCTTTTTATTCAGAGCTGATAGGAGAGGAAAAGTGAGAGTGTGGAGGGAGGTACAGACAGATTGGCCTTGTAGAGAGAGTTAAAAAGAGGCTGATATTCCCTCTGAACTAACCGCCAGAGACAATGGAGACCTTGATGGAGGAAGGAGTGGCGGCCTGGAGGAATGGAGGAGCCTCCTGCAGATAAACTATTACTGTTCACTGCGGCTCACTGAGGGATGGATTTCATTACATGGCTGCCAGAGAAACAGACGGGCACAGAAGAGAGAAAATACACAAAGTGAAAGACGTAGAGATAGGCAGACATGCACAGGGGGAAAGGGGGAGAAAGGAAATGATCCACCTGGCTGTAGATGTAATAACGGAGGGCAACCTGCATGAACTAGTTTGGGAGTTGAATAGGGTGCTCTGTCCCTCTTTTTTTCCTTGTGGAAATTTCTTAAAGTTCTAAGCCTAAGTATTTCTTTCCATTTGACAGCTTTGCCCAGATCCACCTTTATGCTGAAGTGTAGGTGGAAAACACAAGAGCTATACTGAATGCCTCAGACACATGCAGACCCACATCTGTTTGTAAGCAACAGACACACACTAGATCAACTCTGAAAATATGCGTCGCTAACAGTCTTATCAACAGCAGAGGATTAGCCTCTTTAACCCTGTTATACAGACCCCCTGACTCTCTAAGCTTCCTGGGTCTCCCTCTGCTCCTGTGCATCATCTGCTTCTCTGCTTGGCATCATTAAGACTTAATTGGAGATTTAGTTTGCCATTAAAATCTGCTTTAAATTCACTTTCATCGTGGCTGTGACGAGCCAAAACAAAGATAAATGAGAAGACATGAGTTAATCAGCAAAACAGCAACAAATACAAAGGAAAACAGAGCAATAAATGAGAATCATATCAATTAAAAAAACAAGAAAGTTATTCCTAAAACACCACTACATTGTAGAAAACTTTTGTGTTTATTTAGTTGTTATTGTTTTGTTTGTTACGAGTAACTTGTTGGTATATGATATGATATGATGTTAAGGTTTCATTCAATTATGTTTTCTGTTTGTTTTCATTCTTCCATTTTTTTGTAATTTGTTGTTGCACTGTTGGTAATATTTCTCCAAGTTGTCATTGTTCGTTGTGCCTGTTTTTTGTTTTCTTATTTGCTGTCTTGTCTTTTTGTTTAGCAATCTGACTTAAATTGTGCTTCCCTATAAGTTGAGTTTTCTCATTTTCTGCCTTTTTGGTACTTTCTGTCAATTCTGATTTGCTGTTGCCTTTTTTTTCTTGTTCTGTTTTTTTTGTTGCTGGTTGTGTTTTTGATTCAGCGTTTGATCTCTGATCGGCTCTGTTTTGTCTCTTTTGTTGGCTGTGATGATTTCGGCATTCTCTCATTTGTTTTGTTCTATGATTTGAAGCTCTGTTCTCTGGTATTTTATTTGATTGACATTTTATTTCTGTCATTTTTTAAAGTGTTTTCTGATTTGCTGTTTATTTATTTGAAGTGTTGCTTTGCATTCTTGATATGATGGTTCAATTTTTGGTCAGTTTGTTGATATTTCCCAGTTGTGTTTTAGATTTGTTGGGGTTTTTAATGGCTATGTTTTTCTTTTTTGTTATTTTTCCAGTCTCTTGTGGTTATTCCTTTTTGCTGTTTTCTTTGATTTTTTATTGTTTTCTTTATTTGGATGTTTTTTTTTATGTTTTCTGATTTTCTGTAGTATTTGACTTGTTGTTGTACTTCCTAGATATTTTGTGTTTTATCTTTGTTATTTTTTTGCCATTTAGTTTTCTTATAAACTGTTGTGCTTTGGACTTCAGGGCCACCATAAATTTCCATACAAAAAGTCCCCTTCTTAGTCTTCATTAATAGTGCACTGTATAATCCTGGATGCATGTGCATGTGTTAAAGCCTTACACGTTTAAGTCACAGAAAAGTGATAAAAGTGAGGCCAGCTTCTACACAGCTCAGCCTGAGAGCTGAGACAAATTATGGCCATGTGTGTTTTTGCAAACAGTGACTGGTCGGTTGGCTGATAACATCTACAGATGGAGACATTTCATAGAATAGCAGAGGAGAGAAAAAGAAGATGGCAATAGATGAGAAATATGAAAAGCGGAGAAAATCATACCATATGAGTGAGAAAAACAGCCAAAAGAGGGATTTTTACACTCTACAGAAAGTGCTGAGGAGGAGAATTCTTTGTGTCTTATTTCTAAGAAATCTACAGCTCCAGACTCAGTCTAAAGTGCACATGGCATGACCTCTGTTATGTAATTCATCTTGGCAGGAATGTTCCCTGAGTCGACAAGACCTCCTCTCTGCACATATTAGGTCATTAGAATACCCTTGGTTTCATGTACAGATTAAATTAGTATGACATTAAAAACCTCCACCTGATTGACTAATACGTTTATTTCAAACAAATAATAAGCTGCTGTTATCTAAACAGTCTTTTAACTATTCAATGTCATCAATGAGAGCTGCCATCTTTTAGTTTGTAGCAGGTAAAATCTAACAAGTTTCAATTAAAGGATCGATATTAAAGGGACTGTGAGGAGTTTCTAAGTAATTACAAAAAAGTCTCACTTTTAGATATATGCCTGATCGAAATACACACTTTAAGTAGAGTTTTATAGCATCAAAATAGGTTATCTATAGATAGTATTCCTTAGCCTTCCGGTCGGGTCGGACAGAGCTGGACTGGCCTGGATACTCAACTTCGGGAACAAGACAATTAAAACTGGAGCAAATTTATATTGTACAGACACGTCTTAGAGCACCGGGCTGTAAGTAGCGATATATAGCAGGCCACAAAACTGCAATATTAAGTTTTCCAAAAATTGCTTGTTGTCACACATCAAAAACTACCACTACGTAACTAGAAGGAGATACATTACCTCGTCGCTTTGCATCCTGTAAGTTGTTGAAAAAAGAAGTTGTAAAGCAATGCAGAGTTCTGAGGAAGGTCCGGGCTACATCACAACAAACACACGCTTTGGATTGCACACATCTTTTGATGCGTTCCAGTTGTAGTCAGAAGTAGGAATTTTGAGTTCCGAGTAGGAAACTGCAACTGGAACATCCCCTGAATTCGGAATTTCCTACTGGGAACTCTGTAAAACCTCGCCACCCCTGAGTTGACAATGGAAGATGGATGCCCCCAGTGTGGACAGTTATTTAGCTCCTGTAATAATCAATTTATTTGCACTTCTGACTGGGGTGTGTCGCTCTAGATCAGCTGTATACATAGTTGTTTTTTTCCGACTTCAACTGGAACGCCGATAAGTCGGAGATGATGTCACT